>JAJJMC010029784.1:10643817-10747990 GCA_023531435.1 Papaver californicum
TTTTTTGGTTCCATCATTTTTTTTCATCTGGAATAAGATGGAACCAATAAAATGATGGAACTTTTTTTGGTTTCATTATTTTTGTTTACGTCTGTGATATGTTTGTTCAATGCCTAAGGTTTAAGCCTAAGTGTTCAGGCCTAAAGGTTTTAGCTTTTTTGCATTATGTTGAAACACTTTTTGGTTTCAACTTTTTTTTTCCATCAACTGAGATCTTTATAAACATACAAACTGAGATGTTTTTATAAAAGTTCCAAGTATTTTAAACCAAATATGTCTAACAATTCCAACTGAACTGAAATCATTATACAAGTACTTTAACTAAAACTACAATTTTTATGTATGCAATGACAATAATGTCTTCTTTTCTAATTCTTTGGTGGTTTGTCGATTAGTATCTTGTAGGACAACTTTGCTTTCACGTTTTCCACCTTTTCTGATATATTCTGTTCATGAGACTTCATTTTCCTTTCAAGAGGATATTCATGTAATAGCAAACATGAAGTCCACAATATTTTCTGAAATCGCAAAACAAATGTCTTAATGTTTAGACTCGCAAAAGAAAATTGTTGGTATTAAATTAAAAAATTGTTTCATAAAAAAACCCAGAATAAAGTAAAACCACCAACAGTTTCGTTGGAACCAAATTTAATAAAGGGAAAATGATGAAACCAAAAATGGTTTCATCAAACATACCAGAATAAACTAACACACCAACAAATTTGGTGAACCAAATCTATCAAAGGAAAAATGATGAAACCAAAAAAAGTGGTTTTATAAAAAACGTCCAAAATAAACTAACACCACCAACAATTCTGGTGGAACCAAATCTAACAAAGGGAAAATGGAGAAACCAAAAATGGTTTCATCAAAAAGACCAGTATAAACTAACACCACCAACAGTTCCGGTGGAACGAAATCTAATAAGGAAAAATGGCAAAACCAAAAATTGTTTCATCAATAAAACCATAATAAGCTAACAACACCAACAGTCCTGGTAGAAACAAATCTAACAAAAGGAAAATGACGAAACAAAGAATTGTTTCAATCTGAATAAGACAACAATTTTATCTAACCATAATAATCAACAAGGAAAACTAAATAAGGAAAATGACGAAACAAAGAATTGTTTCAATCTGAACAATTTTTTTTTTCAATCCGAACAAGGAAAACGCTGGTGCATGTTTTCAAACACTAAATAATATACGAAAAACATGAAACAAAAGATTCAATTTACCTTTTGGAGGATTTTTAACCGTTTTCTTAAGCTTTTCACCTTTCTTTTTCTCTTGTTAAGCATTTTTCTTCACCATGTTAACCAGTTTTTGTAATTTTCATTTCTACTTTTTTGATTTTAGGTCACAACTTGTTTCAATTTATGTTTTCTACTTTCTAACCATGCAGATCTGAAACATATGAGGCTTCAGAAGAAGAAGAGAGAACCGAAAGGGAAAATGATTTCTTAGATCTGATTTCTTTTTATTTTTGAGAGATTAGAAAAGAAAATTTAATAAAGAATACTGTGAGAGATGAAGATGAATGCTGGAACCGAATAAATACGGTGGGGGTGATTTGCTCAGTTAATTTTGGGCTGAATTAAATTACAGGGTATTTTAGACAGTTCAAGAATTTGAGTTTTTTTGTATCTTTTGTTTTGATGGACTTTTCTTACACGAATATTAACAGCTTTGGAGCTGTAACGCGCGGGCTAATTTGATAATCATATTTATATTCGTTATATTGGTACTCTCAAATGTTCTTCAACGATAAATATTTGTGACATAGTTTAAGAGACATTGTTTTAAATTTTACTATTTTATTATCCTAAAGGTATAATTATAAAGCTATCTAAAAATAAATTATTTTTCTTTTATTTTTAAAATTATACAAACTTAAAAAAATAAAAAGAATATACTATTATACTTATAAATAATGTTTATTTTATTTTTATTTTTGCTAGAAAAATAAACTTTGAATCAGAAAATTTTCTGTCAAAAACATTATGTGCATGGTGCCCCATGGCATGCCCACGCCAGAAGGTAGACAGAAAGGTACATGTCATAAGTTATGAAACTGTCATATTCATAGAGTCTCAAATTTAGTGTATCATTCTGGCGTGGGCATAAGGCATCGGGCAGCCATGCACAAGTGTGACATCGGCAATAATTCTTGATGGTTCCTAAATTTTGTCATGACTAATTTATACCTTTGATATTCCTCACTCCTTCTCAACAGGAGAAAACGCTCACTCGTCAACAATTTTTTCCGGTTCATATCTAGTCTTTTTTGGGCCGGATGTGAGTGGGATTCTCATTCCCTTTATTTTGTGTTTAGGTAGATTACCACTCTAGCTAGTTTTTATTATGTATTTTATCATTCGGTATGTTTTATTTATCTTTATGGCGGTTATATTTTCTATGTTAGAGAGGTTTATTTCAATTTTGACGGTCGTTTTTGGCTACTTTAAGTTTTAAGATCATTTGAGATGCTTTTCAGTGATAGAATTTTCATTCTTGTTGTCTCCGACGATGGAATTTTTACCGGGATCTTTATCAAGGTTATTTCTAACGACGAAATTCATCACAAGTTCTAAAAGATTTGAGCAAATCACTCCAAATTTTGGAACATTTCTTTATAAAGAAGAAAAATAAATAAAATGGTTGGAATATATTTTCGAAAACCATTATTCTACTGCTTTGATCGGTTCTTATTCATACTTATATCGGTCATGTTCCGTTATCCTTCTTTTTACCTTGTTGGATTTCTTGGTTTTGTATTTATATGGCATGTTCATGTTTCATTGTATTTCCTAATTTTTCATTTTAAATCCACTGTAACCTTGAATTTCCATTAATAAAAAAGATTCATTTGTTTTGAAAAAGAAAAAAACAATAATTCTTGATACTGCTAAAAAAAAATAAAAGAGAGTATATTCTCCCTATTCTATTTGATAGTTTGTTGCATCAGATATAAGGGAAGATTATTTATTAATCACAATTATTTTTTCATTTCTTTTGTATGATTTAAAATCTTCTCCTCATTAAACCAACTTTAATGGAATAACACAACCAGATCTGATGTTCTAAACTTCTTAGATTATCTTTTGGAATAGACGCATTACCTACTAACTAAATTTTCTCTCATTATCATCTTTCGGGTAGGTGTTTTGAATTTTAGTTCTGTTAGGATATTAAATTCTTGATTTAGTTTTTAGTCTACTGTTGTGTCAGTATAGAACAATCATAAAATTTCTGTTAGGAATATTATGTGGCTGCCCCAATGCCATGCTACGCCCACACCAGAGAAGGCAGAAAGATACATTGCACCTCATGAGTTATGAAACCGTCATAGACTCGTCATGATCATAGGAGTCACTACTTAGTGTGCAATGCTCTGGCATGTGCATAGGGCAGCCATCCACAAGTGACATCCTCAAACCAATAAGTCTTGATACTGATAAGAAAAATAAATATAAACAACCGTACATTATTAAATTTTCCTCTTCGTCAATTTATTTTTCATTTTTATACACCAATGCTACCGATAGTGAAAAATGAATTACAACGTATGAACAAAAAATTACAAAGAAAAAATCACACTTTAAAATAAAAAAATTCACAGATAAAAAAATTATTTCTTCCGTCCCAGAAAAAATAAAACATTTGTCTTACAATCTAACTTATTTTTAGATAAAATGATAAAATAATATAAAAATATATTATTTTTTTTAGGATAAAGATAATATTATCTCGTATACAAAGTGAAAGACTCATTTTTTATGAGAGGACATATGAACAACGGGCATAGTCGTTTTAGGCGTTCATTGTCGACATGACATGAGCCTTGATTTCTTGAAGAGTTGCGGCCTAAAAATAATTGCATTGCCTCTTGTTGGGTCAAAATGATTGGTCCGTCCTTGTTGCGGGGAAGACCACCACCACAACATGCATTCCAAAAACCCCGATCCACTTAATTTGGTATATTTGTAATGACTTTGTAATAAATCCACAAGTTTCTCTAGTTTTTAGCTACTCAAAAAACTAACTTCTTATTTTCTTTTTTTCCCAACTAAGAAACTAGTAACTTCAGCCTCAAATTCAACTTTGTAAAATATTTGATCTTACAATCAAATGTACTATCATTCTTGCATATTCCATCTTTAAGCCCTTTCACCATCTCCAACCATCCCCCTCCATACTACATGTAACTTCTCTCACTTTCTCTATTGCAGAATGTATCTATTATGATGTTGTTAATACTGATGCTTCATGGTTGTATGGTATTTAATGGATTCTCTTCTACCTCATATTGATATAGTTTTGTTTGTTCTAATGCTCTCTTGATGTGCATATATGGCATATTTGAAGTTTCTACTTATTAGAAAATGACATGCTTTGCGCGTCTGTACGTGATAATCGAACGGCCCATGACCGACGGTTACGAGCCGAGCACGCCATGCATATGCTCGTTTAGCACCTTAAGTTTTTGCAATTTGTACGTAGAGTAGCTTTGGCCTATCTAGATAACTTTTTTTTTCACTGCTAATCTCTTTCACATGTAAATTTTGATTGTTTTTCATTGTTTTGAATGTCTTAGGAATTGAAGAAAAGACTCAGGATATAAAAAGGAAGAAAAAAAATGGCATCACCTGGTTCATACTCTTACACCCCAAGAAACATACTTATAACAGGAGCTGCTGGTTTCATCGCATCACATGTTGCCAACCGTTTAATCAAGAATTACCCCAACTACAAAATTGTCGTTATCGACAAACTAGATTATTGTTCGAGCCTAAAAAACCTTCTCCCTTCAAAATCCTCCCCTAATTTCAAATTTGTCAAAGGTGACATTGCGAGTGCTGATCTCGTAAACCATTTATTGGTAGTAGAAGAGATCGACACGATAATGCACTTTGCAGCTCAAACACATGTTGATAATTCATTCGGAAACTCGTTTGAGTTCACTAACAATAACATCTACGGAACCCATGTTTTACTAGAAGCATGCAAAGTTACACGTCGTATCAAACGTTTCATTCATGTAAGTACGGACGAAGTCTATGGTGAGACAGATAGTGAAACTGACGTGGGAAATCCTGAGGCTTCACAGCTTCTTCCTACTAACCCATATTCTGCTACTAAAGCTGGTGCTGAAATGCTTGTAATGGCATACCATCGGTCTTACGGTTTACCTACTATAACTACCCGAGGTAACAATGTGTATGGTCCAAACCAGTTCCCTGAAAAGCTCATCCCAAAATTTCTTCTCCTTGCAATGAAAGGACTTCCGTTGCCAATACATGGAGATGGTTCAAATGTTCGAAGCTATTTGTATTGTGAAGATGTTGCCGAGGCATTTGATGTTGTATTGCACAAAGGTGCAATAGGGCATGTGTATAATGTTGGAACCAAAAAGGAAAGAAGCGTTCTTGACGTTGCTGAAGACATATGTAAGCTTTTTAGTTTGGACCCGAAGCAAAACATAAAGTTCGTCGATAATCGACCTTTTAATGATCAGCGGTACTTTCTGGACGACCAAAAGCTTAAGAAACTTGGATGGCAGGAAAGGACGTCCTGGGAGGAAGGGTTAAAGATAACCACAGAATGGTATAGAAACAATCCAGATTGGTGGGGAGATGTAACTGCTGCACTTCTTCCTCACCCTAGAATGAGTGTTGTCGGGCACTCAAATGACGACACATATTTTCTTCAATGTGGGTATGAAAGAAAAGCTGATGATGGAGACGGAACAAATTTGAAGTTCTTGATCTATGGAAAGTCAGGCTGGATAGGAGGATTACTTGGAAAGCTCTGTAAGGAAGATGGGATTGCATTTGAGTATGGTCGTGGACGGTTAGAGGATCGCAAATCGATCATTGATGATATTAGGAGGGTTATTCCTACTCATGTTTTTAACGCAGCCGGTGTGACAGGTAGACCTAATGTCGATTGGTGTGAAACGCATAAGGTGGAAACGATTAGGATTAATGTAGTGGGTGCCTTAACGCTGGCTGATATTTGCAAGGAGCATGGTCTTTTGATGGTTAATTTTGCGACAGGATGTATTTTCGAGTATGATAATGATCATAAAGAAGGTTCTGGCATTGGATTCAAAGAAGAGGATAAGCCTAATTTCATCGGTTCTTTCTATTCGAAGACTAAAGCCATGGTATGTATAATTGCATAAACTTCTGAATGCACCTTAAAACATCGCTTCATGCACATGCAATTAGCTATATAAGCATATCTATTTTAACGAACATGAATATGTGATATTATTCTGCAGGTTGAGGAGCTTTTGAAAGAATATGAGAATGTTTGTACGCTTAGGGTGAGAATGCCGATATCGTCAGACCTTAGCAATCCGAGAAACTTCATCACAAAAATCAGTCGTTACAGTAAAGTTGTAAATATACCCAACAGCATGACAGTACTGGACGAACTTCTACCGATTTCTATCGAAATGGCTAAAAGGAATTGCAGAGGGATATGGAACTTCACCAATCCAGGTGTGGTAAGCCACAATGAGATCTTAGAAATGTATCGCGATTACATAGATCCTGGATTCAAATGGGAGAATTTTAACCTTGAAGAACAAGCTAAAGTTATTGTAGCACCAAGGACTAACAACGAGTTAGATGCTACCAAGTTAAAAACTGAATTCCCTGAATTGCTATCGATCAAAGATTCGATTATTAAGTATGTATTCGAGCCCAACAAGAAAACTTAAAAATACTTTTTCATGTTGCATTTTAGTTTTCATTACTGCATTGTACCGGATGTTTTTATCTCTTGTATCTTGAATGTTAAGCTATTCTTTTTCCTATGAAACTCGAGCCAAGGTTTCCACGGCTTTAACATGAAATTGTTAAGTTTTTTTTTTTTTTGTTAGATAGTTAACGTAGAGATGTATGTTAATATTTTGCTAATGGTCTTGCTTATTGTTATGTGCCTAGTTTGTGTGTACTATTATTGATAGGGCTATACATGGTATGGTATGGTTTGGTTTTCTCCAAAACCAAAACCGTGATAGTTGATTTTGGTTTCCAGAAACAAAACCAAGCTAAACCGACTATTCTATGTAAAAAAATGAAAAGAAAAAATATTACATAAATTCACGTCATCTTCTAGTTCATCAGTTTCTTATTCAGCGAAGATAAAATATTCAAAGTCTCCAATTAATATCATTCTTGTATAAAAAAATTAGAGAAAAACATAGATCAATTACATATCAATAATTCTATATGAACACAGATCAATTACATCTCCAATCAAAGCAATCAATTACATACTAATAATTCCATATGAACACAAATCAATACCCATGTTGACTTACACAATTTAAAGCAAAATGTTTCATAAACCAAAATTTAAGTCTAATTAGTATCCGTATCTCACTTTATTCTCTATCATTCTAAACCGAAACAAATCCAATTCTAGATAGAATAGATTCAGAGATGTAGATGCTAAGATTTGATGCAGATCTTTTGAATATGAAGATGCGGAAAATGGTTTATGCTGAGGAGAGTGAGGGATGACAAGAGTCGAGAGAGTTAGGTTTTATGTAAGAAACCCTAATTCTAGAAAAAGCTATTTATTCCACAACAGGGTAAAGGAACTTATAATGTGGCATGATGTATTTTAGGATAGGATAACACTGAGGAAGGAGTTATCTTGGATGGTCAAGATTAGATTTAGAATTACATCAATGGTTAATATATTTGATTTAACCGATGGTTCTTTGGTTTAGTTTTACATTAAACCAAAACCACTAACCTAGGTTTTTAACCTTTTAAACCAAAATCAAACCATTAATAAATGATTCGGTTCAGTTTTCTCCTAATCAATTTGGTTCGGGTCGGTTTTATCAATTATCTTTTACCATGTATAATCTTAAATATTGGATAAATATTTATGTAGTTATGTGTATTTATGGGGAATTATTTTAGTGTCTTAATATGATTAAAGCGTGAAATAAATTATGCATTGAGTGCTTTTCTAATTGATGAGTTTGATTACACTGAAAGTGATCGTTGGGAGGTCGGTTTTCTTCGAATTAAACCATTACTAGTTTCTTTAAGAGTTCATGTTATGTAAGTATGTAATACTTATCAATTTATTCTTTGTTTTAATATGTTGTAAAAGTTTTGTGACCCGTAGAATAATATAGACAGAGCTAGTTATAAAACCCATATGAATATCCTCAGGAAAAAGAAAAAAAGGCAACTGTTATTTTTGGTATGGGCTAAGATTATTGGATTTTTATTTATTTTTAACTCAACTGATTCGTCTTGATCTTACTTATGTAAATCTAACTCATTATATGACTCATTACCTATGATTCAAAAATAATATTTCAAATTAGATATGTATCCAACGAGTCAGGTATAAAATGATATCTGATTCAAATAGTCCCAAGTTAAATGTATAAGTCAAATCAGATCTCGAATCAGACATCAAATGATCTGACATCTAACTCTGGCCAAATTAGACGCCGAGTCATGAGATCAAAACAAACATGATACATGTCTTTCCACTTTATAGAGAAATGCATGTTAGTAAAACCCAAATCTAGAAAATTCCAGTTCTTCCTATTTAAGATTGGGAGAATCCGTTTGAAGCTTTTGCCCCCTAATTGGCCCCTTATAATATCTACATCTAATGGTTATACTTAACTGTCTAACGGACTGGCCGACTTGATGGCTTCAATATTAAGTCATTGGCAACCACAGGTCTAACTGCCAACCAGGCTATACACTACTTACGTGTTATAATCAGCCTAATATACATTGTTTCATGTCTTTTCAATTCATATTTGATTTAACATTTTGGGGGATGGATGATTATGAAGCCAACCCACATAATACTGTACAAGGTTGATAGTTTGAAAACCAGTTGATGGCAGAAGGGTTCTTAATTTCAATCAAAAGGCCAGCTTTATATGGTTGTTAGCTAGTACTTAAAAGAAGTAGATAAAGCTCATTTTCTTAGTTAGGTTGCCTGCCTGGGTTGTCCATGTGGGTCGCTTCATTTTATTTCTGATCATACTACACAAACCCAAGTGGAACTCTTGATTCTTTATTTTCTGGTTGGGAGAAAGAAGAGAGCAGAGACATGTGACGACAGCCAGCTAACTTCTACCGGTGAAAATGTTGGTAAAACTCTGACCACTGGGGTACGCAGCTTACGGAAACGAGCCCTTAAGTTACGGCCATGCCTATCTAGTATGGGAAAATACAAGCACAATGAAGAAACCTCGCTCTGAGATGCACAATCTATCTTCTGCTAAATTTTATTAATCCGATACACAAACAAATGCTTTTAAATGGTGTTTGGATAGAACAGAAAAAAAACAAATTTTATTTTGTGATACTTGGCACATGAAGAAAATCAGAAAGTCAATAAGTATTTAATGACGAGTGCAACATTAAATAAACAATTTTATTTCTTTGTTTGGTCATGGCAATGTTTCATCCACACACCAGCAAATTTACATACGTCGGTTTCTACAACAAAAGGTGATCGTGATTAGGTATCCGTTGACAGCTTGATGTTATGGTGTCCAAACACCTCATTTGCAGGGTTACAACCTAAAACTGTTTAGAACTTTTCATTACTCAATAAGTCAGTACCTAGTTAACTAGTAGAACTTATCAGTATCCCAAGTACGATAATAATGTCAACCAAACACTAGATGCCACGTATTTCCATCTTTCTCTCTTTTAAGAAAATCATTTTCTTATAAGACTAGACAAAGACGAAGAATGAAAAAAAAAAAATCCCTCCCCTAGCAACATTACCGTGCAAAGTAGTTGGCATTGTGTATCGGATTTTTATCGGCCCGGTAAAATACTATAAGGACCATGAGCCTAGTTAACTTTGAAAACTGGCTTGTAAGGATAGGTTTGTCCAAAGCTTATTAACTGCAGGATCTTAAATTATACATACAATATATGACTAATAATCTCTACATGCCCTCTCACGTGTAGTTTTTTTGGTCTAACACATAGACAATTAATCGGGTGATACAGAGTAGAGGTGCAGTCTCACGACTTGTCACAAATTACCTGCTCTGATACCATATTGAAGTCCATGGACCTAACTAACCTCGAAAACTGGCTTGCAAGGTTAGGCTTATCCAAGGTTTATTAACTGCAGATCTTAAGTTGCCCATACAATATGAGACTAATAATCTCAACAAATACATTTATAAAAAATTATTGATTTTTATCGAAGATACATAAATAATTTTAGAATTTTAAATATTTATAAGATCACAATAGTACTTTGTATTATAAAAAATTAGATAACCGCTTGGACAACCAAAATTTAATTATTATCAAATTAAATTATTGCTAATGTATCAAATATTAAAATTGAATGGCTAGACCGGTGGAACGAGGGATACATACCACCCATAAGTTTCAGAAAAGAAAAAAGAAGATTACATCGTAAAAGATAGTTTTTCCCCAAAATTTAGTATATTTGAAGACATCAAAATCATTGCAGTACTGTAAAATAGATTCAAGTTATAAGTATAGTGTAGAATATGTAGTTATAAGCTTTAAAACCATAAGGATTATATGGCAATTATAATTAATTTTATATAAAAGCAAACATAAAAAAAAACTTAAATTAGACTAGGTAATCTTTTTTCATTATATTTATCCACAAAAATAAGTTTATTCTTTGTTCATCCTGCACCTCAAATTATCTATCTTTATCGATAGTTTTTTGTATTGGTAATATTTCAAATATCATACAAGTCTACGGACGATATAATATACTAGGTATAAAATTTTTCAGCTTCCAATTCAAAATTAATTGACAATGAATAAAATGATCTTTTTATCATATATATATGTATATAGATATTTGAGGTTTTATACTATATAGAACTATTAGTTTAGAGTTATTTAGAGATTGACTAATGTTACAACAACAGGATAATATCGGCCCATACAATTCATAATGACTCCTTCGCTACAGTGACGCTCCATTATATATTGGTATTGTGATTAGTATTCAAAATTCTAAACAAAACTGTAAAATGTAAACTCCACAAAAACAGCCTAAACACATCAAATGCTTTTTTTTGCTGAGTCCTGGTGGGGCTGATTATTTTCTAAAAAAGGTTTACTATTCTCCTCTCTGAGCCTCAGCTGGTTTGGAAGGAGTTTTTCTTCTAGGGTTTGTCTCTCTACTTCTTTTCCATGTGTACTCTCTAGGCTCTAGCCACCAAATTCTTCCTATAGAACTCTTGCTTTCACATGTAGATTGCTAGATATTATTGCACCATAATTACTGAAAGATTTTTATGACATATTTTTCATTGCGTGAAAGAAAACAGAACAGTGGTTATCTAGTAGATAGCTTAGTACGACATACACTTTTTGGTGAAAGCTATATAAGAGGTAGAGGTTTGGGTCTTTAGACAAAACAAAAGAAGAAGGAAAAGAAGAAGCAGAAAGGAAGAAAGAGAAGTAGGTTTTAGCACTGAGAGAGTAACAGTGATAAGAAGTAGCCGAAGAAAGACATAAAATCTTCATTTCTTTCTTTCAACTCTTTCTTTCTACTCTTTGTTTCAATCATTCTTAATCATTTAGTTGTGTATAAAGTCTTTTCTTTTTTCTTTTCTTTTTCTATCTCAATTATGAATTGAACACTAATACATAAATTTTTACTGTATAAAGAGATAAAGAGATATTTGTACTGGGAGTGTTAAACATCGTTGGTCTCAGAAAGAAGAACACCAAGAAGATTTGGCATTATTTTTGATTTTTAAGAATCAGAAATAAAATAAAATAAAACAAAAAATGGGTGCCCCTTTGTCAACTTGGCCGTGGGGAAACCTAGGAAGTCTCAAGGTATGTTCTATATTATACTTTCAATTAAATTTTGATTAATATAATTTCATTTTTATTTTTAATTTAATTTAATCTTTTGATTTTTCTTTGTTATGGGTTGAACAGTATTTGATATATGGACCTCTACTTGCAAAAATCGGCTACTCAAGGAATTTTGAAATGGATGATTATTCATGGTGTATTCATATACTCATTTTGTGTTCTCTTAGACCTGTTATGTATCAATTCTGGTTCACTTTTTCTTCTATGTTATTCATTACCCGTACACGCCTCATCGATCATCGTGGCGTCGACTTCAAACAAATCGATCATGAATGGAACTGGTATGTACACATTTCAACCTCATCCCGGATGAAATGATTCCACAATATTATGAAGGGAATACGTATTGAATTTATGATATGCAAATGATATAACTAATTTTCTTAAAACGAAACAGGGATAACTTCATAATTCTACAAGGAATAATGGCTGCAATTGGAGGATACAATTTTTTTGATGAATATAATAAACTTCCGACATGGAGTTCAAGTGGATTTTTTATTACAATATTACTTCATGTAGGAATATCAGAACCATTATACTATTTTCTTCACAGATATCTTTTCCATAATGATTATTTCTTTTCTCAATATCATTCACACCACCATAAGTCGTCTTCAGTGACACAGTCTTTTACAGGTAAGAAAAATGCAGTGTTTTCTTTGAAATTCTCACCTATTTAATTTCTTGTTGCCCTTCTTTTATTACTTCAGCAGTATCATATCAGTACTGAAATTTTAATTTCTTGGTGCCTTGTTTGTTTCAGCTGGCTCTGGTACTTTCTTGGAACACATCATACTGAGTATGATAATTGCCATCCCAATTATGGGTCCACTTACGTTCGGATTCGGATCGAAAAGCATGATATTCGGCTACGTTTTAATGTTCGATTTCTTGAGAGGTTTCGGTCACTGCAACGTCGAAGTCGTTCCGAAATGGATTTTCGAGTTCTTCCCATTCTTACGATACATAATTTACACGCCCACGTAAGTTTTCTTTTCATTTTGCATGTAATATCACGATCTAAATAAAAAAAAATTAGAAAAAATTTAGAACTTTATTGTCTATTTTATCTTGTATTTTCTTCATTTTAAAAAAAATATTATTATTATTTTTTTATTTTAATTTAAAAATAAATCAATTTAAAGAAATGATAGTAATTCTTTTTCAATAACAGAGGCAGTATTATAAAACACAACGATTTGGTAAATATGGATAGATATAAAGTTAATTTTTAGGATTTAATGCTGAAATATTGGTGAATGTTGTTGTTCTATAGTCTGTTCCATTGATATTAGTATAAAAATCGTACGGTTACTCACACTATATCCATGTTCCCTCCCCTCAGATGCAATGAATGGGATAGAAAACGACCTCTATCAGATTCAGATATTTAACTATATATATTAACAAAACCAGATATTAATTAACAATCTAATCATATGGGTATATATATTCATATGAGTAGCGGAGTCGAGTGTGTGCAAATATTCATTACCTGCCATGTATGCTTTTAAAGTCCACTTGTGCATATGTTGAAAAAACCCCTTAAACTTGAGATTTTATTCATTTTTTCTTAGTGCAAAGTAAGAATTGGTTTCTGATTTCTCTTATTTTTAATCCTGATTCTATGACAGTGCAAAAGCGACCGTTTATTCACTATTTTTTTTGCCAAAAAAAGAAAAAAATATGTTCATGATTTTCATTCTTTCTCGTCACGCAGTTCCACATATTATCATTAAAAAAATCCAAACATGCTCATATTATGCATGTTGTTTGAACTAATTACTTATACGTTAGTAAGAAAGTTAACTGATTTAACTCCCTATTATGTTTTTGTCGTTGGGACAATACAGATACCACAGCCTGCACCACATGGAGAAAGATACCAATTTCTGTCTATTTATGCCGCTATTTGATGCACTGGGAAATACAGTAAATAACAAGTCATGGGAGTTACACAGACAAACAAGTTCAGGGTTAAAAGGCACGAAAGTGCCGGATTTTGTATTTTTAGCTCATGTAGTCGACGTGAGTGCTGCATTGCACGTACCGTTTTCATTTAGGTCAGTTTCTTCCAGGCCGTATAGATTCAGGTTGATTCTCTTGTCAATCTGGCCAATAGCCTTCGTGTCGATGCTTGTCATGTGGGGTTTTTCGAAAACATTCTTCGTGTCTTTCTACAACCTGAGAGGAAAATTTCACCAAACTTGGACCCTTCCTAGATTTGGTTTTCAGGTATTTTTCAAAATTTGCAATGCATAAATGGAAATCTATTCTTTGATTCGACCTTCCGAGTATCATCATAATTCATTTTAATCTATGCATTTTGCTTGTCCTTGCAGTATTTCATACCATCCGCGAAAGATGGGATTAATAATCTAATAGAAGAATCAATTCTTAGAGCTGATAAATTGGGAGTCAAGGTCATCAGTCTTGCCGCTTTGAATAAGGTCAGTTTTTTTTTATTTTTATGTTTTACTATTATGCTTCTATCGGTAAAGCCAGGATGGGGGGAATATCATTGTTCATAAAAAATAAATCTACGAAGTACTTTGTGAAAGTATGCATAAATAGGCATTAAGAGTCTAGTGGCAATTTCCTCGCCCATACTGGGCTTAGCACCTCCCTACCTGATTTTGCCCCATATGCTTTTCTTACTGGGACATACAACCGACTTTTCATTACATTTATAATATAATTGACTCCAACTATTTCTCGAGGAAGAAAAAGGCATGGGATTTGAATCATTTGATATTTAGTGTTATAAAGGTTGAACGTACACCTCCCTTCAAATTGTAATCATAACAAAACCAAATATGAAGTATGGGCAATGCTTCAAAGAAAAAAAAAAGTTAAGACAATAAACAAGTATAGATATTAAAAGGCTAATTAAGGCCAAGGTATAGGACTGACAGACAAACAACAAAACTAAAATCTAGTAACTACTAAAATTTATAGTTCAACCAGCATTACACCAACTGTGGATCGTGGTCTTTATACTGCATATTTGTGCATGTTCCTGCGCAAAAATCTATTTGTTTTTAAGCAAAGAAATTATCTTGTTGAATGCACATTCACTAGGAAAATATATGGTTGAAAAGATGTCACGTTTCCAACAACAAACCGGTGGCTATTAGGCGACTTATGTTTTTCTAATCAATTTTTGCACAAAATAAAATCAAGAAAACGTAAATATCAGGGCAACTGTGCGAGCATCACAACATTGTACGGATTAAGAAATTAACATCCATTTGGACCCTATCTTTCTTTATGATATTTGTGGTCCTTGTAAGTTTGCAGCCTGAAAGTCAAGGTTACATAAGAGCCACGTATAATCTCCAATGTTGAAAGAACATGGGACACTCACACACTTGGTCAAGTGGCCATCTGATTGCCATCATCAAATATGTACTTGAGCCTTCATAACTGTCTCTCGCTGGTGATGCAATATTTGAGCATGTCACATCTGTTTTTCCCACTAGCTTTGACAAGTCTCTGTTGGTAGTTCATATGTTCTTATCACTTCAAACTGATGCAAACATTTAAACTTAAAGCTATGTTTAGTCGTTCAGGTGGGGTTCTACCCCAGACCTGCGAGTATATTCTCATAGTATGTTTTTTTTTGAAGCATATTATTCCTTTTGTATATGAAGCTAATAGTGTGATATAATGATAATGTAGAATGAAGCTCTAAATGGTGGAGGTACGTTGTTCGTTAAGAAGCATCCTGATCTCAAAGTACGAGTCGTCCATGGAAACACCTTAACAGCTGCTGTAATACTTAACGAGATCAAGAGTGATGTGAAGGAGGTTTTTCTTACTGGGGCCACATCCAAGCTAGGAAGGGCCATTGCTCTCTACCTTTGCCGAAAAAGAGTTCGTATCATGGTAATAAATCATACTACCATATCTCATAATAGTATTCCAGTATTATTTGATGGCACCCATTTACCCGTTAATAGAAGGGGTGCCAAAGCACATTACTCAAGTTAATTTATAAAAATATATATAGAGAGAGTTTGTCAGCTTATTGGTAAATAAGGGTAATTGATCCATTTTCCCTTACCTACCTCATGGGATTCTTACAAATTTCTTATCTCCTTCGTATATATGATTTCAGATGTTAACTCTGTCTAAAGAAAGATTTGAGAGTATTCAAAAAGAAGCAGAGAAGGAATTTCAGGGTTACCTGGTACAAGTCACCAAGTATCAAGCAGCCCAAAATTGTAAGGTATTGCAAAATTCATTTATTATAGTATTTTATTATTGTAGTAAAATTTGAGTAGCAAAGAAAAGAAAGATTTAGGTTATGTGTTTTACGGGTTCATCAAAAAATTGAGGTGAAACTGGTATGTGCAGACATGGATCGTTGGTAAATGGATTACCCCAAGAGAACAAAGATGGGCACCACCAGGAACTCATTTCCATCAGTTTGTTGTCCCGCCGATTTTTGCTGTCAGAAGAAACTGTACTTACAGTGCTTTAGCAGCTATGAAACTACCCGAGGATGTCGAGGGATTAGGAACATGCGAGGTATGCTTTCACGGCCTTTCTTGTCAAAATATGCATGTTAACTGAATAAATGTCTTGAGACATTTTGTTAAGAAATCTGAAATGTTGCAGTATACAATGGGGAGAGGAATTGTACATGCATGCCATGCAGGTGGAGTGGTTCACTCTCTAGAAGGTTGGACTCATCACGAAGTTGGAGCTATTGATGTTGATAGAATTGATTTGGTTTGGGAGGCTGCCATGAAACATGGTTTAAAGCCTGTTTAGTCAGTTTGAATCTTGTATTCTTTTACTCGTATTTTTATGTTTTTGAACCAAATTCTTGTTTATAAGTACCATGTAAATTTCATCAATAATTACTTGAGAAGATGAAATGTGGCATTTGTTTTTAGCAATTTAGTGACAATAATGTATACGCTAAAAATCAATAAGAAAGAAGAAAACAAAAATTAAGGGGATGTTTGGTAAAAATTATCATTATCAATTATGATTATAGATAATCATAATTTGAAAAATGATTATGATATTAATCATTATCATAATAAATTTTAACAAATAACTTTTTAGGATAATTGATTATCTAAGAAAAATAATCATTTATATGATAAGTTGTTTTGTTAATATGTTTTCATGATCATTTTAATTTTCTTTTAAAATTAGAAATACATAAATTTAACCATGGTTCAATACATCAACAATTTGATCATAGTTGGTTTCAGTATTTAAATCTACAAATGGCATCGGCTATTTGATCTCTCATGTGGTTCATTTCACTTCTTCTTTGTTGATGAGCATACATACCACTAAATGCGGGTTCATCGGGCGGGGACGTCTCAACATCTATGACATTATCTGCATTTGCATAATATGCAAATAGTTCATCAGACCTGGACTCAATCCTAATAAAATTGTGAATTGCACATTTTGCTACTAGTATTTGTACTTGGGTGTTGTATGGAAATGAGGCTGGATCCCTCAGAATTGGAAAACGCGATTTGACAACTCCAAAACTTCGCTCGCTTGCATTCCTTAACGAGGAATGCCCAAAATTAAATAACTCTTTTGCAGTGAACCTTCGATTGCTTCCTCTTCTACGGTCGTGCAAGTGATATCGAACTCCTCGATATGGAGCAAGAAAACCAGGCACCAGCATCAACGACATAGTACTTTCCTGCAAGTAAAAAAAGAACATCGAGTTAAGAATTCTTGGTCATAAACAGAAAAATCATAATCAAATTTCCATATTTTGATACAACTATGTACAGGTCAAAATTTAATGCCATCAATGTAAATGAAGATACATACATGCTGAGGTATTGAAGAAAACCACACAACCAGGTCTGCTTTGGACCTGAACTTACACCAATAAAAATTCAAAGATATTCAGAGTAATGGCGTGTGATTACAAAGGCAACCTTTGTAATCAGATGGTCAATCTCATTAGATGAATTTACTGTGTTCGTATAAAGTTTTCCCAACCAGGATTGAGATTTACCAGTTACATAGTCCTTTCTTGTAGAAACCGTGTGGAGGATCTTAACCTGTTATAGTATTTACCTACAGCTGTGAGATTTTAAAGTTGGTTTCAAAGCTAGCACATGCGAATCCTGAAAAAACTTGTAGAAAAAACTGTAACCATAGGAGAAATGAGCATGATATTTCCAGAAAATAATGTATCTACAAGTAAATTTGTTAAGAAATTCAGCCTCTACCATGCAGGATTCCAAGCACTTGAAGATTTGTACTACAAGGCCTGGCTCCACATGTAAAAAATCCAACTACATATGCTTTAAAATTAACTGACCTTTAGGGGTATGAGGAAACATGAGTCTTCTATTACTCAAAGCTTCCCATAAAATTCTTGAGTCATTTGCAGACCCTTCCCACCCAGCATAAATATATGTGAACTTCAAATCAAAAGAACATGTCGCCATAACGTTCTGAGATATATTTCATTTCCTATCAATGTAAGGTGTTTGTTGGGAGAGTGGTACAATGACTTTAATATGAGTTCCATCTATAGCGCCAATGCAATCCTATAAAATAGGTATGGATATCTACAACATAAGTTAAAAACGAAAAAAAAAACAAGACAAAGCTATGATAGATATCATCTATGTACTTTGAACCATGGGTAATATTTAGTGTTGTTGAGAATTTTAACTGGAGTCTCAGAAAAAGAAGGAGGTTTTATGAGTTCTTTCTAAAGTTCCATGATAGCTCCCAACACTTCATTGAAGTATCTACTTATAGTTTCACCGGAATGTTGAATCTTTCTTGTAACATTCTGTTATTTTCATTGTGTCCAATGGTGAGAAGAAAAATTGCCAACTGCTCTTCTATAGTAATCCATCGACTGTCATGTAACAATTCCCTTTCTCTTAGAATATGAGACAACCTTATAAAAATAAATTTCTCCATACGATACTGCTCATAACATCTACGCGGATGGCCGTGCAATATCTCTTGCATGTGTTGATGTCTCGTTAGTATAGAATTTCTACAAGGTTCCTTGTATATACGACCCTTTTGGTTCTCAATAACTGCTCCAACCACAAGTAATAAGGTGCGGTCTTCAAGCTCTTCGTCGGAGTCCATATCCTACTAATTCAGTACATATGGATAATTCAGTTGTCTATCACTCTTAACTGTACATAATCAGGGTATCTAGTCTGTCTGCATGTGCATGAGTAGTGAAAGGAATAACGATATGCAAGAGAGAACAAACAAAATAACAACATGGCTCATTTTCTGCACAATTTCAATGACAGGATAAAAATTTCTCTGTTCCAATGCATGACCACTCAATCTACACAAAGGAGCATATATATTAGACAGTATGAACCATCAAACATGTGCAGAAGGTTGTAGTCAAAAAAATGATGATTGGTGAGCTTTCCTGAAACACTACTATGATAATAACACAAAAATTCATGGTACAGCTGCATTGAAAGGAAGCCTACTACTAACAATGTATCTGCATGAGCATATATAAAGTGGATCTTGTTTATACATTACAGTGACTTCAATCACCACAATAAAGCCATAGAGTTCAAATTTGACAGGACATAATCAAAATTGAAGTGAACATTCAGTCCAGAACTAAAAATCGAAAAGAAACTATTACTCTTATATGTGTTGATAGATGGGGAAAAGAGGTATAGCAACTAACTGCAATAGGAAAAATTTAATATCCAATAGTTGAAGTGTCACATTTATCTTCTTTCAAACTATGTCTGAGATAGGCACGACACCAGAAGTGAGAGGGATGTATCAAGCACTAGTAGTCCATATTCCGCTCAATGAACCAGGATAATCAATTTATCAAGATGAGCCGCAACAGCAAGTTTAGCTATGTAAAGTTGTTAGTTTAGGATATCCCATCGAGTCCGTACTACGTTAGAATGTACAAATGGTTGCTGGTTGGCATGTTTGGATTAAACTTGGTCACCGGTATATGGTCCATTTAGGATGCTGGCTTCTATGTGAATGGTTGTCATGGGGTATTTTGTAAGGCCTTTGTTAATTTGACTACAATAGGATATGTTTTTGAAATAAGAGGGTCTTGTGTTATGAGATATTCACATTCGTGCTATTACAGGTTAGGCTAAGCAAAATCAACAATTTTCCAGCTGAAAAACCATTCAAATGGGCACAACATCAAACCAAATTGTTCTACCTAAAATGGCTTGTTCTATCTAAACGTCTTACCCGAGAATTTATGTCCACTTTGATATCAGCTGCGATGTTCTTCTGTTCATCTGGGTGTTCACGTATGCTAAGAATATCTCACCTCTCTTTGTTCTAGATGAACAAATCGCCTACAGAAGCAAACAACAAGAACATAGTCAGATAATTCTGACCTCAAAAACCATGAACAAAATTTAGATTATACAACAAATCCAATAAATATTACATATTACAAAATACACAATGTACTAACTAAATCAAAAAGATTAAGAATCACATTCATAATGCCAAGTTACCAAAACCAAATATATTAATAAATGAATCCATAATCAGTAAACCTACTGGTTACTTAGCATCCATGTCTTTAACATTCTCACAACAAACAAAAACAACCAGTTCAAATTAAAAATAAAAAGACCATTTTGACGAAGGTTCAAATGACATAAACATTATCCTAATACTCTAAGAACTCTTGCAAACTCTAAGACCCAAGATTCTTCAACCATTCCTTTTGATTACTAGGATCTACTGACATAAAAACTTGTCTCCATCCGACATCTTGAAACTTCTCCAACGCCCCCATTAGACTTCGTACACCCACGCCATCAAGAGATTGCAAATACTTGGTACAATTCGGTATGGAATAAGGGTCCTTATCCAAATCAGTAACGTATTTAGCTTTTATCGCATCAGCAATAACAAACAAAGCTTCACTTAAACAAGCGGAACCAGTAGCTCTTTTAGTCTGACCATAATCATTTGTTGCTGGAGCTTTTCGTTTTCCTCTTTCATTGGCTTTCTCGTTTGAGCTTTCACTTACTTCCTCCACTCCAACAACAAATGATCCTTGCCTTGAGGACTTCGATGGAGTATCAACATCTACGTTTTCAGCAGAAGCATATGCATTAGAAGCCGTTGCAGTTGAATCACCGAAAATGGTACACAAGTCTTCATAAATAGGGCAACCAATTGTCTTGTACTTTTTTTTTATCCGGGTTTTCCTACATCATAACAATACAAATTATCTATTTCCCACAACAAATCACAAATAAAAATACAACCTATAATAACAACAAAGAGGATAATATCAATTTACCTTGAGATATGCATCCCACACTCCTTCGTCATCAACTAAAAATGATATACACTCCTTGAGATATTCAAAACCACTAAGGGGCATGATTTTTTTAACTTCATTTTCTTAATTTGCTCCATAGTCAAATTCTGTTCATATTTCTTGTTGAGCTCATCTTTGACTTCATTCCATGTTTCTTTCAAAAAAGATTTTGGATTCTTACCACCAAGCATTTGAGTGATCAGAAGTTCACACAAGGTTTTTTTCCATATTAACAGTCCATTTGGCAGTTTCAGTTGACATTCTATTGAATCCAATTGTTAAGAAAATGTTAGTACACAAAAGTTAGTATATGCCAATATCATTCTGAGTACCTTTCTTACAAGCAGATTGTAAAAATAACCATTCCAATTATTGGAAAAACACCCAAATCAAGTTCAAATAAAAAAAATAGATATCAACAACATTAATCGAAATTAATCTTAACCCAGTTCACAGTAATATTTAAATAAACCAAACTAACCCTTATTTTTAAAAATCCCCAAATTTTATTGATTTTATAAAACCTTAATTTTTAAAACTCAAACAATCTAACACATACTATCATAATCAACAAAGATTAATAAAGAGACAATAATGTGATACGTTATACCTATTTAGTCCAACCCTAATTTTCACTGATTTTTTCGATTCAAGTTTCTAGGTTTTGTTGTTGAAGTTTCGATTCAAACTTCTAAGTATCTGTAAATCACGAGTGATCAAAAAATAGGAAGAAGAAGAAGAAGAAGAAGGGGTTGAGTGGTGATGGAATATGGCTTCAACAAATTGAAGAACCTGAGAATGGAGAAGGGACCGAGGGGGAGGAAAGAATGAGAGAAAAAAAACGCGATTTAAATTTTGAGGTAAAAATCCGATTGTGTTAATTTCTATAAACAGGTTTTAACTAATTATGGAATTAATTGATTTTTTCATTCCTACTTAAAATAATCGGTTTTCATAAATGTTACCAAACACCCAGAATAGATTATGGGCTTGTATACCTGATTATTAGTTGATAATCCATTAAAATAATGGTTACCAAACATCCCTTAAGTGTTCTTTGATAATCACTTCTCTACTAACTCCTCATTGTTATTTTGGCTAAACGTATTCTGTCGTTAAAAAAGATAGATTTTTATATTTAGGTCAATTGTTCCAATTTTTGAACCTCACACTCAAAGTTTACTCAGTTGAAAATAAAAAAATCATCCAATAACTTTGGGAACCTTGGTTTTAAGGATTTACTGCTCCCTTATTGTATCATTCTAAATTGAGAGATGTTGCCGTTTTTAGATCAAAAGAACTTAATATTCGATCAGATTTTTAATTCGAAATTTGTTACTAGGAATTGCTACTTAATCCATTTTAGAGAAATAACTTATTGGTTCATCCACCCATTAAAGACAGTCTAATCGGTGGTCTAAAAACATGTTTTTGGACTAAAAAAATTATTCGTAAGACCAAACACGTGTAAGACTCTATAATACCTTTTCAAAATGTCAAAAATTACCCATTTGTCTATAATCTAGAGAGAGAAAGCGCGAGAGGAAGAGATAGTGAATGAGTTTTGCTTTCTTTGATCTTTCTGGTTCATCAATCGCTCAAATGAATCCAATATGAGAGCTGCTGAAAGAGATGATTTAACGATGATTCAAGCTCAATTCTTTTATATTTGGTAGGTTGATTTCTTTTATGTTGTTTAGGGTTTCTTCTCAATTTTTTTTCTTATAATTTTTATTTTCTAGGGTTTAGTTTATAAATTGTTACAATTGTTTCATTTTTAGATCTTGTATATCGTGATTTCTACTGGTAGAAAATGATGATTTCATCTTTTTCGATGTTGATTTTGAATGAAGAGGTTTTATGTTTGTGAATTTTTTTGTTTTGATTTGAAATTGGTTGAACGCTATACAGCTAAGTATAGTGGAAGCTAAGAATGGTAAATTTCTGAGCTGATTTTCAGATTTTATTTTTTTCGTTATTTGGCTCATTAGATGAAGTGATGATTGCTCGGATTAGTTTCCAGTCTAATGGGGATTTGTTTGAAAATTTATTTTATGCAGCTTTGATTCCGTTAAGCGAGTTCTGAGATGTTGTAGTAATGAAGAAGTATGGGGTGAAGCCTGATGCTGAAACCTTGGAGATTCTTAACTGGGTAGCTAGACAGAAAGTGGTACTTTAACTACTTAAAAAGTAAGATTTTGAAATGCATTGGGAGATAAGCTGAATGATATTTACTTATTGATGAGAACAAATTGTAGTGGTTGCAAAGATCTTTTTGGGTGGGACCCACGTGAAATTTATGTGCAGCAGTCGATAACATTCCTCTTAGTTGTATCGTTATTGGAAATAGAGGACGTGGGAATCTCAAGAGGTAATAAATGATATACGAAATAAAAAAATTTACTATTGCCAAATTTGAGAGTCTTGCTTGATACTTTTCCTTTATATTTATCAATTTTGTTAATGGATTTTGATATGACGGCTTATTCAAGCAGAAACTCTGCATAGAAATAATCAAGCTCGCAAGTTTGTTGGATATTTTTTTGTCAATTTGCTCGAACAACCTAAGTTCAAATATGATAGACCGGAAAATTCTGCTTCCGGCGTTACACGCTAGGTAGGCCAGAACTCCCCACGCGCCACTCGAATGATTAAAAACGTGTCTTAAAGTTTCATTTTCGCTAGACAAATCAGGTCGATTTAGTCTTTTCAAACATGCTTCGCAAGCATGATACTCGAAACGTAGTTTCCACACTGCTCCAACTTTACCTTGTTCTGTAAAGGGTGCAAGGCCACAAGTGCACCACGTACTTATGATCATTGTCCAGGCCTAAGTCATGCCTTGGACTGACACTAGCAAATTCGGGCCTATTTTTTGATTCCTCAACTCTGCTTCGACTATGCTGGGTGTATGCACTAATCTTGTTCTTGCCAAGGGTACACAATTCAGGCATATACCATCTAAGTCGTATAACTTGATATGAAGTATGAACATCCAGTAAATGGGTTGCAACTACCTCATCAAGTGTGGTAACAATCATCTCTTGTTTTGCACTATCGAGCCAGATGATATGAGTTACCAAAGTGTGGCAATCACCTCAAAATTAGTTGATACGAGAGACAAGGTGCTGCACCTCAATCGATTGCATTGTGGCTTCCTACGTACCCAACCCGTACCTTGAAGGGATCAAGCATGACCGTAGTTCATCAGAAAAGGGACATGCATCTTAAGCATATTTAGGCAAAACCAACATCGATTCCAACTTCGTTACAAGGGAGCCAAAGGCCAAGTTAAGCCTAGTCCGCATAGGCCAAGGGACTTTCGCAAAGTATGCACTAGCTCGTGCATAACTATCGCTACTTAGTATGCAAATATGCATTCTCGAGTGCGCAACATGGATGAATGATGCTTTCACATAATTCATGCTCCATCGGCTAAGCTACAAGCATGTTGACGCTTATATATCAAGTATGCACCAACATATAGGCCGCATCACATATATGTGCATTACTGTTCATGCACATTTAACCAAATCCCTCCTTATATGTGTCTTAATCGCATTTCCATATATTTGGAATAAAAGGGTAAACGACATTCATCTACTGCACTTTAGGCAAAAACGCTATCTGGTTAGCACTGATAGGCAAAAATGCCAACTGGTTAACACATCCTCCAACTGGTTAGCTAGCTGCTAGGCTAATCCGCCAACTGGTTAGCGCTGATAGGAAAATCAGCTGTTAGGCTAATCCGCCAACTGGTTAGTGTCAAGGCCAATTGTACCAAGGCCGATGCATCCACACCCTGATGCATCCCTGAGTAAACTTTATAAGATTGAGATGAAGTTTCATCCGATGCCACGACGCATCCCTAAGTAAGTGTTATGCGAAAAATATGGGTGTTACATTCTTACCACCTTCAAATAATTTTGTCCCAAAAATTCAACTCAAAACTATTGTGGACAGGCTTCATCAATTTGAATTTTCTGCATATGTCCCATTACATGATGCATAGAAATCCTGCAAGGGTCCAAAGTTTGTTATGAAAAAAAATTAGAACCTTATGAATATACATCCATACCCAATATCCGGGAATCCTAATAGGGTTCACAATTGTCGTAAACGCGTATTGAGACCTTTCGAACGTACATCCCACACCGCATGCTCGAGGATCAAAAAAGGTTTTACAACTCTACCGAGAAAAATTAATTTGAATCTCTAAACATGTGTTCCATACCACATGCTCAAAAAATACAAAATGATTTACTCAACATAGGATCTTGAGTACATGTCCCATACCATACATTTAAGATTCCCCAAAGTTCACGATGGTTGAAAGGGTCATCGAATAAAACAAATAATCTTTAACCTAGTATTGTGAGGACCAAACTCAATTGCCAAAGCAATCGTATGCAAGCCTACCGTTACATCTAACGGTCTTACGGGTTGCCACTCATAAGTGGGAGCTAGCAGGCCTGGTAAACGTACCCTATTTCAGCGACAAGTGGGGATGATCAGTCCCGTTGTCTACCACCGTTCCAGCGACGGTCTTCCGGGTTACTAACAATATGGTAAAAGATCCTAATAAGGCCTGGAAAACTCACAGTACACTTGAACGCGTCCAAATCTTAGAGAAATAACTTGTATAGCAGTTACAATTTCTTTTCGGATAGACACTTGGCCTGATTGCTCACTCTCTTTTCACACAACAGTTAGCCTACTCTTTTAACTTTTCCCATTTTGTTTATAGGAAAATTTTTGTAGTCACATTACAAATACTCACTTGACGAGTCCAAAACGCACATTCCTAGTGTTTTCTCAGAACTTACTCTGATACCAACTGTGACTGACCGAAAAATCCCGCCCCCGGTACTACGCGCTGGGCAGGCCAGAACTCCTCGATACGCCACTCGAATGATAGTAAACGTTCCTTAAAGCTTCACTTTCGCTTGACAACTGTAGGTCGATTTAGCCTTTTCAAGCATGCTTCGCAAGCATGATACTCGAAAAGTAGTTTTCACACTGCTCCAAATTTACCTTGTTCTGTAAAGGGTGCAAGGCCATAAGAGCCAATGGTGATTCCTTTGGCCTAATTCATACCTTGGACTGACACTAGCCAATTCAAGCCTATTTTTCGATTCCTCAACTCTGCTTCGACTATGCGCTGGGTGCATGCACTAATCTTGTTCTTTCCAAGGTGCAGCAACAGACATATACCATCCATGTCGTATAACTTGATAGGAAGTACGAACATCCATTAAATGGGCTGCAACTATCTCATCAAGTGTGGTAACGATCATCTCTTGCTTTGCACAATCGAGCCATATGATATGAGTTACCAAAGTGTCGCAATCACCTCAAAATTAGATGATATGAGCAACAAGGTGCTTCACCTCAATCCATTGCATTGTGGCTGCCTAAGTACCCAACCCGTACATTGAAGGGATCAAGCATGACCGTAGTTTATTAGAAAATGGACAAGCATCTTAAGCATATTTATGCAAAACCAACATCGATTCCAACTTCGTTACAAGGGCGCCAAAGGCCAAGTTAATCCTAGTCCACATAGGCCAAGGGACTTTCGCAAAGATGCACTAGCTCGTGCATAACTATTGCTACTTAGTATGCAAATATGCATTCTTGAGTGCGCAACATGGATGAATGATGCTTTCGCATAATTCATGCTCCATCGGCTAAGCTACAAGCATATTGACACTTATGCATCAAGTATGCACCAACATATAGACCGCATCGCATATATGTGCATTACCGTTCATGCACATTTAACCAACGCTCCCTCCTTATATATGTCTTAATCGCATTTCCATATATTTGGAATAGATGGGTAATTGACATTCACCTACTGCACTTTAGGCAAAATGCCAATTGGTTAGCACTGATAGGCAAAAACGCCAACTGGTTAACACATCCTCCAACTGGTTAGCTAGCTGCTAGGCTAATTAGCCAACTGGTTAACGCTGATAGGAAAATACGCCAACTGGTTAGCACATCCGCTAACTGGTTAGCCACGTGCTAGGCTAATCCGCCAACTGGTTAGTGCTGATAGACAAATACGCCAACTGGTTAGCCATCTGCTAGACTAATACGCCAATTGGTTAGCGCTGATAGGCAAATATGCCAACTGGTTAGCACATCCGCCAAATGGTTAGCCAGCTGCTAGGCTAATCCGCCAACTGGTTAGTGCTGATAGGAAAATACGCCAACTTTTTACCACATCCATTAAATGGTTAGCCAGCTTCTAGGCTAATCCGCCAACTGGTAGCGTTGATAGGCAAATACGCCAACTGGTTAAAACATCCGCTAACTGGTTAGCTAACTGCTAGGATAATCCGCCAACTGGTTTAGCGTCAAGGCCAATTGTGCCAAGGCCGATGCATCCACACCCTGATGTATCTTTGAGTAAGCTTTATAATCTTGAGATGAAACTTCATCCCATGCCACGACGCATCCCTGAGTAAGCATTATTCGAAAAATACGGGTATTACATCAAAGATATACACATAATTTTAACATAACAATTCGAGCACTCTGCAAGTCCACAGAAGAAATCATAGATCCTAAAAACTTAACCTCCTAGGGTGAAGATTGCGTCCGAGCCTTGCCAAAGAGCGACTAACCTGGCTCCACTTGTCTAAAATTTGAGTTTGAATTGATTCCTTTTCTTGTCTTTTTTTCTTATGTACTACAGGGCTCTCCTGGGCAGTGTTAGTACTTATGCGGTGAGTAATGCATCTTTTCCGGTCACCATGGTAAAGCATGGTGAAACTTCAACCTAGTTCTTACATAGGCCCACTGTCAGAAGTATAAAACCATGTATGGGTTCTGGTTGGAACTTCAGTAAATAAAGAAACTATGTTTTAATGTGTATTTATTTGTGTGTTGTGTAAAAACAGTCACTCATAGACGGGTGTCTACCGACTAGGTAAACTAATTGTTAGAGTATCATAGAGGGTGTCTATCTACTAGGTTTTCACTTAGTACATATCGATCTACAAGGTTTTCACTCTGTACATGTCGATATCTACAAGGTTTTCACTTAGTACATATCAATATCTATAAGGATTTTTATAAAATTTCAGGATAATCGTTTTTTGACATGTGACTGTATATGATGTGGAATAACTACTTTGACTTATTTGTTTATTTGTTTATTTGATGTTCATTTTTTGTTTGCAGCTGTATCATTACATATTTGCTTGTATAGTTCTTTTATCTATGTTTTTTTGTTGTGCATACATAGGTGATTTGTCATTGAGTTCATACTATCAAATAGTGACTATCATGTTGGTCTCTTGATGTTCTGTTTTTATCATTACGGTTTAGGGGATCGAGGGGGCAGTGCCCCCTCGTTATCATTTATTTTTAGTTTATTTGAGTTATTTTTCTATGTCGTATGATGTGGAATGGCTTTTGAGACACCAGATTACTAGAGATTAAGTTTTCTACGAAGCTCAATTAAACATTAAGATAAACTTTTCAAAATTCTTGTTTTCTTCAATGAATGTGTATATGTATTGTGATATCTACTAGGTTTTCATTAAGTACGTACCGATATCTACTAGGTTTTTACCAGTACATATCAATATCTACTAGGTAATGAATTCTTGTTTTCTTCAGTACATATGTATATGTACTATGATTTTCAAATTCAATCTCTCTTGATTTTAACATTATGTTGGTTTTTGTTGAAAAATTTGTTTGCAGACATAGATGGACTGGTAGATATGAAGCTCATCTATTGGATATGAACCTGTGTTGGTAAACAAGGTTTGAAACTGGTCTAATGTTGTCTTGGCCTATGAATCAATATTTGTCTTATAGTCTCTGTAACTGAACATAAGTTGAGGGTGGTGCTCAACAAATGTTCAAATTTTGAACGTAGTGCTCTACATCCAATATTTGTTCGTTCTTTTACGATATATGCATTATGTACTGTGATATCTACTGGTTTTTACTCAATAGATGTCAATATTCACTAGCTTTTTATGCAGTAGATGTTAAGATCTACTAGATTTTAACTCAATACGTATCAACATCTACTAGTTATTTACGCAGTACATATCAATATCTACTAGGTTTTATATCTACTAGGTTTTTCGTTTAATGTTGTAATCTCGATCTGTATTTGTGAATATTTTTCTCAACATTACCCTCCAAGGTCAAATTTGAGGATTCAAATTGCCTTTTTTGTCCGCTTCTAATTTGAAAACATAACAAAAAACAAGAGTTGCAGTCGTCGTTGTGTCTCACTATTTTGTACTAGTTGTTGTTGCTGTAGAGTTGTTCTGTATTTATTGAAGGACAAGGTCAACCAAGTATGGATACTTGACCGAGTGGGAGACTTTTAAGAAGTTTCAGATTAAGGATCTGGAACGTTTGGTGCCAATTCCTTTCGTTGCGACGACACTATTGATTATGAGGCTTCCATCACCACCACACCTCCAGTGCGTCTATTGAGATGCTCTGATCAGGTGTTTATGTATTGGTATGTTGGCACCTATCTTGCATTGTACAATCTGCATACAAAACATCTTAAGGTGGTAAAAGGCTCCCGCGACTATCAAAATATCTATCTCCCATACATGCGTTATTAGTTGCACGCTCAAGTGGAGAACATCCATACTATGAAAACCTATATACCTGATGGAGAAGTTGTTGAACATAGTTGTTTTGATGATTTTATCCAGTCTATAGAAATCAAGAGACCTGTAGGATGGCTAATGACGGGTAGAGATGTACCAAAGTATTATAGTTTCTTTTAGTTTCTTGTTTTGTACTGTTATTACAACTTCAGAAAATGTATCCAGATTATCAGGTTTTACTGTTATTGGGATGTTTTTTTTTAATTCAAATTCAGTAGATGTAGTCAGGAAAAATGTTGAAGAATTATGGGGCTTTCTGCTCCAGTTCTCCCTGCATTAAGCAAGTTCAACGTTCTTATCTGACTCTTGCAGCAAACAACCCCTCTAATACCACTGTAAATACTAGTTATGCCAAACCAGAGTAGGACATTGACAAATACAGTGGACATAACCGCGTTCACCTGACAACGAAAAGCAAGTTTTTGAATTTCTGTGGGCTTCATTTTTCCAAATGTTGACTAGTATACTATATAACAACCAAGACAACAAATAACAAGAAATCCCCACGTTATAACTAGAAAATGGCATCTACAAGTTTGCTCAAATGTCATTCAATTGTGTTATACAAGGGTATCTGACATTGATATGACAACCCTCTCAATCAATTGATCTCGGCCTAAACTATCAAAATTCAAATATAAGACAACTCTCAATCATGATTCTCTCATCCATCCAGAAAAATGGTAGACTCGCATACCAGATATGAAGCTTGTCCAATAACTGTCTACAATGTGAGGCTTTCTGGGTTCTCTATAATTTTTGCAAATTTCTTGAGGAAGGATGCTAAGTCAGCACCGTAGATAACTCGGTGATCAGCTGTTACACTGATCTGGCAATGATGGAAATAAAAGAAAACATTAGCATTACAAATCTATCTAGATCTCTTGCGGTTATGACAAGAAAACAAGATTTATAAGTATACAGAACAACAGGAGCTTGAAGCCTATATAACCAAAAAAAATTATCTGCATAGCACACACAAGCACTAAATGATCGCCAAACTAATATAACATTATCATACAGTTCTATATCAAATATTCAGTTTTTCGCTTCCACTCGAGGAAGACGACTATAACATTATTCTAAAAAGTAACATACTAGCAAAGAAGTTTTACACAAATATTATCTCCTTTGTAAAAGTAGAAAGACAAACTGATTATATTTGAACAAGTTACAAGGAAGATCAGTACGAGGGAACAGATATAAAACACTTCTCACCTTCTATTAAAAGATTTCTTATTCTTGGTAATTTTGTTGTTAGAGTTATGATAAAATGAATCCTTATATGCGCACTTTAGAGTTCTAAAGCTTTAGTGAAGAACAATGTAAGTCAACGCTTAGAAAAAGTGGGTCACTAGTATAACTAATAATTTATATATGAAGTAGAAATGAAAGATGTATCTAACCGCATTTTGATAACTCTAGATATTTGTGCTTGTGCTTCGAACAATTGACCATGACTATATATGCATGCAAAATGTGTTTGTGTGTATAATATGATTTTTTTTTTTATTCTTTTCGCACAGACACTATAACAAGAAGCAGCAAAGAACAGGCTACCTGCGTTTGATTATTCATATTGAAAAATCCATCTTCATCCGTCACAACTGTAGGCTTTGAAACCCCTACAGCCATAATAACCCCTACATATGAAGATCAGATGATTAACAATTTGTTAAGAATAAAAAAAATACACATTGATCTGTACTATATGAACAAATCACTTTTTCCCTAAGTACATACCGATACATATGTACTGTAGGATCATGTTCAAGCATAAACTAGCGCTAGGAGTTTATACAGTACATAATGATATATACTGTAGGATCATGTTCAAGCATAAACTAGGTGGTATGTGCAGTACACAATGATATATACTCCATCTACAAATCAGTCTTTCCTTAAGTACATACCGATATATATGTACTGCAGGATCATGTTCAAGCATAAAATAGGGGTTTATACAGTATATAATGATATGTACTGCATCAAACAACATAAATGATATGACGAATATAATGATAAACTAGCACAAATTTTCAAGCAATGAATCATAAAAATAAAAAAGAATCACTGAGAGGAACAATATTCCAAACAAATTAACCCTAATATGTTCTTATAACCAGCAAAAATGAACCCCAAAAAATCAAACACCATCACGCACCATAATATCTCTTGACCTAAATCTCTACTCTCTTCTTCCCTTTCGTCTGCACCTCTTAGCTACGGGGGACCATCACCACCTTCACTGTCTCACAACCGCAACCTTCAAATCTTTGATTCAAAACCCATCTTCATCTATCGGTCACAATCCACTTCTTTCTGGCAATTTACCAAACAAGTTAGTGTTTTTGATGGTCATTCAGGCGAATTTTGTTGGTGTTATTTCAATCATACTACTCATTCCCTGCATCAATTATATTCATAAAATTATTCTATAACCATTTCAAACACATAAACCCCATCTTTAAATCTTTAATCTTCATCAACAGAACTTATATTCTTGTCTGCAATCTTACTCTCTCGAATTCAATTAGCACATCTTCTTCTAACTGTTTTAACAACAACCATAGACTTGAACCACCATTTCAGTCTTTATCTTGATTTCTAACACCTCAGTTTCTCTGAATAATCAAAACCCTAGATTCAATGAAACCCCAATTTCTCATTCGAAACAATCAAAACCTTAGTTTTACTGAAACCCAAATTTTTCATTTGAAGTGAGAATGATGAAGATTAAAGGGAACAAGAGGATTTCGTAAGAAATTACAGGAAATAAAAGAATGGGTTTGATTTGAAAATAGGGTCGATTGCTTTCGATGGTTGAAATAGCTACGTGAATGATGGATGATGTAATTGCAGTGGTGGTTCTAGTCCAATATCTACAATAGGGTTTATCTGAGATGGTTTTGATTGATGACTGTGAATCAAACAAGGATTGGGGATAGAATGGACTCAAGTTGGGTGGTGATTAGTTGAGATGGTGTCGCTGGTTCTAATTTGGGTTAAGCTTGTCCTGTGTTCGAGTTGAAAGAGAAAAGAGTTGATAGTGAGTTATGGCCGGAAGAGAGGGTAATGGTGGTAGAGTTACACTGGTGGTGGATTTGGTGATGTCAATGAAGAAAAGGAAGATGGAGAATGGAAGACATGAGGTTTATCTGTCCTCAATGGTCGGAAGATGGAAGAGAGAAGAATGAATGGCGGAAGAAACTAAAATGTAGAGACTTTTGAAGCGTGTGGAAAGTGTGTGTGACAATAAGGGTAATTTTGTCCAAGTGAAGGGAAAAAACATAAACATTTATTTGGTAAAATTAATTAAAATTATACTTAACTGAGTCAACTCGGGTAACATCCAGTCCAGGTACCAAGCTCTAACATTGGAAAAATATTAGAATAAAGACTAAAGTTGGCAAAACCTAAGTACCAAACATTAATTAACCCTAAAAAAATTGATCTTGGGTGGTCTTGTATTGTTCCAGACAAAATGAGATGGAAAATATTGTGTTCCATGGTTGTAATATGTAAGTAAACTGATTTTACTGAAAATATTCCATCGGTCGCAATTGCCCATCTCCTTGTATCAGCCATAGAGTCTAAAGTTGAAGGTGGTGTATCACCAATCAGATGTATTAAGTTTGTGAACTCTATCACTTTGGAAGTATTTAAAATTCTTTTAAAGTCTAAAAACCAATCACTTCTATGACCTTCATTAGTAATACAGTCTTTAACCCGAGCCTTCTTATCCCTTGTAAGTTTAAATAGCATAACATAACACTATAAGTGGTTTAGAGTTTCACCAATTATCATGCCAGAATAAAATTTTCCCACCTGAATGAATATGTCATCTTTAGTCCAAATTAATCAAATGAGTTGTGGAGGCAATAGTCTTCCAACATGAAATTCCATGTTTAGCATTAACTTGAGCCAGTATCCAGTGAGATTCGGTATCACCAAACTTGTCTCTAATCACTAAATACCAAAGACTCGTTTTATCTACACCAAATCTCCAATACCATTTGCTAATCATTACATCATTCATACTCTTCAGGTCTAGCACACCCAAACCTCCCACTTTCTTTGGAGAGCAGACCGTTTCCCAATTGATTAAGTGAGAAAGTTTTGCTCATTCCTTCTGGTCCCAAAGAAAGTTTCTCATTTTCTTTTCCAAGACCCTAATAACAGAAGCAGGATCCTTAAAAAGAGAAAAATAATACAAAAGAAAGAGAAGAGAGTATACATTTGAGTAAAACCAGTTTTCCACCCTTTGATAACACACCCTTCTCCAGGAAGAAAGTCTAGTATCAAACTTTTCCACCACTGGGTCCCAAATTCTTATAGAGTTTGCTTTAGCACCTAGTGGAAGACCAACATACAGAAACGAAAGTTTATTTGTTGTGCAACCTAAATTCTTTTCCGTGTATCAAGTTCAGGAACTACACCAACGACTACCAATTTTGTTTTAGCTGTATTTATTCTCAAACCATAAACATATTCGAAGCATTTCAGAATATAAAAATAATTTTATAACTCCTCCCAACTCTTATTAATAAAAAATATCGTATCATCTGCGTAATATAAATGATTTATCTGAATTCCGCTAGGTACTACTTCAAAACCATGAAAGAGACCCTTTGATGCAGCTTTATCGATGTATTTAAAAAATCCCTTCATAACAATATTGAAAAGCAACGGTGATAAAGGATCGCCTTGTCGGATGCCTCTAGTACTACTACAAAAGCCAAAAGATGATTTTATTGATAAGAAATGAAAAGGAAGCAGTAGAATAACAATACCTTAGCTATTTGCGCATTCGAACCCCAAAACCCATTTTCGACATAACAAACTCCTAGTACCTCCAATTTACTCTATCAAAAGATTTCTCTAGATTAATACATACAACACCTGGATCACAAGAATTAAGCTTAGAGTCGACAATTTCATTAGCAATTAGAATATTGTATACAATTTGTCGTCCCTCATTGTAGGCACGTTGAACCGGAGAGATCAACTTAGACATGACAAGTTTCATCCTTGCAGATTTTTTTTTTTTGCAGTTATCTTATAAACACATGTGAGTAAACTTATTGGACTGCAATCTTTGATGGCATCAACACTATCCTTCTTTGGCACAAGAGTAATAAAAGTAGAATTGTGTCTTTGATCAAAAATCTCTGATTCATAGAATTCTTCTATTATTCTTTATCATGTCCTCCTTCAAAAAAGACCAACCCTTCTAAAAAAACATAATAGGATAACCATCTAGTCCTGGTGCCTTATTAGCACAAGATTCTTAATTGCTCCCAAAACCTCATCCTTTGTAAATCTGGTTTCAAGCAGCTCAGCTTCTTCTTCAGAAATTCTAGCAAAATCAATTCCCTCCAATTCTGGTCTATAACTTGGTCTTCTTGAAATAAATTTTTATAAAAGGAAACAATATGTTCTTGAAGTTTGACCCTATCAGTGACCAACTCTCCATCAGTATATAACTGCCAAATCCTATTATACCTTCTTCTAGCAATAACCAATTGAATACAAAATAGAAGTGTTTCGGTCACCTTCTACCAACCATTTATAATCAGATTTTATCTTCCAAGCAATTTATTTTATAATAGAGATGTGCTCAAAATCTGATTGCAACTGGAGCTTTTGCGATTGCAGATGCAGAGTGAAATTATCAGCTTCTAGTTCTGAATCAATAACCTGAATTTCATCTAGGAGTTGATTGAGCTTAAGAGAGATAATCCAAAAGTAGCTTTATTCCACTCCCTAAGTTTGCTTTTCAAAGCTTTTAATTTTAACCACAAAACAACACTAGGTGTACCTGCAAAAGAAAAAGAGTTCCACAAACATTCTAAGAAATTAGAAAAACCAGTCTCCTCAAACTACATGATCTCAAACCTGAATGGACTAGGAACCCCATGAAGGTTCAGAAAAGTGTAGGAGGATTGGAATATGATCAGAAGTTGGTCTAAATTTAGCAAGCTAGGAAACTAGAGGATATTGAGCTTCAAAAGAAGGATAAACGAGGAATCTATCAAGTCTACACATAACCGGATTCGACTGCTCATTTGTCCAGGTATATCTAGCACCCTTCAAAGGGAGGTCAATAAGTTCATGTTCAAAGATGAATTCTGCAAAACGCTGCATGTTTGTAAAGGTTCTGGTACATCCTTTTTTTTCTTCATATTTTAACACACAGTTAAAATCACCACTTATACACCATGGAAAATTCCAGTAATTGCAAATATTATCCAACTCTTCCCATAGTTGTTTCCTAAGATTAGGTTTATTTGGGCCATAAATATTGGTAAGAACCCATCTGGAACCATCCACTTTGTTAGATACAGTCACATATAAGGTGTATTCCCCAACTAAAGACTCATTAACCTCCACAATGTCTTTGTTCCATAGGATTAACATTCCACCTGAGTTACCAACTGCAGTATGCATAGTGAACCCATAATTTTTATTCCCACAAATATTTTCCACATCCCAGCTAGAACAATGGACATCTTTTTCTCTTTGAGAATCATAATCGGTACCTTTAATAGTTGAATCATTTTAAAAACTACTGTCCTTCTCACGGGAGAGCATAAACCTCTCATATTCCAAGTCAGTACTTGTAAATTAATTTATACCAACTTGAGAGCCCCAGTTTTTTGCTTCTTCTCTTGTTGGAGGTGGTGCTCTCTAAATTCTCCACGGAGATGCCCAATCTCTTGCATTCGATCAAAAGCTTCTTTGGAACTATGGTTTGAGCTTCAAATTTTTTAGTAGAACAACCATCATCTTCCACGTCCTCTCCTTAAGGTTCAAAACCAAGTGGATATGTAGGAGTTGATGAACTTTATTGAAGTATAGAATTGCCACACGCATTGCTATCAACATCAATTTTTACAAGGAAAGAGTATTGTAAATCCAATCAAGGTAGTTGCTTAGTTCTTCTTTCTCTAAGAATAACATCTGGTAACTCATATAAAGGTACCAGAGAATTAAGAGCAAAATCTTCATCTATTAGAGATGGTATACCACCCTGTTTTAGAACTACACCGTCAATATCAATCATCTTTCCAAGAAACTTCTTAGCATGATTAGGCATCAAATCAAATTTAATACCCATATCAACTCCCACTTACATCAGCCTATTGACCTCCTTCGAAATCCAACCTTTTGTTGGGAAACTGATGATAATATTAGATGCCATTGTTGGAGAAGTAACATAATTAGATAGAAGAGGTCTCGGTCCAAGAACAAAACATTTGGAAGATAAATAAAAAATTGAGGGACTCTTTTGAACCGGGCTAACCATCGACCGTTGTGATTTCATGAATTGCAACATAATATTAGATAGGATCAAGGTAGATATTGGATAGAATATTGGCATTGACCATGGGTTCTCAATATCTAAATCTTGAAGAACCTAAGTGGGATTAAAATCTTCTTTAATTGGTTCATCGAAAATATTTTCAGAAATTTGCATATAAAATGCTGGTGAAGGTGAAAATATTTCAGAAGAAGAAACAACTTCATTCGAGTTCGATTATATTACATGGTTATCTACCTGGATCGACTCAATTGGTTTCTCAACCCTGCCCAACTTGTCAAGAACTCGATTTTTCATATTTTCTATCTCAATAGAGTCTGACAAGTTAGAATGACGATCAACTCTAACCCATTTTTGTTTTACTTTCTTCTTCCTGGCTGAATTACATTGCCGCTTTGACCCATGATGATCTTTCCTACGTGGCCTAGTCGAGTAATAAGGACAGGTGTCCATTGACTCCGGAGAATCTGAGGTAGTTATAAGAACATTTTGAAATTCCTGATTTTTCGCTAAGTCATATTGAAAACTTATATCCAATTTGCGCCACTTTCTACGCCTGATCCCCGAGCAAATCTGGTTGGATGACTCCTCTTTTGGAATACAAAATTCTTTTGAATTTCAAATTTCTTGTGGCACAATGATAATTTTCCGACAAGATTGCATCACTTGTGTCGACCATAATGAAAAAGTGACACGAAGAACCTTAATATGAAAATCCGTGTCAACCTATTTTCCTTCTTCGGTATTCCAATTATCCCTATGTAAAACTGGAGTAGGGATAATTAGAACATAAATTGCAGGTCGGATTCTTCCAATTCTTGATCAACATGTAAAACTGCCTGATTATCATTGAAAGGAAATAGCTCAAAAGGAAAATTAACTTGGGTATGTGAACAAACAATATTACCAATATCAGTCCAGGATTTAACCTTTGCAGAAGATGATAATATATATTGATTTCATTTGCTTATACCATCAAAAGCAAATGGTAATTATATGCTCTATAGACTTTTACACTCTATCCAATAGTAATTTTTAAACGTCTTCAAATGGACTCTCATTGATATCCCATGGTCCTTGTTCTTATTCCAGTGGGATTCAGAACCCATAGACCTTAGATAAAACGCATAGGCGTCAAACGAGCCAAGCATATTAAAGCAACATCCCAAAAAATAATTCCCATGTGACCCAAAAATTTCAACAATCTCCCACTAAAATTTCGTAAAAACCAAATTTCTCGCATAGTTAAACTCGTAGATTCCTTCTCTTTATTCCTCCTCTTGTTTCAAGTTCTAAGAGCACCCACAGTGGTACGACCAAATCTAAAGAGTAAAGACCAAAAAAATTTGGTTTACTCCGCTGAAATGCAACGGGCAGCGAGTAAAATTTGATTGGGCGTAAGAGTAAGCTAACGCCTGTCGTTGGGCGCATACACAAGTATTTGTCTGTTGGAATTGTGTTATACGGGCGTATGCAAGTGATCACGCTTGGTTGAGGCGGAAGCAGGATGAACGCTCGGTGTGGGACGCTACCCAGAAGAACGTCTGATGATAGACGTACGCTTAGCATCATGCCCCATTTACATGCGTGTGTGTAGACGAACGCCTGATGGGGCGTAAAACTAACCATACGCCCGTTAACCTTCTACACGTATAGGTGGTTCGTGTGGATAATAATGACGGACGTGTGTGTAGACTAACATATGTTCCATCAGGCGGTGTACTAGACGAACACCCGTGGAAAGCACCAACTGATCAAGCATTCATAGTTTTGTTAGTTTGAACTAAATTGAATACCATATTAAACTCACTACATTTTTCCCAATTTAGATAATGAATACTGATTTCTAATATGCAGTATACAAACAAAACATAATTAATATTTTCTTATTAATGGTAATGAGGCTAATAGCCCAATATCCATACAAAGAAGTAAGGTTGTAAATGTGTGAGTGCCAATGAAATGGAAGAAAAAAACATATGAAAACACCTAATACAACCTATTCCCCACCATCCTGTATGGAGCTAACGAACAATTTTTCTCGGCTGAAGAGGCGCTCGTTTAGAATCACGCCCCACACACATGCAATAGTTTAAATACCGCTTACAAATAGGCGTTACCTAAGACACACACCCACAACAAGCGTTGTCTTAACCATACGTCCAACACGAGCGTTACTCTAAGCTAACGCCTGAATACTAAGCGTGCTTCTGGCCTTACGCTCCGCTGGACGTGTTCTTGGGTGAACGCTTCATCAAGCGGCATTCTGGTTCACGCATGGATCAATGAAACGGATGTCTAGCATTACGTCTTGCACGAGACGGAGAGCCAACGTCACGCTTGGCACGAGATGCACGGTTAGCTGCCCGCTTCACCATATTCTGCTTTGGTCCAATTCTGGGATCAAAAATGGTCCAAAACAGTAATAAAAGTGGACCAAAATCCAAATTTTCTATCTTTTTTTTTTGTTCTAAGGTTTTTAATTGTTAAATAATCACGAAGATCTCTTCCACCCGTAGTTAATGTTTCAAACTGTTTGTCCATCATCAGGTTAGCTAGAGGATTACTAGGAGTTAGAAGATCATTCATTGTTTACATTAAAAAACAAGAAGAGACAGCAACCACCGCGGTATATCTCTTATGATTATCTACTCTGCTTATTTTACTTTATTGCATGCTCATAGTATCTTCTAATTGGTTTGGGATTTGGCCTGATTTTTTACCTGACATGGATGGTCAGAAGTTCCTGCCATATAATTTATATGGGGCATGAAATTATCCAACATTGCACAAGTAGTCAGTAGATCTGTTTTGAATGTAATGGCTAGCGTCGGTCAGCTTCAGGTTTTTGCTGAAGCATAACTGTTTAGATTATATTTTCTTGGAGACTTGTACAATGTCAACACTGAAAAAAACAATATATTTACTTATATCTTAGGCTGTATTGTTTGGATCCAAACTGGTTGATGTTACAAATATGCTGATGGTCAAGCACGGTTAAGTGTTACACACCATATAAATTTATAATCTGCGAGTGTTAGTTTTGTTCTAAGAAATACGCCATTTTATTTTTATTTTTTATGTAGATCTGTTCGCAATGGAGGTATGTCAGTACTCGGAAGCAACCTTAGATTCTGCCATCAAAAAATTTGAAGGCTTCGGCAAGTTAAATTTAAATCATCTCGTGATATCGTTGCAATCTACACCCTAAAGACCCGGAGACGTATTTTTAGGAGATGCACAGGTATAAACAGACAAGACTTGCTCACTCGGTAAAGATTGGAACATCCTTTAGATTGCTTAGGGGTCATTCTGGGACAGAAGATGTTTATAACAAAAATGGTAACGCTGTAAGACCTTCCACGCCGGAGGAACTGCAGTTGGAAACTGATGTGCAAGATACCATTAAGTTAAATGGCTTCACAATCTGTCCCAAGGTAGGAGGGCAAGGTGGAAAGATCATTATGGGTACCCTCGAAGCGCATGTGGATCGTTTCCAGTATAAAACCTCCAGTGCCGATCCCCATATAGATGTTGTGTATGAGAACATAAAATGTACTCTGGAGATGATGAGATACCGCCTCTCTTGCACAACCAGATTATATTGGGTACAGAAGAGACTAATAGTATCAATTTCCATTCGGAGTCGACCTTTGTTGGACAGACCGATGACCATAACAAAGATCTCCAAGACTTTGTTGACAAAGTTTCAGATATGTGGGAATCCAAGCTTATAGTTATCAATTTATTTGAATTGCCGGAGTACGAATTTCATGGGTTTTTCCCCACAAAGGCTTGGGCTGTCTTTGCGCTGACTTCACGTTTCCTAGTAGAGCTTGTAGAAACAAATCCCATTGTGGTATCACTAGACGAGATCGAAATCGTTAATATGGCGCAGCTTAGACCCAATGAAGTCGATATGACAGTGGTATTCGAAGACTTCAGTCGTGATGTGCTTCAAATCAACTCAATTCCATTAGAAATCACTAGCTGAAATTAAAGATTGTCTGAACGATGGAAACGTCAAGTACTATCAGAACGAGCAAAAACTAAATTGCAACGACGAAGTGAAGAAATTCAGAAATTCCCCGCATAAGTTCATCTTAGATGGTGGGTGGGAGTCCTTGAACCTCGAGGCTGGTGATGCTTGTGACTGGTACTACTGGGACGATTATGGTGATACAGATGAAGAGGATTGGTGATGTTTGTGGCTGTTACTACTGGGAAGAATTTGGATGTGATATTATCTGGTTTCTAGTTTCCAAGGGACTGATTAATAAACAACATCACATTATTCACATCAAGTCTTACCCGAGAAGTCTTTCTTGGTGAAGTTTGTAAGTATGGCCAGCTTCTCCTGAATTGTTGAAGCTATTTACCAAGGCGAGTTGAATTTTGCAAAACAAAAGCCTCACATGATTTATTTTTTTAAAGCATCCGCAGTCATAAAATATAATATTATATTACCTCTGTCTCATAAAAAAAATATATTTTCACTTTTTAATAGATCCAATGAAAAATAATATTTTCATTTTTTAAAAGATTAAATTGAAAAAGTGAAATATCACTTTTTTTTTTTGGGAAAGAGGGAATAGTATACATGCTGTGATTAGTTCTACGTTTTTGCGTATTAAGAGAACTATTTTTGTAAGTCTGTGCAACAGAATATCTGAATTAGCTCGAAATTCTCAAAGCAAAATTAAGGAATTTATTAGCTAGGGATTTGACAACTATGGTTCCAGACACATTCAGTTCCAAGTGCATTAACGAACAGTTTTCTGATTTTAGATGAATTAACTCGATTTTCAAAAAATAATATATATATAATTAGAGCATCAGCTGAGGATTTGCTAAATATGGTTCCGGACACACCCAATTTCAATGAGTTAGCTTCCCATTTTTCAGTTTTAGATGAATTAGCTTGAAATTCAAAGAAATATAATTTGAGTATCTGTTGGGGATTTGATAAATGTTTTTCAATTTTACGAATTCATAAACATTACTGAACTGCAAATCGCAAATCACAAAAATTTGACATGGTAGTGATAGAGCACTGTGGTGCTTCTTTTTTGCTATGTCCGTAGAAAATATAGAGAATTGCAACCACCATGGGGGCAGAATTCTCTACATTCTAATAGATAGCCAAGGCTTTGCTATTGAATACTACACATGTAGCATTCTATAACAAAGCTTCAGCGTGCGGAACTATCTGGCCGACATATAGCTAAAGCTAATAAGTGTAGCGTTGTATAGTAAAAATTTGACCTACAGAAACTGAGTATCTGGCCAACATGTAGTAATAAAACCAATAACATCCCATAGTGATTGTCATTTACGTGCCGGCTCAATGCCAGGAAAATTTTGGACTGAAATCAGGAGGGGACGACATAGTTTACTCCGTTCGTAAGTCTATCACCGGTAAAAGGCACACATATACGTGCTTATAAATAGAAAATGGAAGAGACAATTAGGTGAAGAATACCACCACATGCATATGCACTATGGAAGCACCAATAGTTAGCGCCCCCCCCCTTGAGCAAATGCTTAACCGATTAGTACATATTGGATATCCGGTGTCTTCTTAGTATATACGTTTTATTTTAACTCTTTCTTGAACCTTCCCATTACAGACCAATTTTGTTTTATAGCCATATAACATGGTATAGCCAACTCAAAATGAATATATAATAACCAATCTTCACTTGATCCAACCCGCCACATATGCTGTAACGCTGCACACAGTTTCTGTTCTACTATTATTGATTGTATTCATGTCGAATTCAATTTTGTGCATACCCCTTGTAGCGACCATTTTCATGATCACCACAACCACAAAATTGTAACTCAAATGAAACCTAATTGTAAATTAGACAGAGAAACAAAAATAAAATTAACACAGAGATTTAACGTGGTTCGGCAGAGATCTGTCTACGTTCATGGGTATTGAAAGTTGGTGTTCTTATTAATTTGTTTTGGTTACAGAGGAAATGAAGAAGAAGAAATTCCAGCAGAAAGGGCCAGTCTCCCTCTTTATTACATTTGTTTTGCTTATAAAGGGGTGATCCGCCACGTGTCAATGAAGTTTGCCACGTGTCGATGAAGATTTGCCATGTTTCACCATGTGTCGAAGAAATCCGCCACGTGTTGATGTTCATCTTATCTTTAAGTGGTCTTAGCCTAATTTTGATGCGGGCAAATGATGGTGCGGGTGCGGGCAAGAAGAATAATTGTTGCAGGCTTGAGTGGTGTTGCGGGAATGGGCTCTTGTTGTTGGCTTGAGTGGTGCGGCTGTTGCGGACCTGGGCTTAAGCTACTGCGGACTTTTTGTTGCGGACTTGGGCTTAAGCTGCTGCGGACTTGCTGTTGCGGACCTGGGCTTAAGCTGTTGCGGACTTGGGTTGCCTTTTTGGTGCGGGCTTGGCTTGCCTCTTGCTGCGGGATTGAGATGGAGAGTTGGTTGTGGTGAGCTTGTCCTGATGTTGCGGAAATGAAGTATAAAATTGGTGCGGAACAAGATTTGAAAAGTTGGTGGAGCGGGAAGTAAAGCTAAGGAAGCCAACAAACTCAACTGTATGGGTAAGATGATGTGCGGAATTGATCGATTAATGAAGTGGTTGAAATGAGTTTATGTATTGTGTTTTAGAATTGGGCTGTATGATGAGCGAAAATGTTAGATGAAATAGGTGTGGTCATTATTACTTGACAAAGTGATGCGGGAGCTGGTGGACAAAATATAGTCTACGGCATGGTGTTGCGGATGTCTGATGTTGTTGTGGTAGCTGAATGAACTAATGTTTCATTGGAGAAGATTGCATTAGTTGGTGGTAATACCATGAAATGTAAACCACATTAATTAGCTGGTGTTGTATACACAAAATGAAGTGGAGAGGATTCAACACTCAAGTCAACAACAAGTGGATCTGATGACATTGAGTTGTTAGCTTCAAGTTGTGTTCTACTGCGGAATGAGTTAGTCTGGCTGTAGATTGATGATGTGAGGATGCGTTGTTCTTTCACCGACAAGGATGGATCATAAAATGGCATCGAGGCTCCTCAAGAAGTCCCCTAGGAAGCCGTAGTCTGGCAGTTGTTGTTCTTGTTCTAGTGTACCAAGGAAAGTCTTCCACGTATTGGAGTAGATTTTTGGTACTCACAACTTGCCCCCTTTTCTTAAGGTTTGTTTGAAGAACAATCCTTTAGAAAAACATCTTCATGTCTTGTTTGTACCATACTTTAGTTGTAATTGCACTTCCATTTTATCTTGTACTTTTGTCCCTGCAAAACAAAATCTTGAACATATATATTGTTTGTTAGTTCATTGAATGAGTGTGATCAACCGCAAGGAATTTTTTCACCCTGGGTTATATTATGGGTGTAACACATGTCTAACTTCTCTCTGGCTAGGAGGAAATTAGGATGCGGTCCCGAGAGTATCTCTAGCCACGGAGTAAGAGGGTGTAACACATGTCTAACTTCTCTCTGGCTAGGAGGAAATCAGGATGTGGTCCCAAGAGTCTCCTGAAATAGAGAATTATCTTTGAGAAGTATCTCCGAGAAGTATCTCCGAGAAGCATATGAGAAGTATCTTCGAGAAGCATATGGAAGTATCTTCGAGAAGCATATGAGAAGTATCTCAAATAAGAAATGAGAAATATCCGAAAGAAATAAGAAATATCACTTTCTTCCGAAGTAGTCGTTATGTAAGAAATTCGAAGTATAGAAGTACTTGTCATTAGAAGTATTTAATGAGTATTCTTCATGTGAAGTATAAGCCGTTAGAAGTATCAATTCTCGTATGCTTATATGAAGTATTTATGAATTGCTGACTTATGTTAAGAAGTACAAGACATATAAAACAAAAATTTCGAGCAATGGGAAGTACTGAATCTATTGAGTGTTAGTAGATTATTGAAATGAAATACCTAAATGGAGCGTAATATTTAGATCATTTCCCAGCTAAAAATTTGGTTTCTTTATAAACTGTCCCTAGTACATCATCATTGCATGACCGCCGCATCTCTGAAGTGCCTTTCATAGGTATCTTCACATTTCATAAAAATATTTTAAGCAATTCATAGTATTCAATGGGTACAAGTTAAAGATGATTCTCATGCTTTTAATTGCGTACTACATACAGTTAAACATAATCAAACAAATTAGAATTTGTATAGGCCAAATATAAATCTCACTAGATCAATATGTTTCTAGCATTGATAACTATGGAATCAATTCTGACTTAAATATTTTTTAGAGTAAGTTCATCATGTATAACACCACATGTTATTCAGATGCAATCGGAAGCATTTGATCAGTTCATAATGTATGACATATAAGAAAATGGCTTGCAGTATTCTAGCAAGATATGTACAGTGGATACTAGTTTGAGCAAATTTAATCATCTATTCTTTACACAGATGTTTTATTCATAAATCAAGCAAGCTTATGCTTTTTAAGTGATAAAAATAGATTATGATTCAATCATCTAAAGATGATGGATAGGAATCATTATTAAGGTTTAGTTGCTACTTTAGGTATGCGACAGATGTAACAGTCAAAAGTTAAAAATGATAGTGTATATTTATCTTTTAGAAATGCTTGTGGACCAGTAGATGTCCTTTCTTATCTGTTGAAGCTGTGATATTCGATGCCCCTGTAATTGAACAGGTTTCTGTTACCTTTGAGACATGTGTGCCAGCTGCTAGAACCGTTGTTGTTGTTGCTACTGAAGTTGTAATGTTGGTAGTTGTTGTTGATGAAGTTCTCTGACTTAAGTTGTATTTGTTGATGCTGTGAACTGTTGATGATATGAGATGGTGAATATAGACTGGTGGTGTTGTGTTGTTGTATGCTACAAGACTATGCACATCTCGGTGGGAAGTGAGTATGCTCCTCTTTTAATGTGTTGTTTCACTGCTGCAACTTCTTGGCTTTTGCAGGTGTTGCAACGAGAATTAACCGAACCATCACACTGCATCAAGAAAAACCACTCACATAGCCACCATATGCTCCCCTGACTGAACATGCAGAAATACTACAAATTGAATCTACATCGCCAGTAATGATCCCAACACGTACATGTAGTTATATGCTATATACAATCTCATTGAAAACCTCCCAGTAATTAGAAGAACCAACACATAAAGAAGAATCAAGTTGATTATAAAAACATAACCTCCCCAAGCTGACACCATATAAAAGTAGCCAAAAGTCGAAGCTAGATATATAACCAGGACAAATGGCGATTAACGCTGCAGCAACAAGACTAGCACCAGAATCCCATATCTGTTCCCAAAAAAGTAAGCAACAATAGTTGTATTTGATGCGAAAAATGGAGCTGTTAAAACACAAACTTCACGAATATGAACTGCAAATCTCAAAAACCTTAAGTGTCCAGAAGATTAAAGAAGCAGTGACCATAAGACCTGGATATAAAGTTCCACCAATAATCCGACCTCATGGATACCAACTCTCAGAATCAAACCAATTCCAGAATTCATAAAATCCCTTTTCAGTAAGATACAATGTTGTTCTATAATTAAAGTATGGATCAAATTCATGAATTATACTTTCATGACGAAGAACACTAAATAACCTTATTATAAATGCTAATATTTATATTTGAGGTAAGATTGGTAATGATCATGTATCCTAAATGCTTAGAGTTTAGAATAAGATTTTGGTATTTATGCATTTGCTTTAAAGCATTTTAAAGTAACATTTACTTGCAGTTAGAATTGGTGATACTTAGCTTTCTGGAAATATGGCATCAGTTGCAGCACTTGGTTATAGCCTTGAGTTGCTGTAACTCTATGTCCTTTTACAAGTGAATCAAAATTCCATGTTTAAAGTGTTTATCCTGAATCAATGCCAGCAAGTGAGTATGCTATATTAATTTGAGTTATAGCAGTACAGAAAAGCCTTAAAAGATAGAGTGAGATTGAGATTGAGTTACACTTAGCTTTCTGTGTAGATAATATCCTTGAGGTCATTTACAGCTCAAATGTAAAAAGGATATAGGATAGAAACACATTTATTTTGCAAATAAAAGTTGCATACTAGGCTTCAGGCATTGAGGCTTAATAGGTTGCAGCCACGTATAACATCATAATCTGGGTTTAAGTGAAAATCACGATTCATATATCTTCTTGTACTATATAAAATTTGAATATCAATTGATAGGTACCAAACAATTGTTATATCATTATATTTCATGCCTAGTTGGTTATGTGAGTCAACTCTGACTTAGAGATTTTAAATAAAATGTTGTAGAACAACCTTAAAAGACAATTGAAATTATGCTCAAGATGTGCAATTCAGATTCATATAAAAGACAATTGTAAGTTTCAATTTAAGGAATTGCATTTTCCTTCTTCTGGTTAAACTGACATCAAGCTATTAGTTGTTATACAGCATGAAAAGTTTTTTTTCATGAATAAACACATTCCAATTAAGTTGCAGGACAGGTTTTAGAAGCTTTAAAATCTCTAAAATTAAACTTGACAATTAACTTGAGTCGAATGAGCTCAACACATTTTATATTGAATTACGCAAGTGTATTAGAGTCAGGCTTGACAGAATGAAGCTTAAAATTCATATAGATTTCAGTTTAAACATGTTAATTCATGTTTTCCACATACTTTAACAACTTAATTTTTCCCTAGCTCTCAAGCAGGATTTCATTGTAAGCATGAGATAATGAGCTTATGTTTTTAAATAATAAGAAAGTTCGTGATCCAATCATACATAGATGACAATTAAGAATCATGGATGAGCATAAACCACTATTCATGATGTAAAATGAATGTAGCAATCGAATATTTGGGGTAAGATTATGAATACTTATCTCTTGTAAGATTGAATTGAAATGCATAGGGAGTACTTATCTGCCCCCGAATTTTCTTGGCATGTCTGTGCAGAAAGCATTGGTGCTTACGTGTAGATGGTGAACCTGAAACTACTCATGAATTTGTACTTCCCATGGTAGTCTAAGCATTCATTTCATATTTAGCACGCTGAGAAAGTGAATTGCTGGTGCATTGAATAGCCTCATCTTTTCACGCGCGCCTTCTCTTGCTCTTAAAGTTGTTGCTGCCACTTAGCTCTTTGCTGGACTTTTGTGGCGAATTGCTCTTTGCTCTTAAAGTTGTTGCATGACTATCCAAAGTATGCAGAAAAATTGGACTATGATCTGAAGTTATGGGTACCAAATGTTGAAGATGAGCTTGGGTGTAATGATTAAGCCATAAATTGTTAACTAAAGCCTGATTGCCAGCATCAGTGTGGATCTGAGCATGATTAGCTTCAGATGTAGCAATATCCCAACCATTAGGAGTAGTATTAGAATCTTCTTCATGTATGGCAATATTATCGTCATCTAAAGAATGTTGTTGAGGCTGAGTAGCATATTGACGAAGTTTGGAACGTCTTTGAAAACCATGATGGAGAAATATTTGAGCTTCTTCTTCAGGATTTCTAACTTGAGGAATTATAGGAGCCACGAAACCAGAAGTTCTAACAGTTTCCTCTATTTGTTGTCTTCTTGCCTTCATAGTTGCATAGTCCATTGATTATTTCTAAAGCATTCAACATCATCTCCTTCTCTGCATTCATATACACATTCAAGACATACCCAATCAATCAAATCATCCATATAATCATAAAAATTGTTGCAGTTAATTCATAAAGAAAAGATAAATCAAACTAATGAGAAAATTCCCAAATCAAATTGAAATTTTGATGTTTAATGTTTTAAAAATCAAATAAATGGGTTTTTAAAACATGACTCGATTGTTGTAAATCGGTAATCAAAACTTATTTTGAGACAAGATTTCAGAAGAAAATCTGATTTCTTGTGAAGAACAAATCTTATATTTTCTGTGGGTTTTCTCAAAACTTAGTTTAAAATTTCAAATCTCAGCATTAAGAACGAGACGAAGAAGTAAAAAGAAGGTTTCAATCTTCTCGAACTAGTTGTTGATGAAGACTCCATCTGATTTCTCTTTGGTTGCACATTCTTCAACTCTGTTTCTATTATTCAGGTGTATCATTTTCTGTTTCAAAGCTGGATGCCTTCTCTGAAGCTCTCATCCATCTCAGGTAGGATAAATCCTTTAAACACCCCTCCTTCTAGCGCCAAATTTTAGCGACCATTTCATGATCACCACAACCACAAAATTGTAACTCAAATGAAACCTAATTGTAAATCAGACAGAGAAACAAAAATAAAATTAACAAAGAGATTTAACATGGTTTGGCAGAGATCTGCCTATGTCCATGGGTATTGAAAGTTGGTGTTCTTATTGATATTTTTTTGGTTACAGAAGAAATGAAGCAGAAGAAATTCCAACATAAAGGGCCAGTCCCCCTCTCTATTACATTTGTTTTGCTTATAAAGGGGTGATCCGCCACGTGTCAATGAAGTTTGCCACGTGTCGATGAAATCCGCCACGTTTTGATGTTCATCTTATCTTTAAGTGGTATTTGCCTAATTTTGGTGCGGGCAAATGATGGTGCGGGTGAGGGTGCGGACAAGATTGAATGGTCCGGGCAAGAAGAGTAATTGCTGCGGGTTTGAGTGGTGTTGCGGGAATGGGCTCTTGTTGCGGGCTTGAGTGGTGCGGCTGTTGCAGACCTGGGCTTAAGATGCTGCAGACTTACTGTTGCGGACCTGGGCTTAAGATGTTGTGGACTTGTTGTTGCGGACCTAGGCTTAAGCTGCTGCGGACTTGGGTTGCCTCTTTGGTGCGGGCTTGGCTTGCCTCTTGCTGCGGGATTGAGATGGAGAGTTGGTTGTGTTGAGCTTGTCCTGATGTTGCGGAAAAATGAAGTATAAAATTGGTGCATAACAAGATTTGAAAAGTTGGTGGAGCTGGAAGTAAAGCTAAGGAAGCCAACAAACTCAATTGTATGGGTAAGATGATGTGCGGAATTGATCGATTCATGAAGTGGTTGAAATGAATTTATGTATTGTGTTTTAGAATTGGGCTGTATGATAAGGGAAAATGTTAAATGAAGTAGGTGCGGTCATTATTTCCTTACAAAGTGATGCGGGAGCTGGTGGAAAAAATATAGTCTAGGCATGATGTTACGGACGTCTGATGCTGTTGTGGTAGCTGAATGAACTAATGTTTCATTGGAGAAGATTGCATTAGTTGGTGAAAACAAGAAAAAAAAATTATGGGAAGGTGGAAAGATTATAAGCCTGCAATGGCTATGATTGGGTTGCAGTTTACTTACGCAGCTGTAACACTTTCCAGTAGAACTGTTCTTTCACAAGGAATGAGTCCTAGAGTTTTTGTGGTTTACAGACAAGCCATACTACTCTTGTTCTTGCTCCTATTGCTTATTTTTCTCAGAGGTAAGCTTTAAAGTTCAAAAAAATATTTTATGTCTCGCACTCTTAATGTTCACTACACATATGCATGACTCTACACAGGAAAAAAATCAGGAACTGCTCTAGGAATGAGGAGCTTTTGTTTGATATTTACTGCTTCTCTAATTGGGTAAGCTACTTGGAAAATCGAACAGTCAAGTCAGTCAACGTTGGTCAACTACTTGACTAATTCCCAAACTCAAAGCTGGAATTTCTTGATTGTGCACTACAGGGTAACACTAAATCAAAATATTTACTTTGAAGGATTGTATTTGACATCATCATCCATAGCCAGTGCAATGGGGAACTTACTCCCTGCCATCACCTTTCTGCTAGCAGCATTAATTGGGTAAAGTTGATTTCACTGTATATCTATAAATTGTCAAATTTTGTCTGTTCAATGTGTTAGCTTGAGGCCGGAAACAGATTAGAGAAAGTTGATATAAGAAGCCTGAGTACATTGGCAAAGATAGTCGGGACAGTAATATGTGTCAGTGGGGCATTTTGCATAGCATTCATGAATGGGTCCAAAGCTTATAAATACAGAATTTACTCCTCAACAACAAAATCAGAACTCCATTATTTGGCACTATTTCAACTCTTCTGTGGCTGTTGGAAGTCCCAGTAATTGGATGCTCGGTTGTTTTTTTCTTTTAGGAAGCTGCGTTTGCTGGGCATGTTGGCTCATTTTGCAGGTTCCTATGACTGCAAGTTATCCTAATCACCTTTCTTTATCCGCGTGGATGTGTTTCTTTGTAACCCTGCAATCAGCTGTTGTCACATATTTCTTGGAACCAAATCCTAATTCGTGGAGTTTAAATTCAAGTTTTGAACTCATATGTGCTCTCTATTCTGTATGTATTTCAAGAATATTACTTATGCTTCATGTAAAGAAATGTCAAAAATACTAGGACTCCATTGTTGCACTTATATATGGCTCACCGTATGTATGTTTATGTGTGCAGGGTGTTATGTTGGGCGCAATAATCAAAATGAAGAAATTTTAAATACACAAAAGTTATTGATACTTAGCTCTTTTGTATTGGAAGTGATCGATTTGACGAAACGGATAAACTCCCCAGATCTCCGTAACAGCAACATGACAAAACTTTGGAAAACAGAGTGAGTCACGTGTTCAACACGCTTTCCTTAAGACATTAGCGCCCGGCTACACTCAAGAGTGATGTTATAGCCTCCACAGGGCAGATGCCTCAAGGATAAAACACCCTACTATACCTACTACTAGCACTCGTAGTAGATGTTCAACTTGATCTTGGCAACTCCGAAAAAACCCTCAAGGAAAATCGCGAAAGCTTAAGAAAAACAATAGAAAAATATTTTTTTCTTTTAGTCTCTCCAAAAATATGGATAAACCCTTTTTCCTTGGATTTATCCTTTAGGTTGAGAAAAGAGCTTGTTTATATAATAACCTAGTACTACTAAGAAGAGTGATTTCCCTGATGTGGGACTAATAATTTTATATAGTCTCTTAAAACATCTTAAGATTGGAAACTCTCCAATATGGGACTAATGAGTTTTTCATTCATAAAAGAAAACGAGAATCTATTTATTTTCTTAAAACCTTAAAATTCATATTTTATATATATTTTTTTCCAACAATCCCCACATGAATGAAAAACCTAAGTAAAACATGAAAAACATAAATAGATCTTGGTAAATCATTAGCCCAATTCCACGACCCAATCGAACTGACTGAACAATCAGCCAAACCGTGTGTATTGAAATCATACTAGCTATTCCAACGTCCTCTCCCTTACACAAAAATGTGTTGACCCCAGGGTCATACTATTGATTGCATAAATCATAATAGTATAGAGAGCTTTCATCTTTAGTTTCCCATAGTGGGACTAAAGGTTTCGTTCACCAAAGTGAAAATGAGCCAGTGATCCCTTAGTGACCCTTAGGTCCTAAGTATCAGTAATACCAAGACCATAAAAAATAATATAAAACTAATTTCTCAAAATGAATTAAATATGGATAAAAAAAAACGAAAATCACATAAAACGTAGGAAATACCATTTTAGGCAGAGGTGTCCATGAGGTCTTGAACCTTTGCTTAGTGAGAGATTACCAGAACTACTTGCTAGAGACAGTGAACGCGATGTCTTGAACTGCTAGCGTTTGGTGTAATTCGTGATAACAACCACGCATGATATCTCCAAGGTGCTGCCAAGCTCGTGCCGTTGTGCTCATTTTGGCCCTGAGCAAATATCCCGTTTCTCATAATGCTCTAGAGAATCAGCTCATATTCTCATAGGAAGCGGCCCACTTCCTCATTCAGATAGGTGAGTTCTATTAAGAGTGTTACTGCTACACCCACTTCAATCTTAAATTGAAACTATAGAACTCATTAAGACTTCTTAAAAGCATCCTTCACATGCAGTCACACTATCACAACAATGCACCATAGGGAGGGACAACGAATGTAATTCTCTTGATAGTGCATACCTTTAATTACCAGAAATTAGTTGTCTCATTGAACCTTGATCTTGGGATCTCCAGTCAGTAAGGTTGAGTTTCCTTCATGGAAATTTTATTTCTTGAGCTTAAGTCCCATCCCCCTCGATGCAGTAACAAATTATCTCTCTAGATTATCCTTCCGTCAAAGGATCCACTGATTTTTCTCTTGACTTCACTAAGTCTACAAAAATCACTTCATTAGAGAGTAGTTATCTTACCGAATTATCCTTCTCTGAGTTTGTCTAGACTTTTTCATTGCTCATTTACTTTAGACTCACATAGTCAATTGAGCTTCAGCAGTGGTGGCCACAGGCTTCAGTCACAGAGGAATACCCAACAAAAGGGTTTTAGCAATTGATCTTCCTCTTATGCTTTAATTTAAGAAAACGAACTCTGATTTCATCTTAGTCGAGTTCTTCATGTCTGTTGGAGGATTTCCAACTAATTATACATCTTATGAGAGTACACACATAAGCTAAGATTCTCCAAAGCCTGAAATCACAACATCTCTTAAGGTCAGTGTAATATGTATCATGCACATACACAAATTAAAATGTACCTCAGGTACTTCAAATTTCTGATCAGATCATCCCATTAATTCTTCTGGGATCACAAGTATATTTGTACGCCTAATTCACTGCACATTTACAACACACAATAAACGCATCGAGTTTGACAAAGACCATTCCCGTCAGAATTTCTTCTGGTTCCAATGAACTTTTGGATCATGCTTGTCTACAACAACTTAGTCTTTCAATCAAATCACAAACATCACATGTTTTCTAGTGGTTTTAAAGCATATAAAGGCATACACAAGATACATGTACTACTTACTAGTACGGTCATTACATCTTTCTCCAAAGATTGGTGCAATATATATCACATATTTGAAATTAAATATGTACCTCAAGCATTCCAATTTTCTGGTTCTGCGATCAGAACAACCCTGTAATTATCCAGGATAAAATGGGAAACATGCACACCTATTTTATAACACACATTTGACAAAAACTATATAATCAAAATTTGATTTTGGTTCTTTCTGATCCTTTAGACCACTTCAACAACATATTAGTTTCCTGTCAAACTTTAAACAACAAAAATTGTTAGTGGTTGTAAAACACGTTACAAAGGCATGCTAAACATATGCACCTTCAATTGATTTAGTGTAAATACACTATCAAATTCATTATTGTACATCACTAGTATTCATCATCATCACATAATAATATTTATAGGTCATTGACTTTCATCTTGGTTCAGGTCAAGTATATGTAGGTGTAATCAGTTTGTACCCCTAGCGCTAACCAAACCCTTAAGGTTTGTCCACCTTTGACTAATCATTTATGTATAATGTCTACACATCCATCTAATGTAGCATACTGATAATAATGGCAAACAATGCCTGATGTAGTAATTTTAGAGTCATGTGAGTATGTGCCAAAATATCACTACTTTATTCTCTAACAACAATTTCACAAAATCAAGTCTCTATCTTCCTTATTCAATCTCGTGTGAGAACCCGACCTCAGAAAACTATTGTCGAGAACTCAACATCCTCAACAATAAAATTTACTTTAGTTAAATGTTATTAGCTTCAAAACTTTCAAATTATCATACTACAGTTTGGTGATCATATGCAATGATTTGCTAAAGAAGTCGACTCTTCATTCTCACCTTAGACCCCCACAACTGAGGTCTACAGGGTAGGGCACATATAAGTCTAGGTTGTTCTATGTATCTACTTGAGAAATCAAACAGACACTTGTTTCCATTTTATACCCCGCAGTTGAGACATAAGGCCCCCCACAATTATCATGATTTTTCAACATAAGAAACTACAATTATGTGTCCTTTAGGTTGCATCTAACTAAGACACACCATATAATGGTACTCTATACCAACATTATGATTTAACATGCTCATGTATTCATTCTCAATTCATTGACGATTTTTCCCTTTTATCTAGTGTTGTCTTGTTCTATTAAGCTAACACTCAAAGCATCACAAGACCATATTTCCAAGTATGACATTTCATAGTAACTTAGGTAGATAGCATTTGGCACTAGTTTTAATTCGCAATGCACATATTGAGAATGATATCATAATATGATTAATGTTCATACCTGACAGGCCTTGCACATCATTTACCTATTTCTTCAACTATTTTGATAGTTGAATTGTTCATGAAAATGCTTTTAATCTTTTCCATTCCTGGTAGAAGACAAAACATGTCTTTTCTGGAGTACACGTTCCAGCACTTCTGGCATTTACCAACCAATTCTTTTTATCATCTCCACTGAAAAGTAAAATTACTTAACACAGTAAGAATGTCAATTGTTCCATTCAAATTTAAATATACAATTCTCTTATTCCGAGAAGATAAGCACACAACTAAAAAAATATAAGTTATCAGAGATTAACACTAAATTTATCATTCAACTTAAGATTATAAAACTTCTGACCAACTAGGATTCAAAAAATTGGTTGATGCTTTCATTCGTCATAGGTAATATAAAATTATCAAGATATTATAAGTGATCATCTTATCAAAATATTTATTGCAAACACATAATTATCAAGTTACTTAAGTCTCTCTTCACATTAGACTATCACTATCATAAGTAAGTAACAAAACTTGGTAATAAAAACCCTAAACAATTTTTGTGTACATACGTATCAATTCAAGCACATTTGATCACTTAACTTTCTTGTTGCACTAGTTACTAAAAGATACTTTATACCTCACTATCCATATGACTATGGTATACTAGTGATTATGATTCTCATATTTTCAACGCAAGGTAACATATTCGAAATGATTTAGAAATCACCATAGAAATTGCTAATACACAATTATTAACCAATCATGTGATTCACGCCAATTGATACTACACAAAGCACATATAATCAAAGTGTATAACACAATGGATAACTCATACACAACTGACTTAACATCTTATTCATTAGCAATGTGATACTAATCTAACACATATAAGAGATTATCACTTTAAGTCACAAAAATCAATTCGTTACTTGCTTTAAGTTGTTTATGATAAATATTTCAACTAAATTGAAATCTCAAGTCTATCATGGATAAAAGCACTCACTAGTACCGGTTTTTCATGTTATATCTAAGGTGAAAAGTACCACTGTAAATGGTTGTAAGATCTCATACTAATCTAGAGCTTAGATACAGTTATTGATATTCTGGACAAACATACGCAACGTTTTTACAAACACCATATCTCACAAACCACAATTCAGAATCGAAAAATAAAAAATAATTTTTGAAGATAACATCTAGATCTACAAACTTCGTTCGAATCACAATTTCAAAAAATACATGGTTACTCCAGAAAAACTAATTTAATCAACAATATTTTTCTACCCGTCAGAATTTTTCAGGAACGTTTCTCAGTTTTATAAAATACCTAAAAAATACTTTTACAACTCCAAAAATTCTGAAATTTGGTGTGGGTAACTATCAGGATGTCTACTATATTGGGATAAAAGGATTTGTCGAAATTCCTTCTAAGTTAAGAGATATACTCGAAACTCTACAGCTGACCAAAAAACTCAATTTTGTTTTCACTTCACAATTAATATCCTTTGTTTTCCAATATAATATCAACGTCAACGATTCACAATTCGATCATTCATTTTTTATTACTACTAAAGTTAATGTCTTAAGATTGTTGAGCGCAATAATCAAAATGAAGAAATTTCAAATAAACAAAAGTTAGTGATATTTAGCTCTTTTGTATTGGAAGTGATCGATTTGACGAAACGGATAAACTCTCCGGATCTCCGCAACAGCAACATGATAAAACTTTGGAAAACAGAGTGAGTCACGTGTTCAACACGCTGTCCTTAAGACATTAGCGCCCGGCTACACTCAAGAGTGATGCTATAGCCTCCACAGGGCGGATGCCTCCAGGATAAAACACCCTACTACACCTACTACTAGCACTCGTAATAGATGTTCAACTTGAGCTTGGCAACTCCGAAAAAACCCTCAAGAAAAATCGCGAAAGCTTAAGAAAAACAATAGAAAAATATTTTTCTTTTGGTCTCTCCAAAAATATGGAGAAACTTTTTTTCCTTGGATTTATACTTTAGGTTGAGAAAAGAACTTGTTTATATAATAACCTAGTACTACTTAAGAAGAGTGATTTCTCCGATGTGGGACTAATAATTTTATATAGTCTCTTAAAACAGCTTAAGATTGAAAATTTTCCAATGTGAGACTAATGAGTTTTTCATTTGTAAAAGAAACAAGAATCTATTTATTTTCTTAAAACCTTAAAATTCATATTTTATATATATTGTTTTCCAATATGTTATAGGTTCTGCATTTTCATTCTTCAATTCATATTTTATATATATTGTTTTCCAATATGTTATAGGTTCTGCATTTTCATTCTTCGTTCAAGCATGGTGCATTTCATTAAGGGGGCCACTTTTCTCTGCAATATTCAATCCTCTATGCACTGTTATTGTTACAATCATGGCTTGCTTATTCCTTCACGAAGAGCTATATACAGGAAGGTAAATGGACTGAAATACTTTCTGAAATCTCCTGCTCGATTTGTACTCATTCAACTCTGATTGTAGTGCAAGACAAGAACTGCCTAAGAAAAACTAATGAACATAGTAATGTTCTGCTTCAATAGCTTGGCAGGTGCTTTTGCAGTGGTAGCTGGTCTATACATTATCTTATGGGGTAAAGCAAAAGACTTCAAAAAGAATGAAACAACAACTGGCCCAACCAATAATGCTGCTGCTGATGTTGACGACGATGATTCAAAGAAAATACGCAAAATTGTGATCCAAGAAACATTTCGATGAAGAGATTACTTGCACAATTTTGTTATGTCAAAAGCCTTCACAGCTCTGAAAAACAATTTTTAGTAGCTATTATGTACCAACCAGCACTGAGAAGCCTTTATATATGCTGCTGTATATGTTTACTATCGTAAACAAGTAAAGGAAATTTTGCCATTTATTCCAGTTTGCTAATTGGGAGACTTAAATGGCAATATTGAAGCCAAGGTTATTCTTTTTACTCCAAGGTGTTGTAGGTTCAGAATCATTCTACTTTTGCGGCTGCCTTGTGCAATCCCATGAAAAGTGCACGAAAGAACTGAACCCACGATTAGAGCATATTATGGTCTTCAATTAACTGCTGCAATTTCAAACTTTTCCAGTTTGAACTTGCTAACAGAAAGCAAAAAATTTCGAACTTTCTTAAATAACAATTTTAAATTGTTAGGTCCTAACCAAACAACTTTTGATATGGCAAAAGAAAATTCTCAACTACAGGGAGAGGGAAAAAAAACAGAACACCAAACTGGAGGTAAAAGGGAAAAAAGGTAAAAGGTGAGAAACAAGTGTGAAAGGCAAAAGAACCTCATAAAGAAATCCACAACAAATAGAAGGATAAGTTGAAGTGTCAGAATCCAAATCAACTACTACTACATCATCGTATATGTTCAAATATTTGAATTGAAAAACAAAAGAAACTAGTATATCCCGGTATCTCTACAAACTCACACAGGTATCTAATGATATATAAACTGATGGTATTTATGTGAGAAAGAGATATTATAGTCTTCTAGGGGTGTCCCTTCCATCTAGGATAAGCATTATCTTCCCTGTTGTTCCTAAATGCGCAGCATCCAATGGAGTAAACAATAATCAGGAAGATAAGAAAAATGATATTCAGAACTGCAACCTTCTTCCAGTCATTCTTCAAGTTCGCAAGAACTCCTGCCTTGCAAGACTGACAGTCAAAACAAAGAGTAGGAGGAGCATGTTTCCAGGTGCTACAATCAGGGTTTGTTGAGTTGGTGTCACCGACCCAAACTGTTGCAGATTTGTACACGAAACCACATTCTTGTGGTGGTTTACAACAACCAGACTGCAATCAAAAAAGGAATTCATGTGAAAAAAAAAATTAAGTGTAAGAATTGGATAACAACAATATGTGTACCTAAAACATAAATTCTTGTACACAAAATACTAAACAAGATGTTCCCGTTTACATGCTACTTAATGTCACAAACCTAAGCTTATCTCAAGTTGCAAACATAATTGTTATTCATCATGCACTGATTTCAAGCTGCGCACAAAGCAATGTTTTAAGTTTAAACTTCAACAGAATCTCATTTACCGAATAAAAGAAAAGCAAAAAGAAAGTCTAAAACATCAACATACTGAATTATAAAACCCCAGTACTTAGGAGAAACCCATCAATCACAGCAAAACAGATGAAAATCATGATTCGGACCTTTTCTGAAGTCAAAAAAAGTTTACAAGAAGAATTCAAAGTTCATAATATAACCACCATGAGCATACAGTGTTCATAAGATCAATTTACAGTGCTCTAAAGTCACATATCAGTACAACATTCACAAAACACATGAAACCCCAAAACTGAGTGATATTCTCAACATCAATTTCTACACCATTATGTTGAAACAAAACCTAAACAATTTTTACCCAACCTACATACAATGATCGTAATACCCTAAGTAACCTGTTACACACAGAAATCACAAGAAATCAATACTAAAAGTAAAGAAAAAACCAATTACCAAACTGAATCAAATCAAAATCAAAATCCTACTCAAAAAGTGAAAAAAAAAATTAAAATCAAAAGGCAAAAAGAAAACGCCCTAAAAAGGGATTGAAAGAGATGATCGTACATAAACAAAATTAACATGATTAAAACAACCACAGTATAACAACATGCAGTCAACAAATCATTCAAACTAATTTCTCAAAAAAATCAAGATCCAAATACAAAATTAATTAAAAAATAATAGATCAGATTGTATACCTGAATAGGAGACAAATGCTTCAGAAAAAACTGCTTGGAATCGACATTAGTTTCCTCAGAAAGAGTCTTACAAACTTTCCCATCTTGTAAACAACTCTTAATCTTATTCCAATTCTTCTCAGAACTAACTCTTTTCTGCAACCAATTAGAATAATCTCCTAACTTATATTCCTTATAACCTCTTCCACTAACAACTTCACCAGCACCTTTGTTAGTAACAACAAAAGCGAAAATGGTAAAAGAGAAGAGCAACACAATCAACACGAACATGACAAACAAATAAACCCATAGTAACCACGAAACTCTGCAACAAGCACCGATTAAACCAGCAAGTGATACGATCATCAGAAAAACTCCTAATGCTATGATCGGTTTCTCCAGAAATTTCTCACAGTCTGTACTTGCTCTGTTACTTAACCATATTCCACCACCTAAGATTGGGATCGAAAGAAGAAACGTGATGAAGTTCAGTATCCCGACCAGATTATTGCTTATACGAAACGCCATAGGTTTTTTTCTGAGAAATCAAATAATCGAACAAGAATGAGGATAGTAGTAATAACGAAGAAGATGGATTTGAGTGGGTATTTATATATGAGACTCTGTAATTAAGCGGTTTTTAAGATGCTTCTGAGTAATTTCGTGGAGTGTCAGTTTAGGGAAGAAATTTGGATGTGAACGAAACGATTTTTTCTGTACGCGGTTATAAAAAAAAAATTGTTGATGAGGTGGAGGATGGTGAGGAATTGTTCGTTTTATACGCCATTTCGGACCTTTTCCTAACGAGGCATAGTTGGTGTGGACCGTGTGGTACCCTTAGTTTAACTTCAGATTGAGATGGTCTGTTCTGTAATGGACCTCACACGGCTAACTTTGCGTGACTTATACTTAGGACTGTAGCTTCGTTTTGTATGAATTATTTTTTTGAGGATTATTTACTTCACATTTAATTTGATTTTAACGGTTACACAACAGGAATAGAGTTGCGGATATCACCCAGTATAGTGGTATAGTCACTACGATAATATCAGTAATTTAAATTCGAAAGTTATTAGCAACAAATTATTTGACAATCAAAAGAATAATTGATTGACTAATTCAAGAGTTTAAAGTGTTAAAATGCGTTTAAATCCATATAACTTACACAAAAGAAAGAAGTATGGTTCCATGAGATGGTATTCGCAAATTACTCGGGGGACATTTCAATGGTAATTTTTTTTTGAAAGGAAATTTTAATGGTAATAATGTAATTAAGAAGTTAGTGGGTATTACAGCGGGGGTACCTAGCACTTCCGGGTATTCCAGTTACGCAATCTGTGGGTGTAAGAATAGTAATCTCCCCGAAAAAGACCAAGTGAACTTCTGAGTTATGACTACGAATAAAAGCTGTTCAGAGGAAGATACGACACGGCTATCCAGGTGATTTTTCTTGAGAAGCGTTGTACTAATAGTATTTTTTTATGAGTATCAGTTTAAATTTGGTATGAAAATTGAATTTTGGTAGTGGAATATAATAAGAAGAGAAAAACTTTTTACACGTTTCGTAGTGGCAGTTGATGACTTTTATTCTTCTAGTCTTTATCCTTTTTTTTTTTGGTCCCTCCCCGATCTAGGTTACACGGATATGCAAAAAATAACAAATATTATAACCCTGTTGGATATACGATGGGATAGGATACGATACGATACGTTTTTGATATTTACCTATACGTGATGGAAACTTTACATCATGTATCCCATGAAAAATGATATTGGATATTTTGTAGATATTTATTTGCTATTTTTGGACACGTCATAAATAATTTATATTGATTTAAAACAAAGTAAACTAAATATGATACTAATTTAAATTTTTTTAACCAAATCCAAGCATTATTCTTAAAAGACTCGATCATTATTTTATATTATTAATATTATTTAACTAGAAGTAAAGTATTTAAAAATAAGAATAATCATTTTCTTGAGTATTGTAGAATCTCATTTTAATGATGTGCATAATACATATATAACGTATCTCCGAAACCCATTTTTTTAAGATTTGACGTGTTTCCATATCCATGTCGTGTCGTAACAGTGTCCCGTATCCGTGTAGCATAAACCCCGATGTATGGTATTATTAGAGCATCTCTAATATTGGGTGCTAAAAATCCTATGTGGATGTCTTAATTAGACCCTTGTTCGTGGGGTTTATATATTTGGCAAAAATAAGAAAATTTTGCCCACGAACCATCTCCTATGGTGTGGGGTCTTATTTTTATGAATTGATTTATGGATAAAAAATAAAGGTGATTTCCTTTTCCTATTGGTTTAGACAAATTTATTTAGAAATAAAGTTTAGATAAGACTAAGACCTTTGTATTTATTGTGAAACCCCTCGTATTTTATAGGACCTATTATTGGAGATGAATTTAATTCAAATGAGGGTCTAAATTCCTATGTGTCATGAGAAAATATAATTCGCACCTTTTGTTGGAGATGCTCTTACGTTTATGAGGCGCGTCTTCTACTTGTTTAGAGCATCTGTAATACAAAGGGTCAAGGTCATTGTAGGTGGAGATTTTTTTAGTATCTTTTTATTTATGGGTCATTGTTAAATGACAAAAAAGAATAGAGATAAAGCTTTTTATCTAAAGTTCATTTCCAATCCTCAATGTCTTATTTGACATTTTATATTTAAATTTAGAGACAAAACGTTGTTGTGGACTTAAGACCCAAGGTTGTGAAGAAGGTATAATCTAGACTATCTCCTTTACCCCCACTTGGTCCCTATTTGACCATGTTGTCTTTTCTTATTACCTTGACCCTATCTTTGGAGATCAATTTTTAGTGAAAAAGATGTTAAATCCTAAATGACATGTAATTTTAATTTTTTAAGACCTTTATCCCTAACATTGAAGATACTCTTAGAGATTTAGTACATGAGATATCAGTTTTGCCAAAAATTAGTTATGGACCAACCTCAAATATCTCATTTTGACAAGCCAGCAAGCCAGCAAACGTGATTTTCCACTGTGGAAAAAATAACATAACGACATAATGTTAGTCGGGCGGCAAAGGCAACGGCGAGTAGGGCTGTACATGGTAACGGTTTCCACGGAAACCCGCCAAAATCGAACCGAACCGTTTACTAATGGAACGGTTATGGGAAAAAAATATGGAAACCGGTAGTCACGGTTTCGGTTTTGGTTTAGCCAAAAACCGAACCGTTATATCATGGAAAACCGACTATTTAAGACCTTTGATCTAGTTTTTGATAGATCTAATCTGAACCCTTCATTACCCTTGATATATAATCCCACCCTAACTTTCTAAACCTAGTTCTCTTCTAGTTATGGAAGAATTTTCTTCTAGTTATGGAAGAATCCATTTTTTTTAAATGATTTTTTTTAAATGATTTTTCTTAATTTTTTTAATTTTTTTTTGATTTTTTTATTTTCTTTTTTGAATTTTAGTTTTCCAAACGGTTAACCGAAACCCGCTGGAAAAAACCGAAACCGAGTAAAACCGAACCAGCGGTAACGGAACGGTTATGGAAAAATAATTGGAAAACCGACCTTGTCGGTTTCGGTTTTGGTTTGGCACAAAACCGAACAGAAACCGGCCATAAACACCCCTAACGGCGAGCGGTATACACTATATCCCAAGCGGAATTTGCTTCTCTGCACATACTCTTCCGCCAACAATTATATTCTCAAATCCTACGCAACCCACATTTACATAACTCAGTTAATTTATATTTCTTTTACAAAAATCAAGTTACTAACTTAAAGTCTTTATAAAATATATTTTTTAATTACCTTGATTTAATATAATTTTTGATTAATGGATCATATTGTTAATTAGAAAATGGATATAAGTGTCGCTCAATATAATATAGATCACCAATAGTATTTTCACATATTGTAACAACTTGACGATGAGTCACATGAGGATAAAAAATAGAGAATAATATATTGGTATTATAACACGTAGGACTCATACCTACCCCTCTAAAGATAAAACAAGTATTCACAAAAAGATAAACGTTTTGAGGCCAGGAATTTGACCACTAGAAGCCGATGAACGATTATTTTAATCCTGGATGTGTCTACTCTGAGTCTCTGATCAAGATTTTTGTAGTGATTGTGCATGCTCTGATGCTAGGTCCAAAAAATTATTGCACAACTTTATCAGGTACAAGCTAAATTTATTTATCCGGTACGACGCACGACATATTTGAGGATATAATCCTGAACAAAAAATATGACATACTGGAAAATTCTGCCGCCGGCGCTACGCGCCGCGAAGGCTAGATCTCCCGATGCGTCCCTTAAAGCTTAACTTCTCGCTAGACAAATACAGATCGATTTGTCTTTCCAAGTATGTTTTATAAGCATAAAACTCTAAACGTAGTTTCCATATTGTTCCAATTCACCCTTGTTCTGCTAAGGGTGTAAGGCCATAAAAGCCAATGATGATGCCTTCGTCATGCATCAAATACTTACGAGCATTTTCCAATCTTAAGTCATGCCTTAGACTAGCGCATAGGCCATTTAGACCTATATTTTTTTCTTTCTTAATTTTGTTACGACCATGCGTTGGGTGCATGCACCAACCTTGCTCTTGCCAATAGTACATCAACCAGGCATATGCCATTCTCGTCGTATAGCTTGATTGGAAGTATGAACATTCATCAAATGGATTGTAACTACCCCATCAAATGTGGCAATAATCATCTCTTGCTTCGCACGATTGAGCCAGATGATATGAGGTACCAAAATATCACGATTACCTCCAAATTAGATGATATAAGCGACAAGATGTTGCACCTCAATGTATTGCATTGCGGCTTCCTATGTACCCAACCCGTACCTTAAAGGGATCAACCATGACCGAAGTTCATCCGTAAAGGGACAAGCACCTTAAGCCTATTAAAAGGGCCAATCGTTTGGATAAGAGATGCTTAGGCATATAAAATCCGCGTCTGAAAATTTCCAACTTGATGTAGCAAGGCCAAAGGCCTAGCAAAGCCTGGTATGCATAGGCCAAGGGATTTACACAAGGTATGCACCAGCTTGTGCATAATTATCACTACTTAATATGAAAATATGCATTCTCGAGTACACAACATGGATGAATGATGTATATTATCGCTCATGCACATTCAACCTAAGCTCCCTCCCTATATATGTCTTAAGAGCATTTCTATATATTTGGAAAAGAGGGGTAAGGGACATTCATCTATTGTACTTTAGGCAAATCCGCCAACTGGTTAGCATGGCTAGGTAAATCCGCCATTTGGTTAGCATGGCTAGGTAAATCCGTCAACTGGTTAGCATAACTAAGGCAAATCCGCCAACTGTTTAGCATAGCTAAGGAAAATTCACCAACTAGTTTGCATAGCTAAGGAAAATCAGCCAACTGGTTAGCATGGTTAGGCGAATCCGCCAACTGGTTAGTATAGCTAGGCATCATCGTTTTCCAACCAATACCTCCTCCATATATATGTTTTACTTGCATTTATACAAGAGTATAAAGAAGGGGAAGGGACATTCATCTACTGCACTTTGGGCATATCCGCCAACTAGTTAGCATAGCTAAGGTAAATACGCCAACTGGTTAGCATGGCTAGGCAAATCCGCCAACTGGTTAGCCTCGTTAAGGCAAATCCCCAACTGGTTAGCATCGTTAGGTAAATCTGCCAACTGGTTAGCATGGCAAGGCAAATCCACTAACTGGTTAGCATAGCTAAGGCAAATCCGCTAACTGGTTAGCATGGCTAGGCCAAATGCCTCCTCCCTATATATGTTTTAATCACATTTCCACATATTTGGAAAATGAAGGTAAGGGACATTCATTGACTGCACTTTACGCTAAAATGACTATTTTCCCCTTTTCTCAAAACTTGATGGACACGACTTTTCACTTTAATTATAAAATGATTGTGTTACCCGTAATTTCTAAAATTAATATTTTACCACTGAGTGACCATTTTGCCCCTGATATATAAAATTATTATTTTACCTCTAAGTGACCATTTTGCCTCTGGTGTGTAAAATTATTATTTTACCCTTGAATTACCATTTTGCACATGGTGTACAATTACTATTTTACCCATGAATGAGCATTTTGCCTATGGTGTGTAAAATTACTATTTTATCATAGAATGACTGTTTTGGCTCTGGTGTATAAAATTACTATTTAACCAACCTGAATAATCCTTTTGGCCCTAGTATGTAAAATTACTATTTTACCAATTTGTCAAAAATGCGGATGTTACAAAAAATCATTATAGACCTTATGGTTCCATGTTATACGTGTCCAGCGGATGCCACTGATTAGTACATTTGTATGGTAATACACAACATATGCAAATCTTTTAATGTCTTGTGAAACAATAATTAATCATTTTGGTCCAAGGTTTTTACGAAAACCTAATGACGAAGATGTGAAAAAACACTAGTGAAAAAACAATAAAACGGGGTTTTCGGTAATGCTAGCTAGTCTTGATTGCATGTATTTGTTATGACATGGATGCATATCGCTTGGATTGGTCAGTGTAAGAGTCATTACCCAAACCCAATTGTTATGTTGGAAGTTGTTGTTGCTTATATTTGTAACAGAACCCCAACTATTAGTTATAAAAAATTTGCAACGCCTACAGCCATCCAACATGTGTAACAAACTAACAACGCTTGAGTTGCGGGGAAACCGGTTGTTGAGTAATCATAAGATGAATACTCTAGCATTTCTCAATATTTTTCTGCGGATTCATAATAAAACCTATTTACTATGAATGCCCTTCAACTAGCATTTGGTATATCACCACTTTTTATGAACTTGTGCTTGGGATCACTGTTTTCACCAAAGCATCCTCGGAAGTACCGACTTATATCTTTTATCTGCCAACCAAGCTTGTTGGTTCAAATGGAACCTCATCTCCCAGATTACAAGAATGAATAACATTTCCAATGGTGTTATTTCCGTAAAACCAATAATGTTCTTAAGTTATTTGACATCTTAATATGAAATGTATATAAAGATAAAATAAAATCAAAATACCGACACACCTATTTCGAAATCTTTAAAATAAAATGTGTGTGCTTAGCCACCAATGTTCTACCAATACAAACAACAATTGGTTCTTATGTTTTTTTGCAGTTACATAGTACAAAATGCCTAAAATAAATTTTTCAATAGTATGTTTAGTTCGCAAGAGTACATAAACCTTTTAAATCATATATCAGACACATCTTGGTTTGTTAGATTTATTTCGTTGAACATATATAAAAATGCGACATTGGCCTTCGGCTAATTCTTGGTCGGAGAGTTTTCTGGGATAATAATCATCATCCGCACTAGACTCTTCAATTGTTAGAGGTATCGTTGTTTTTAACTTGGAGGTTTTTATTTCTTTTTCGAGTAGTTGTGTGGGAGGGGTGTCAAGACTTTGGTATTGGAATATATCTGATGAGCGATCAAGCCTTGGCCGTTCGGTTAATGTGTAGCCGCTACCTACCAATTCAGTGCACAATCTCATTTGCCTATCCAAATGGACCCCTAAATATCTACATTTGCCCATTTCCACTCGACTTGCGTCTGATAATTAGTTTTTGGTACTTGTTAGTATCGTAAGGTTTCTCCGAACATACATATTTGTTCAAATTAAATAAAATGTTCGATATTATATTTGGCTGAATCTTGCACTATATGATTGAATACTTTAGAAAATATTTCGTTGTTCTTAATTACTCTCTTAACAATATAAAAAAAGACAGACTCCTTGAAAATAATCGAAAAGCCTCACACATATCATTCTAAAAATAATATCTTTACCTCTTAAATATTTTGGTGTTAGTTTAAAGAAAATATTACAAATAAAAATGACTTGTGGAAAAAGAAATACAATAAAGTCTGGACGAATTATATGAAAAATAATTTAAAATATTTGTTCAGATATACAATTGGTTTTTATCTGGTTTCACTGGATACCTCAATAAATCTTCTGTCATTTTGTTATGAATCATTGTGATCTACGGAAATATAAATGTCCCACATCACATATCAAAATGTTGTATAAAACTGAATATCTTAATTACCTAAATTGTAAAAATAAAATAAAAATAAATAATTAACAAAGCTTTGTAACTATTCTAAAGGAAAGGAACTCATGACCAATGTAGTTAATATTGGATTTCGGTTTATACCGGTCGAGAGCGATACACTGGTACACCTTTATATCAGGGATATTTTGGTTCTAAATATCGATAAATATCGGTCCACACATTTTATACTTATAATTATTATATCAAACGTTTTTTCCATATTGGACCTATTAAGATATAAAACTAGTACTCATTTTTCTAAAATACCATAAAAAACATGAGTAACAATTGAAAACCCTAGAACAATGATAAGATTTTTTTATTTTTTTTTGGATTTTTTTTTAATTGAAAACCCTAATTTCGGCCGTACCGGTCGGTCCATTTCGGTTAAACCGTATCGGTCAATATAGGTCGATATTTTTGGGAAAAAAACGTTCCACCGGTATAGGTTGTTTCGTATCGGGTGAGACCCGATATCGGTAAAATCGGCGATATTTCAGCCATATCGACCGAAATCGACTGCACTGCTCATGACACTATGTTGTAAGAAATTGGGGTGTACAAAATACTTTCTTTAATTTTTTAAAGTTATTTCTGAAACGGAAAATGGGTCTATTGCCCAAGATTCCCTAATTTATAGTTCTAATGGACTTGTAAAAATTAGGGACTAGTGAAATAGACACCAAAAAATAGACAATTATTTCCCTCACTTTTAAATTTATTTGTTTTTTATCTTTTCTCTCTCCAATTTAAAAACAAATCACAAAAACACTCATAACTCTCAAAATATATATTCGATTTTAATAAAACTTATATTTTTGGAAAGGATTTTAAATTCTCTTCAAAACAAGATCCATTGTTGATGGTAAATTCGAAAAAAAAAACTCGAAAGAAAATAGCTAGGATGAAACTGGTTGCATCTTGAAATAAAATAAAATATAAAAATTTATTCAAAAAATAGCTTGGAGGAAACTGGATGCATCCTATTTTCAACTAAGAAAATAAAAATATTAGAATAATAGCTAGGACGAAACTGGTTGCATCCTGAATTAAAATAAAATTGAAAAATTTCTTCAAAAATAGCTAGGATGAAACTTGTTGCATCCTAGCTTGAATTTGTTTTCATCCATGTTTATACTAGTATGAAACTAGTATCATCATGTTCAAAACACTCTCAAAAAATCGGTACATGGCTCAAAAGTGCTTGAGAAGAAGAAAAAAACTAAAAATAACAAAACAGGAAATCTGCAACGTTTTTTTTGTGTTACAAATTAACTGTTACAATAAAGCTGAAGATAAATGTTGCAAAGCTGAAAATAAATATTGTTGATTGGTTGAAGAAACCGTTGCAGATGAAAATAAACGTTGCAAAGCTGAATAACAACGTTGCTAATGGGTTGAAAAAACCGTTGCAGCTGAAGATAAACATTGCAAAACTGAAGAACAACGTTGCTAATGGGTTGAAGAAACCGTTGCCTTTTCTCTGTTCTTCATCTTCTTCTGCAGCAACAGCAAAAAAAATGTACTGATTTGATTTTTTCGATCTTTTTAGCTTCCTAAGATCGACCTAACCTTCCTAACATCGTTTGTGACTCAACCAAACCTTTTTATACACCAAATGAGAAAGAGTTAACTAGATTCATTTCAAAAGTTAATTAGATTGCTTTCCATATTAGATTCATTTTAAAAGTTAATCATAACTTTCACTGAATTATTATTGTTTGTATATGTGGATGGTTTTAATAGGGAACTAGCGCTGAGGGTGTCCCCAAAAGGTTAACTTTCGATGAAATCCAGAGCAAAACCTACATGGAAGTAAAAGGATCAGGAACAACAAATCATCACCAAACCATTGAAGGTAGTGCATGTTCATTGAACTTCAAAGCAGGAAAATACACCATGTAGTAAGTTAAAGACACTGATTATAAGCATACAGTGAAAATCATTTTGGTTTACTTATAAAAAAACAAGCAAAGTATGGTGGTACTGTTAATCCTCTTCTTCGCTCATGCTATAGATGTTGCCTACTCATACGTATGCTAGAATACAAATTGACCCTCTTCTCTTCTTCTCTGTATTCTTAGTTTCTAAGTTTGCTTTTCGAAAAGAATAAATTTAAAACCCGGTGGCCTGATTCTAACCCTTGAATTGCAGAGCCAAGGTTTTCAAAATTGAAATACCATTGTTTTTTGTGAATGATTGGGAATTATTATAAAGAAAAAGGGTATTAGTTTTAGAAAGCTTACATAGGGGATGCCAAGTTGATAGAGGGGGTTTTCATGTGAAGAAAAAATAAAGATATTAGGTAGGAATTTCAAAAACTCCTTATCTATGATATTTTTATAATGGCTAAACTATCCCTGATTAGTTAATATTAGTAAAACTAATTTGCTAATAGATTAGGCTAATTATAATTAATCTAAAATAATCTTATACTTAATCAAATCAACAAAATTTTCTTTTCTTTTTTTGTTTGGTGGGAAGAAAACGTAGAAGAAATGAAAGAGAATTTTTTATGGTTATTTTAAAAACCCTAGATTTTGATTCACTCAACCAGAGTAGTCAGGTATACCTCTAACTTAAACTCTTGGTCTTTTATGGCTCAAATTTGACGAAATTACGTAAAAAATTATGTTTTTTTTTGTGAATCAGGGAATTTTACGGTTAGGTGTTCATCCTAACCAAACCGTAACCGTAATTTCATGGCGGAAAACCAAATCGTAACAGTTTTACGGTTTGGTTTTCAGCATCATACCCAACCGTAACTAACAATTACGGTTAGGTGTTCATCTTAATCTAACCGTAACCGTATATTCATGGAACAATCAATTGTAACAGTTTTACGGTTGGGTTTTAGCATAGGACCCAACCGTAACTAATCTTCAAAAAAAAGTGTTTCTATCCAGGATAATTTACGGTTGGGATTTGACAATCAAACCCAACCGTAAATAGCAATTTTAGTTTTAGTGCAAACAAATTTATGGTTGGTATGTTAATTGAACCCAACAGTAAATGATCATCTTCATCTCATTTATCCCACATTTTGTTTTAATGCATAAATCAGATTTTTATTTGTTTTGGGTTTGGTGGGAGGAAAAAATAGAAGAAAGAAAATAGACTTTTTGGTAGTTTTTTGAAAAGCCCTAGATTTTGATTTACTCAACCAAAATGAGTGATTCTAGTGACAAATTTGTGGTGGGTGAATCCTTATATGATAACCAAACCAAATTTTATATACCCATTGATGGAGAACCAACTATGTATGATTATTTGGATAGTAGAGAGGTTTAACTCAAAGTTGTGATGGTGAATCCCAACCAAATGGAGAAACTAGCCGTCAAAGTGAAGATTCAATTGCCGAGAGTAGTCAGGTATACCTCTAACTTAAACTCTTGGTATTTTATGGATCAAATTTGATGAAATCACGTAAAAAAGTATGATACTTTTTGTGATTCCGGTGGATTACGATTATGTTTTCTTCTCGGACCTAACCGTAACCGTACTTTTCATGCGGAAAACCCAATCGTAACACTTTTACGGTTGTGCGTTTAGCACCGACCCAACCGTAACTCATTATGTGCATGGGTATTTATTGCACTAGTTACGGTTGGGTTCGACTTTTGATACCAACCGTAGTTAATTGTGTATATTTTCTTTTATTTTTACGGTTAGGTTCGAAGGCACAACCCAACCGTAATTTTCCCTACGGTTGGGTCAGATGCTCATAACCTAACCGCAAAGTTATACTTTCTTCTGTTTTGTTGCCTAATGCTTTGATATTTTTTGTTCAGCTCGAGATTGTACCTCACCCAATGTATGCTCATCCTTCTCCAAATGATGTTCTAACTAGAGATACTACGGATCACTATTTGAACGACTTGGTAGGTTATAGATAAGTTGTTAATTATTTTGGCCAATATTGCTAAGTCTTTTTTTTTTGTTTCTAACTTTGTGTTCTTGGACCATGTAGACATGGGAAAAAAAAGATGATGCAAATAAATGGGCTAGAGAACATGGCAAGTTAATTATGTGTGTGATAGTTTGTAACCGTCAAACTAAAGACAACCGCTTTCAAATGGTTTGCGAGTGTAGTGGATTCTATACAAGTCATGCGAAGAAGGGTACCGAGTATGTAGGAAAGACGAAGAGGAAGCAAACTACTTTCACTAAGAAGAGGGGATGTCATTTCAAGCTTCAATTTCAGACCAACAACGAGAAGAAGTGGTTCTTATCTAGAGTTGTATGTGGTCGTCAACACCACCTACCATCGGAGACTTTGTTAACGCATCCTTCTGTGGCACGGCTCACCGAGGAAGAAAAGGTCATCGTAGACGACATGACGGAAAAGCGAGTGAAACCCATTGATATCCTCGGACACTTAAAGAAAATAAACCCAAAGAATGTCTTTACGTTGGAGACAATCTGCAACACCAAAGCCAAGTTGAAGAGTGAGAAACGGAAAGAAAGGGACCAAATCCAACAACTTTTGTACTTGGGGGAGAAGCTCAACTACATTATATTCCATGAAGTAGATGAGAATAAAGAAATAAAGCATATTATATTGGCTCAACCCGAGTTTATGAAGTTAGCACGGTGCTCCCATCAAGTGCTTCTAATGGATTGCACGTACAAAACTAACAAGTATGAGCTCCCGATCTTGAATTTTATCGGCCAAACTTCTACCAAGTCCCCGTTTAGTGTTGCCTTTTGCTTCTTGAGGGACGAGCTCGAAGAAAGCTATGTGTGGGCATTGGAACAAGTTAAATTATTCTACATTGAAGGATATACCCCTAAGGTGATTATCACCGACAAAGAACAATCCTTGATGAATGCCATATCAAGGGTATTCCCGGATGCTCATAATCTTCTTTGCACGTTCCACTTGTGGAACAATATTCAAACCAAGTGCAAACCGATTATTCGGCCAACAAAGAAAAGCGAGATGGAGAGAATTAAGAAATTTCATGGGTTTGATATGTACTCATCCATTCTCCTTTTTTTCCTTCATAAAGAAGATGTGTAACGGCTCTATTTTGAAAAATGGGTCGTACAAGGTTCCAACGGCTCCATTTTCAAGCCAAAAAAGGCTACAAAAATAAAACAAAAAAAAATCAAAAAACAGATTTACGGTTGGGATGGGACACAAAAACCCAACCGTACAACTGTAGGAAAAAAAATGACAGTATTACGGTTTGGTACGGTCTTTCAGACCCAACCGTAAACCTGTCATTTTTTCCCTACACTTTTATGGTTGGGTTTTTGAATCAAAACCCAACCGTAAATATTCCTGAACCCTTATTTTTTGTATTTCCTTTCACTCCAAATTGGGGTTTAAGAATCGAATTTTTAAACTTATTCATTCAATGTTACTAGATTTAAAGTAAATACTGTCATTCAAACAAACAAAAACCCAAAAAAACGCAAACACTAGAATACTTTTTATAAGGATCCAGGAATATTTACGGTTGGGTTTTGATTCAAAAACCCAACTGTAAAACTGTCCTTCTTTAAGATTCTGGCTGGTCTACGGTTGGGTTTGGACTTGCGTCCCAACCGTAAATGAACCTGGGGTACTGTTTTTTACAACTCTGAAAATTATGATTAAATTAAAGGCATACACTAATGAAATAGAAGAGTAGACAAAGACCTTATTTTTTACATTAAAGGAAGAACTAAAGGAAATGAAATACAATAGATCATTAGATGATTACACTTAAACACTTAAGTATATAGGTTGAAATCATGATAGGTACTTTCTTCCAACTTGAAATTTTTGTAAATAAAACATGAAAATAGCTAGACCAATTTAAGATAAAAACTTTCTCATACATTCTAACTAAATTGAGATATGAATATTGTCGCAAGAAGTTATAATCCACCCACAAAAAAAAAGTAAAATAAGTTTGACGCATCCTTTGCTTGGTTTCCAACTTGAAATTTTGTAAATAAAACATGAAAATTAGCTAGACCAATTTAAGATAAAAACTTTCTCATATATTCTAACTAAATTGAGATATGAATATTGTCGCAAGAAGTTATAATCCACCCACAAAAAAAAACCCTAAGTTTGACGCAATCTTTATAATCAACGTATAGTTAGGGAGAAGGAGGAGGGGTATGTCGATCACCATAACGAACTCTTTTTTTGCTCGTGCTACAAAGAGTATGAGGACCAGCACGACCGCCACGAGTACGAGCACCAACACGACCGCCACGAGTACGAGCACCACCTTGCACATCCTCGGCTTCATCATGTGTGTTTTTATCACTAGGTTGCGGCTCTCTTCGGCTAGTAGTCGCACCTCTTGTATCGGCTCTACTCCTCTTTAAGATTTGCACCGTCTCATCTTCGATTGATTCATGAAGCTTCCTCAATTTGGCACGCATGATCTTTTGTTCCTTAATTGTCATCACATCACCTCTACTTATGGATGGAGTCACATACTCTGCCAATGCAAGTATTTTACTTTCCTATTCACATATGAAAATAAATGTTGGTTGAGTCTTTAGTAATAAATCTTAAAAACATTAATAACATAATTAATTTACGTACCATAATGAAATATCCATTTTTCCAAACATCAATGAAACCATCTTCTGTGTTGTTTCCTTGACCCCTTTGAAGTTAGATAATTTACAAACAGTTCAACACAAGCAATCAATCAAAAATTAGAAAATTCAGAACTCCTTACGGTTGGGTTATACATATCGAACCCAACCGTAAATAATCAACAACAAGAAGTTAATCTACACAGGCAACTTTACGGTTGGGAATTGACAATCCGACCCAACCATAAATAATCATCAACAAAAAAATTAAACTAACCAGGATAATTTTACGGTTGGGAATTGACAATCGAACCCAACCGTAAATAATCTTTAAAACAAAAAAATTGACATATGAAGAATAATTTACGGTTGGCAATTAGAATCAAACCAACCGTAAGAAAAAAAATATTCTTTGAGTGTTAAGTAGTTTATTTTTGGGTTCAGAATCGAACCCAACCGTAAAATTTCATCTTCATCTCCTTCCTTCTTATTTACGGTTGGGTATTTTAATAACCCAAACGTAAAACTCCAAAGAAACCAGTTACGGTTGGGTTCAATTCGAACCCAACCATAAGTTCTTGAAAACATATATTTACGGTTGGGTTTTCCAATCAAACCCAACCGTAAATGTTTCTGGAAACCTAATTTTTTTACAACTCGATCAATCAAACAAGAAAATCAATCACTTTAGGATTCTAAAAATAACATGGGTTTTGTTGAATACCTTATATACACCATTTGTTGTGGTTGGGGAGTTTGGTTTCCTTCACCACCGATCTGTTCTTCAGTATCTTGATTATGTTGTTTAGTTTGATTTTGATTGTCATCACTACTACCTTCTACACCTTTAGTAGGATTCTTCATCACGAACTTTAGAGTTTAATCGACGGTGAATTTTTCGAATCGCCAATTAATTGACTAGAAATTTCGATGAAGAAATTCGGTTGAAATGGAAAAGGAGGAGATATGAAGGGAGAGGAAAAGGTTTTGAATTGAAATAAAAATTATAATATTTTGCTTTGTTTAGGTTTTAATAGATTGAAGGGCAAATTAGACTTTTTTATGGATGGAAGGGTAATATAGACAGTTATCATAGCCCATAGGATACCCTTAACGAATTATTTAACCACCCTGAATTCATGGAAAACTTCTCTATCACATAAAAAACCCCTATGTAGGATTTCTAGTTTTATGCAGGTACCCACACTACATAATTACAGAGTGTGGCCACTGATACATGCACAATTAATTTTTGTCGAGAATAGGGCCTTTCCTTTATTTGTCTCACTGTTGTTAGCCATGTGAGAAATATGGCACTAGCATATTGAGACATCTAATTAATAACTAGTTACAAGTTGGTGGACATCATTATTCAGTGGGGGAGCCATATCAATGATTTACTAAAAATGGTTGACAGATCCAGTAAAAACAAGCATCCTCAAAAACTGAATTTTCAAGTAGGTTCCGTTCCATAGTTTTCATTACGAGATCCACCATTACTTATTATTGTCCAAATTAGACTAACAGGGTGTTTAAAATCGTGATTTGTGCAGACTCGTCCTTAATCTAAAAGCCGCCAAGTACATGATCCGCATCTCTGTAGTCTGTACTACCCCACCATCCCCTAGATAACCATGACCGAAATGTCCCACCGGTTGAAATGTTTGCATAGGCGGCTGAGTTCGTGGGCTCATTCGGTCATTCCACTAAACACTACACAAATAGTAAAGCACCAGAAAACATTAAATTTATTTTAGAACCCACTTCCAGGGATACTATATAAAATAAAATCAAAATATTTTATAATAAAATCAAAAATACTATATCCATGTATTTACACCGATGACTAAATTATCTTTATTTATTTAGTTATTAATTATTTATACTAGTTGTTAGATTATATCAATTATTAAATTATTGAGATAAGCATATAGAATAAAGTTAGTTGATTATAATCGTGTTAGTCTTTGTATATATTAAAATTGACACGGTCTTTATCCAATATTCATTGGTACAAATTAAAGACCACGTCCACTGTTGATTGTCTTGATATAGAAAAAAACACATAAAAATAGAAAACAGTCGACGTAGAGATAAACTTTCAACAATACTAATAATTATTTAAAATAAAAAATAGGCAACATCAGCATAATTTTTATCCATCATATTATGTCGACGGTTGTGTGCTTAACTAGACTTTAGATTTCATGAAGATAAAAATGCATAATGATGAGCTTATTTTTGATTAGGAAATTACACATGCAATATTTGAACATCAAATGAAAAAAATAGTGAATAAAAGTGACTATGCATGACAACGTTGTTTATGTTCTCAAAACAACAACAAAATCAGTAAAAGAAAAGATAGTCGACATGGTATTCAACCATGCCAATTTCAATTGTTCTTTTGGTCTTTAATGGATTGAGATATGACCCAGGTCCTTAAAATCATTCGTTGCCTCTTCTTTGACTTGACTTTTCCTATCAAAAATGAGTGGCAAAACCTGATAAAGTTTAAAAAATGAAAGATCATAATTACCGGGGTTAAGTTAGATAAATTAAAAAAAAAAAATCAATAAATTATGCATTTTGTAAGGTAGAGAAAGTCGGCATGGTCTTGATAGATGATGACCATGCCGACTGTAAAAGGGTAATTTTGACTGTTTTTATTTTCAAAACACCCCTTATCATTATACTCAGTATGGTTTAACTTTGAGCATCCTTCAATCTGTGGGAGCATCCTTTAATTGCGAGTTCCTATTTTAGGCAACAAAATAATCAAATATTTTATTTATTTATTTTATTTTTATTGTGATATTTTCCAAACGCCCTTCCATAAATATAGATATAATAGCTTAAAAAATGGATTTAAGTCTCCTAGGCACAATTTTGGACTCACCTTTGAAAATTTTGATCGCTTTAAGTGTATCGCTCTCAATAAAAATCTTCTCAGAATATAGGAACTCAACCATCTTCAGTGCAAGAACAATGGTCTCAGCTTCAGCATGGATGGGAGAAGGAAGGTTGTGTTAATACACCGAATTAGAAATTCAAGCAACAACAACACAAGCTCACACATTCTTTACAAAAGCATAATCCACAATTAGCTTGATATAGTCCCCTCAGGTGGTTTCCAATGTTCAATAGCATAGGAACGGTCTATCTGAATGTTATCATTTTCGTCGATATCCACCACATTAAGTCTATATGGATGTTATCATTTTCTTCAATATCCATGTGATTACCAAAAATCTGGGGACTTTGGGATCACAACCAAAAGTGTATGAAATCCAACAAAGTACATTATCTTATCATAAATCGCCTCACCATAACATTTTGAAAGTGAAAAACAATCAAAGTAAAATGAAATGATACAAGAACTTATGTGATTCAATCAGTAAAACTTTACATCCAAAAGTAAAATAATTGGATCCATTAATATGATCATATTTACATCTATACAGAAGAAAAGAGAAGAGAAATAATATATACCAATGAGATGACTTCATATAAATTATAATCATGTTAATCATGAATCAAATGAACTAAAAAATTACATAAATTTCATACCTAAGCTCTTTGCTATCACTTCAATGTCTTCAGTCTAATTTCTCTTTAAATTTTCCAACCCCTTCTCATGCTAATGAGCTTGGTATTTATAGCTAAATTGATGGAGCCCATCAATTTACCTTTCCACCTATTTATTCTTATCCATTCTTGGTGCGATATGTAGTTCCGCAAAACCTATTTGCAATTCCCGCAAGGCCTGATCGTTCCTTCTGCAAGTCTCAGCCTGCGTACTGCCTGTTTCCCGTAGTTTCTTACGGATTATCCCTGACTTCTTCTGCAGTCTTGTAGTTAAGTTATTTTTTTGGATTGGAATGAATGTTGCGATCTTATTTGAATCATGGCATGTTTGACACCTAGCTATTTAAAGTGATTCGTCATGCTTTAATTCTTTGCGCTCCGCTGCTTGCAGAGTCGATACGTGTCAGTCATGCATCGATACTCATTATTACTCTTTATTGTGTCAGGCTTTCCCGCAACCCGTTGTCAGTCGAGCAATTAAAGTTGTCTGTCTTGATCAGTGCACTTTACTTTCCCGCTATCTACGTGTTGGTCAGGAAGCAAGGCTATCTGTTTTGTGCAGTGTGCCTTACTTTTCCGCAACCCACGTGTCGGTCATGCATTAATGATGTCAGGATCAAACTTTAAATATTTTGTAGCTGTCAATTCAAAGCTTTCAAAAGACTTTGTTCTAGTGTTTCTCGTCTCATCATAGCTCGTTACTTCTCCAATAGTTTTTACCCACGTGTACTTCAAGATTTATTCTTTTACACTTTGCCCCCTTTTCCCCTTTTTGGAAATGATAGTTGTTAAAAAAATTGAAAAAAGGAAAAATAATAATTACCTTTCCATTTTCTATGCCTGTAATAACTTCTTTTCCCACGTTATACCTTTTCCTGCTTTTTCGCTAGTAACTTTCTTAAGCACGTTTTTGTCAGTTGGCGTTTTTCGAGGAAATTAAATATCTGAACTTTATTTCTTTTCAGTTTTAGACGGTTCGACGGTTTCAGCTTTCTCCTATTTAATACCAATTATTTTCTTCATTCCATTCTTTACACCTTTTGTCTCCTCCTTCTTAAAGTTGCATCACTTTTCATTCCTTCAAGCTTTTCAAAGATTCTTCAACATCTTTTCATCCTTTTAAACTTCGGCAATTTGAAATTCTTTCATCGGGATCCAGTTTTTCCCATTATCAAAGTATTCTTCTTAGATTCTTTTACTCCTTTGTAAGTAATTCTTTTGCCTTTTATTTTTCGCGTTTGCTTGATTATTATCCCCTGTACGTAGATTCTTTTGAGTTAAATAGTGAAGATGATGATGATGCTCTTGCCTGTTTATTGCTTATTGGAATGAACGATGATTGAGAAGTTGTTGAATTTTCTTTTGATGATTGGTTATTCAGACATGATCCTTGATTTCTCCTGATTAGAGAATAATGATGATCTTATTGTTCATTTGTTTTGCAACTTTTCTACTCTGCTCTTGTTTTTTGATCTTTAGTAAGCTTATTTATTTCTTGCTTTCCTGTGTAGATAAAAATCTATCATGGCTGGAAAAGGTAAAGCCAAAGTTACTGGTGATGCTTCTCATCAGGATGATCAACTTTTACTCAGGAAACCATCTCGTTATCCTGTATCGAGGAGTCATCATTCGGAACCTTTAAGGCCTGCGAATGTCCGTGCTACGGTCAATAATCCTGCTCCTCGGGACAAACGTGCTCATGATAGATGTAGCTTCAAACACATAAGTCTCGAGGAATTCAAAAGGGTTCATGGTCTCCGGCGATTCAAAGTCTCATTTTATGATTGTGTTGAAGATGAAATTACCCTGGAGATGATGGAAGGTTTTGACTACACCAACAACAGACTATTAATCCCTGCGGGAGTTTTAGATGCGGGTCTTCAGCTTCCTTTATATGACAGCGAAAATCCTTTTCAATTTGAAGTTCTTGCCAGCCGCAACCAATCCCATTATAGTTTAGTCCGGTCCATCACACAGTACAATGAAAATTGGTGGCGAGTGCTTGATGAATGTAGCATGTGCAGTCAAGGAAGAACCAACTTCACCTGTTACGTTCCAGACCTTGCGGAACGTAAATATTATACGGTGGAAAACTTCCATGCTACTTATGCGGAAAATGTTGCCGTAAATAATTTCAAAAGATGGAGTGTTGGCCCGAACCGCAAAGGTGGTGAGGGGTTCCGTCTGTTAGTGGAAATTGACAATGCAAAGCTGAATTATATTCCGGGGACATCTCATGGAAAGAATTCGAAGATCATGACTACAAATGGTACCGCACCCCTCTTGTTATTGAGGGTCCATGGGTTTTCAGGTCCGCTCCCAATAACGTAGCTTACGATCTTCTTACTAGCTTCAACGGTTATTGCCTTTGGCGATTAAATTTTATTGATTTCAAGTTCTCACTTGTCATTGAGGTACGTAGATTTTCTCTCTATCTTTTGTGCTTTATATATTGCTTAATGATTAGAGTTTCCATTAAATGATTTAATTTTTCTCTTTTTTTTTATAGCCACAAGTTGAGCTGGAAACTGTACCGTTGGTTGATGATGGCACACAAGATGATGCGAAGGTAAAACGTATGGCCGCACCCCTTGCTGAAAAGGTATTACTTTAATCTGAAGGCTTCTTATATCGCTTTAGAATTTCATCTAATGAATTATTGTGGTGTATCTATAGGGTCGGAAGAAAGCAAAGGGTGCACCCCGTGCTTCTACATATAGGGAAGAATGTGAGATTCATGATTCTATTGTTCATCTTCCACGCTCAAGGGGTGAAGGAAGCTCTGCCGCAGAAAGACAAGAAGTAGATCATCATGTTCTTCTTCAATTAACGAACTTTGAATCTGCGAAACAAGCTGGTGCCGCGGAAGAGATTTCACATGCTGTCGACGATGTCTCGCACTAAACTATCGCTCATGATCCTTCTTTTTATCTTCAATTATCGCCTCTTCCTGGTGATGAGACGCTTGAAGCCGCTTCTGATGAAGATGACTCAACTGATGAAGGGAATCGGAACCTTCAAGAAGATCCCATAATTACTTCAGCAGAGGTGAACCCGCAAACTCATGTTGTGGAAGTAGATGAGCCTGCAATTACTATTTCGACGAGTAATGTTCCTTCAGATACTATAGCTGGAGCTGGTCCTACCAGTGTTAATGCTTCGGGCATGGCTGCTGCTGATTCAGTTCAGCCAAATTGGGAGTTCCCGCAACCAAGCAGAGAAAGGGAAATTGGAGAGACCTCCAACCTCTTGGATAAAGAAGAAGCAGTTTTTCGATGTTCCATGTCAAAGAACCATCTGTTTGTTCCTTGTAATTCTCTTCCGGTGAAGTCAGATAGCTCTTCGGTATCTCGGTTGCGTAAGTCCATGGAGGATGCTCCATATAAAGCAGTTAGAGATGCTTGGTTGAAATATCAAGGTGAAGCCGTCGATCCATTATTCTGCATCGCCGAACCTTCTTCTCTTGCGGAAACTCTCTCACTTGCGGACGGACAAGTGTATTCTTTTCCGTAACAAGCTCTTTTACAAGTATTTTAATTGCTTTTCTTCCTTTTGATTTCTTCTTATTATTTTTATTTTGATCATAACCTTAATTCTGCAGCTTGGACGAGGTCAAAGTGCGGCACAAACCGCATATCAATTCTACAAAGCGCGGTCCACCATGATGGAGTCCCGATTTAGGGCCGTAGAAAATGACGCTTTAGATTTGAAACGGGAAAATGATGCGCTCCGCCTACAAATGCTTAATCTTCAGAACCAAGGTTTTATTCTTTTTCGCAGTTACTTTTTTCTTATTTTATTTCTCTTGTTTTCTGAACTACTTCATGGGATCAGCGGGGGATTCAGAACTTGTATCTAGGATGCAGCATAGGATTACACAGTTGAGAGATCATGTTGTAAAAGTTAATAATGAGAATGTGGAGATCAAGACAAAATTCAATGATCTTGTAGATAGTCATGATTCGGTTATTCGGAAGTATAATGAACTAGAATCACAACATCGGCTTTTATTCATGGAAAAAGTTCGCAAGAAAGTAGAATTTGATGCCACTTTGCTGTGGACTAAATATTGCGTTTCTGAAGCACGGGCAATATCGGAAAAATTGGAAGAAGAGAACCGTAAGCTTTGTGTGGAACGGCGGAATATCCTTACGGCATTTTCCCATTCTGGATCGTATCATCATTCACAACTTTCTTCGTACATCGCTCAGCTCATTGAGGACAGAGACAACTCTTCTGCAGAGGCTTATGCTAAGGGAAAAGCCCTTTCGGATGCTCAAGCTATGATTATAAATTTATCTGATTCTGTTCTTCATCGCGAGAACGATATTCTCCGGCCGCACAAAGAAATGGCAAGATGCACATCTAAGTTAAATCATCTGCGGGATAATGAAACAGAGTTAACTCAGTGTCAAAAGCATCTCGAACAACTCAAAGCTGATTACAACGAGCTTTCGGGAGAATATTATTTCCTTGACATTACGAAAGATGCAATGGGTCGTGAACTTGTAGAGTTTGAATCCCTCGCTAGAAGTATCCTATTTGATCGCTTAAAATTCAATATTATTCCCGCATTGATTAATCTGTTACTTTAATTTCAGGTTTTGAAGAAAAATTTAAGGAAGCAACAACAAGAGCTGCTAAGGCTGAGGAAGAGCTTGGTGCCGCAACTACTATTATAGAAGAACTCAACAGGCAACTTGAGCTGTCTTCTGTCAAAGTTAATGAAACGCAAACTCAGCTTGAGCTTGCCTCCACAAAAGCCAACGAAGCGCAAGCTCAACTTGAGCTTTTATCTTCTAATGCTAAAAGTATTGAAGAGACTCTAAAACATGAGGCTGCGAAGAATAAAAGCCTTGTTCGGGATTTAGCTGCTGAGAGAGGGAAAATAAACTTTTTGAAAATAAGAGTCCAGACATGCGAAACTGAAGTAAATCAATTCAAAGTGGAGATTAAAAATAGAAAAGCTTATATTGAATGGTTAAGAGTCGAAGCTAAAGCTAAAATTGCAAAAGCGGTCAATAACACTCTTGACCAAGTACAAGACGATGGATTTACAAAAGTTTACAAGCGCAAAGATCTTCCAAATAATCCTTATTTTAAAGACGTTCTTCTATCTCCTTAGCTTTCTTTTCTGTTGTTTCATTCTTATTCATCTCTTTATTGTAGTTGCTTTTTCATCTTTCTTTATAACTTTATTCCCGCAAAACATATTTTGAATATACATTAATTGTTAGTTTATTGTATGAGCGCAATTTTAATAAACGCAAGAAAATTTTGTACCTTGAGTTATATTGTAGGTGTAACAAATGTCTAACTTCACTCGGGCGAGGAGGAAGTTAGGATGCGGTCCTGAAAGTCTCCTAAAATGGAGAAAGATACAATAATTAAAATCATATTAGGCACCCCAGTTAGAGAAAGACCCAATATTCATACATTCATAGACATTCACATGGACTTTCTTAGAGAGGTTACATTTGTAGCTTTACCTAACGTGAAACCCAATTATCGTATAATTGTATTGCTAATTGTGAGCACTTCCTGAAGTGGAGAGTACCTGATATAAAAATCAATATAATGTTAGACATATCTGTTGCGAAAAATCTTATAGTCATAGATATTTATTTGGATCTTTTAGGAAGATTGCATTTGATATGCTTTACTTATTACGAACGCAGACTTTTGCACAATTGCATTATGGATCAAGGATAGTATGGTTTGAGATATTGGGCATTCCAAGGATGTTGTAAAATTCCTTCATCCGTATTTCGCAAGTGGTACGATCCTTGTCCTGCAACACCTTGTATAATATAAGGACCTCCCCACGTATGTGCAAATTTTCTCGCTGCTTTATCTCTTTGGTATTCCGAGATTTGTCGCAGAACATATTGTCCTTCCACAAAATTCCGCATCTTTACTTTTTTATTGTATTCTCTTGCCAGTCTCCTTTGATAATTCTCCATTTTTTGTAGTGTAACTTCTCTTCTTTCTTCTAGGTCATCCAACTTTTCCAACATTAAATTTGAATTTAAATTTTTCTCCCGTGCTTCTGTTCTTGTAGTGGGTAGAATGACTTCCGTTGGAATAACTGCTTCTGTTCCGTAAGTAAGAAGAAATGGTGATTCACCAGTGGATTCCCTTCTTGTGGTACGGTGTTCCCATAATTTATTATTAAGCTGCTTACACCACCGTTTATGGTGATTATCAAGAGTTTTCTTTAGATTCATGGCAATTGTCTTATTTGTTCATTCGGCTTGTCCATTACTTTGCGCATAAAGTGGGGTTGACTTGTTTTTTTGTATATTGAATGCTTCGAAAAGCATATCTATATTTTCCCCTTGTAATTGTTGTCCATTATCAGAGACTATGGCTACCGGAATTCCAAATCTACAGATTATATTTTCAAATAAGAACTTAAATACATCAGTATCCTTGATTCATGCAAGAGCTTTGGCCTCAACCCATTTAGTGAAATAATATGTGGCTACAGTCAAATATTTTCTCTTTTTAGTTCCTTCCACCAATGGCCCGAAAATGTCTATCCCCCATTTTACAAATGGCCAAGGAATGAGCACCGAATTAAGTTCTGTTGCGGGAGCTTTTATTTTTTTCGCATAACGGTGGCATTCTTCACACCTTTTTACCATGTTTTCCGCATCCTTATGCATAAATGGCCAATAATATCCCTGCGTTTTTGCCTTTAATGCCAGTGATCGTCTTCCACTATGATTTCCCGCATCTCCATAATGTATATCCTTAAGAATTCCCAACCCTCCCTTTCGTGATAAACATCGAATTAACGGTCCCAAAAAAAAACTTTCGGTAAAGAATTTTATCCCATAACTGATAATTTACAGATTTTGATTGCACCTTCCTTGCTTCTTTAGAATCTGCGGGTAATATCCCATCTTGCAAATATTGATGGACTGAAACTTTCCAATCTTCTCCGGTTAGGTCATTTTCTATTTTTTGTGGGAAATTTGTATCACTTTGGATAGCTGCATCTTCAATATCTTCCCCAATTTGTTCTTCCATATTTTCAACTGCCCACAACTTGATTGATGGTTCATAAATACGCCAAATTTTTACCGTTGATGTATTTCGATCCTTTATCATTGAAGAAATAAATGCTAACGCATCAGCATGTCGATTCTTATCTCTAAATAGATGCCGAAATGTTATATTTGGAATCTGAAGCGTCAGTCTTGCACAAGATTTTTATATTCTATCAGGTCTTCATCAAGCGATTGATATTTTAATTCAACTTGTCGAATCATTAATTGTGAATCACTTGTGAGTCGGACATCGCTTATTCCCAACTCAATGATGAGTCTAAGGGCGTGAACCACAGCCTCATACTCCACTATATTATTTTATGTTCATCGAACTCTAGTCGGAATGAATGTACCATTCTATCCCCTGTAGGGGTCGTAACTACGATTCTGATGCGTCGGAAAACCGACTTTGTTTTACCGCAAGCGCACAGTGTCGAAAGATGTAGACAATAGAAAATACGGTTCGTTCCCACGAGGAGTTTGGATTAAAATATTTTTTTTAGGTTTTATTTATAAAGAATTAAATTAACTAATGAATTAAAATTATTTAATAAAGTTTGAAAACAATAAGAGGAAAACGTTAAGGTTCCGGGAATCCGTTGTAGATTAGGGTTTAATTGCATTCGTCATATAGGGTCTCGATTTCAAAAAGAATTGTTTGTTCTCAACCTAGAGTAGAATCTCGAAAGTACTAAATATACGGGGCATAAAAAGTCAAAGAATATTCATAAAACAATTTCATACAAGGTTTCAACGAGTCCTTCTACTAATCAAACAATGAACTATACGTGGCATAGAACATGAAAAATTATCGAGACGGTAAAACGTTGAGAGAGAGAGACAAATTAATGATATTTAGTTCATATAATTGAAAACCCTAGTTTTGAAACAAATAAAACCATCTCTACAAGTTCATCCTTTCGCCCTAACAAGGGAATTAGCCCAACATGGCTTTCTTAAAAACCATGAAAATTAATTAAGAAAATAGCACAAACTAACCGATAATCGTCGAAGATATCGACTGTACGTGAAGTTCTCTGCCTCCCAAAAGTGTCTCTGGCTCTTTTTTTTCTGTCCGTGTCCGGGAAGGTATGTGTATTCTCTTGTGTAGGTATGTTGTCAGTGTGTGAGGGGTATGTCTCTGTATATGAGGGGAGGTCTCTCCATGATTCGCTACAAGGCTATATATAGCCTTCGAAACCAATTCCGTGAACAACAAGGTTTGGCTCTTTCCTAAATCTCCCCTGACTTGTATTTCAAGTCTTCCTAAACTCAACGTAAGCCATCAATTCCTCTTCCGTGTACAACTTAAATCCGTGTATAACACGGCTGAGTTCTCTTCTTAATTTTTTCTTTGATTGCCGCTCAAGTCTAACCTTCCTTTGAACAGCACATTAACCCCCCAGCCAATCTCGACTGCACCTTCAAAGACTCTCCATCAGCAACACCATCTCAGCATCACTTTCATGATCTCCCCACTACTGAGCTCGACTTCCTCACTCTTCAACTACCATGAAACACCACATCCACTTCACTGCCTTCTTACCGCCAACAGCAACACCGAGCTCCAACACCATCTATTAAGAACTCGAACTCCAAACAACACCCTTGATCAACGGAGTCAAACTCCACCATCGATTCTTCTCACTCCCGATTATTGCCACTGTAGCAGAGATGAGGATCACCATCTTCCAGCACCATGATCAATCGCTGATCACAATGGCAGCAGCACTCAAGACCACAGCTGCAACGAATACATCCACTATTCTCTGTTATCTCTTCTAGATTCAATCACAGCAGCACTACTTCCATCACTTCCAATTCCATTCTCTCTCAGCAGCTTCATCGAGTGCTCATTGACTTTCTCTTCATCTCTTCAGACTTCCAGAAGCATCCAGGCTTCGTCAATCACAAGCTCATCCTCTCTGTATCTCGCTGCCTTCTTCTACTCTCCAAATGGTGGCAGCAGCATCACCGAAATCATTGACAGCCTTGAACATCACCATCATTCTCATCATCACAGCGCCATGATCAATCACAGCCATGTACACAGACCCAACCATCGCTGCCATGCTCGAACTCCATCAACTTCACGTAACAGCACCAAATCCCCTTCGCAAGAAAGAAATGAGTTTGGCGCCTTTAGCCAAATTTGAACTATTGGCAGCCCTGAGGAAATGAGCAGGTGCTCTATCAATATTTGAATTCAAGTCGTCCCTTAACGTGTGCCAGGTTGTCCATAACAGTCTCTCTTGAAATGACCTTTTTGCCCTTAGTATTCGTTTCGCTCATAACTTTCTCATACGAAGTCAGAATGACCTCGTTCTTTCGCCGTTGGATTCGTAATCAAATTCTCTATAAGATGGAGCGTAGAAATCCTGGAATAGACTGAGATATACTGGGTCTTTGGCAATTCTTCTCTTGTAAAGCTTCATTTCGCTTGTTTCAGAGACGTAACCTAATAAAACGCACAAACTAGAAAAGTAATAATAAAACACGGTAATTCACACAAAATGTAGCAAATAAGAATAAGGAAATGATACTTAAATGTATAAATTATGCACTTATCATATTCCAATTCCCGCACCTTCTTTATTCCTGGCTCCATCAACAAATACTTCCCATCTTTGGGGATTTACAGAATTCAAGATATCCTGAGGGTCATCATCTTCAAATTCGGGCAAACCTTGAATTTCAAAATCATCGTCCAACGGAAAATCCACAAGGAAATCATCCAAGATTTGCGACTTCTGTGCAGTTTGTAATTCGAATAATATGTTGAATTGTTCGAGCTGTGCGAGTTCTGTGCAGTTTGCAAACACCAGTGCTAAGATTAATTGTTCAATTTTCGTATAATTTCTTTCTACGGGGTTCAAAGTCTTACAGATATAATCCGCGGGTTTTTCAATCTTCTCATTGGTCCGGACTAACACTGCACTTACTGCGCCTTCGGTCGCCGCAATATATAAGGCCAGAACTTCTTCAGGCTTTGGTTTTTGCAGTGCAGGTAATGTTGCGAGGTAGACCTTGATATTTTGGAAAGCTTGCTCACATTTCTCATTCCATTAAAATTTATTTTTCTTCTTTAGAATATCAAAAAAGGTTTTGCATCTCTCTGATGATCTTGCGATAAACCTATTGAGTGCGGCCAAACAACCATTTAGCTTCGCACTTCTTTAATATTCCTTGGAGATGGCATATCTACTATTGCCTGAAATTTTGCAGGATCAACTTCAATTCCTTTTTTGGTAACCAAATACCCCAGAAACTTCCCTGAAGTGACCCCAAAAATGCACTTGTCAGGATTGACCTTCATTTCTGTATTTTCGCAAGGATTGAAATATTTCTTTCAAATCTTGTAAATGATTTGTTGCAAGTTTACTTTTTACTAACATGTCATCCACATAGAATTCCAGAGTATGGCCTATCCATGGCTTAAAAATTACGTTAACCAACCTTTGATATGTTGCTCCTGCATTTCTTAACCCGAATGGCATCCTGGTGTAACAGTACAAACCGCGTGGAGTAAAGAACGCAGTGTGCTCTTGATCTTCTTCAGCTAGTGCGATTTGGTTATATCCTGATTGTCCATCCATAAAGGATAAGGCTTCATGGCCTTCAACAACGTCCACCAACTGATCTATGATAGGGAGTGGATAACTGTCTTTCGGGCATGCTTTGTTCAAATTGGTGAAGTCTATGCAAATTCTAACTCCGCCATTCTTTTTTGGTACAATCACCATGTTGGAAATCCAAGTTGGGTACCGCACCTCTCGAATGAATCCCGCATCCATGAGCTTTTTTAATTCTTTTTTAATGGACACATAATATTGGGCGTAACTTTACGTATGCGTTGCCGAAAAGGTGTAGCTTCGGGGTGTATATGTAATTCATATTGTACAATGTTTGGGTCGATGCCTGGCATGTCCTCCATCTTCCATGCAAATATGTCTACAAAATCTCGAAGTAGTAAGATCAAATTTTGCCCATTTTCCGTCTCCATTAGTGTTCCAATCTTTATCAACTTGGGAAACTCTTCCGTTCCAATATTAACATTTTTGGTTTCCTTTATTGGGGTAAATGTGGGTTTGGGAGCTCCTAAAAGTGAGTGAGCCCCCCTTGGTTGATATGCTGGATGATTTCTTTGATCTACTTTTGATGTGCTTCCCTTTTCTGTAACATCTTTACTTGTTTCATTTATAGCTTTTCTTCCCACTGTCTGAATCATATACTGGTCTAGGGCATCTTCTTTAGCCTTCACTTTGCGTTCTTTCTTCTTGTTTTGTTGTTGCTGTTGTCGTTCTTCATTCATGCGAACTTCAGCTAATATGTAAGATTTTGCCTCATTTTGATCTCCTCTTATCTCCATTTCTCTTTGCGGTGTTGGAAACCGCAAGTACTGGTGATACGTTGAAGTTACTCATTTCAACTGATGAACCCAGTGTCTACCGATGATAGCATTGTACGGAGATGGAGCCTCCATTACACTGATTTTTGTCAAAATACTTATCGGACCCGCTACAACATCAATCAAAATTTCCCTCTTCGGTTTTGAAGCTAATCCGTTAAACCTATAAATTGTATAGCATGAAGGAGTTAACTGATCATCTTTTAACCCCATCTTCCGAAAGGTATCATAAAACATTACATTAAGTGAACTGCCCCCATCCATAAGAATTTTCCTTATGTTCCATCCAGATACATGCAATGTAAGTACCAACGGATCGTTGTGCATTTCAACCTCTTGATCAACCTCATCTGCAGAAAAAGTTAATGGGGACGCCATCCATCCTTCCCATGACTCAGTAACTCTTCCTAACCTTGAAGACTTCATGATTTCGGACTCTTTTATGCAATTTCTCATTGATAGTTGCACTCAAGGATGATTGATTTGACTCAGAATATGTGATCATGTTTATAGTTTGATTATTTTGGGGAATATTTACAGCTTTTCCCTTATTAGTCCTTGGTGGTGGATCATTTGATTGAATGAATTCTTTTAACTCCCCTGCATCGATCAACCTTTGCAATTGCATTATTAAATTCCTGCATCTGTTTGTGGAATGACCCCGATACCAATGGTATTCATAATACTCCTTAAAATTCTGTGTATGTTCTGGTTGTTGTTCTTTTGTCCGCAGCCACTGAAAATCTGGTCTGTTTTTTATTGCATTTAAAATTTCAGAATAAGGAATATTGAGTTTAGTAAAAATTCGCTCCTCAAATTGTTGGATAAATTTTCTTTTTTCATCCATCATGTTCGCTTTGATTCATTATTTGGAATTTTTCCCGCAAACCTCTTCCCGGATCCGGATGATGGCTCTATAGAATTGGCTCTTTTTGCATTCCCTTGTTGTTGTGATATTATTCTCGGATGTTGCCTCTGAATGTTCTGCAATCTTGCATATTTTTCAATGATATCCCTGAGATCTCCTTTGCTTTTTGGATTTGTATTATGAATATCAACAAAAAGTTGACTTTCCCGATTGGCTACTCCCCATTTATAACTATTGATTGTGACTTCTGGGTTACATCCCCAATTGCTTGGCAGATCGTTTGCCAACGATCTGTATAATCTCGTATGGTTTCTTCTGTTGATGAGGCAAGTGAGTACAACTTGTCCATTCCTGCATTTGCGGGCCGATTGTACATATATGCTTCTAAGAACTTGCGGTTCAACTGTGTGTAAGAATTTATCGACCCTTATACCACGCCAAAGTTATTCCTTTTAAACTCGAAGGAAAAAACCGGCAAATAAAAACGTCATCTTGTTCCCAACGTGTCATGGTGCGTTTATAATATTTCAAATGAGTCGTTGGGTCTTTTGTCCCGTCGTAGCATTAGAAAAGGGGAATACTACATTCATGCGGTATTGATGTATATGCCATGTGTGGCGCCAATGGTGTCCGTCTTGCTTCTTTTAACACTTCTTCTAATCTTCCACCCTCTTTATTCTTCAAATTCTTTATTTCTTCTCGCATTAATTCCATGTCCTCATAGCATTTTTTCCACCTGTCATTCTGCAATCTTGATCCATCAAGATTGTATCTGTCTGACTCATTCTGCTGGCGCAGGGGTTGCACCACCATTACTCTCTGATCTCTATTAACTTTCATCCTTCTTCCTGCGGGTCTGCTGGAGCTTGCTTCTTGCCCCTGTGTTCTAGTTGTAGATGGTTCCGCACCATGCTGGGCTCTTTCTTTAAGTGCTTGATTTTCTTTGGTCAAAAGTGCAATTTGTTCTGCACAAACGCGTTGTTCCTTTCGCAACGCATCCATTTCCTCCATTAATTGTTGAATGTGATCCATATTGTTTTGAGAATTTTCTTGGGATGAATGACTAGTTGAGTGGCCTTCAGAATTATTTATATGGTTATTACTGGGTTCTTGCTCTTGTGACCTTCTCGTCATTTCCCTTTGTTGAGGAGCACCTATAGCATTACTATCCTGATCTCCTGAATTGGCATCTTGATCTTGCACGCTTCTATGTGACACTGTCCTCATTTGTGTATATACTTTTTTGGTGATGTAATTTCTTCTTAACTCAAACTTGTGTTGCTGTAGGGATTTCTTGTCCAGTATTCTAAAAGAGCTCAGATAATAAATTATGTGTTTCAAAAGGTTTTATCATTCTCAATAAATTTGCAACACAATTTGGTTGAAACCAAATGGTACATATTACTACCAAGCTCAAACACTGAATTAAAAATTTATTTCACTGATCTTTGTAGGTATCAGAAATTTAGTTGAACATAAAAATCAATTACCTAATAAATATTACATGTTGTTAGGTGAAAATTTCTTGAATTCGAGAAATAAGGTATAAACTAGTAAAAATAAAGAATATGATCATAACGATCAAATTTATATATTCATCAATTGACTCGTTTAGAATAAAATCATATATACAACTTTTTAATATGAACCTAAATTATTGCATTTTAAAGAGAAAAATTTCAAAATAGAAAACGACTCAAAATTTTAACAACAAAATTTTGTCAGGTAGAATAAATTCTTTATTCAATCCCTGTTTCTAGCGCCAAATTGTGATTACCAAAAATCTGGGGACTTTGGGATCACAACCAAAAGTGTATGAAATCCAATAAAGTACATTATCTTATCATAAATCGCCTCACCATACCATTTTGAAAGTGAAAAACAATCAAAGTAAAATGAAATGACACAAGAATTTATGTGATTCAATCAGTAAAACTATTTACATCCAAAAGTAAAATAATTGGATCCATTAATATGATCATATTTACATCTATACAGAAGAAAAGAGAAGAGAAATAATATATACCAATGAGATGACTTCATATAAATTATAATCATGTTAATCATGAATCAAATGAACTAAACAATTACATAAATTTCATACCTAAGCTTTTTGCTATGACTTCAATGTCTTCAGTCTAATTTCTCTTTAAATTTTCCAACCCTTTCTCATGTTAATGAGCTTGGTATTTATAGCTAAATTGATGGAGCCCACCAATCTACCTTTCCACCTATTTATTCTTATCCATTCTTGGTGCGATATGTAGTTCCGCAAAGCCTATTTGCAATTCTCGCAAGGCCTGATCGTTCCTTCCGCAAGTCTTAGCCTGCGTACTTCCTGTTTCCCGTAGTTTCTTACGGATTATCCCGCACTTCTTCTGCGGTCTTGTAGTTAAGTTATTGTTTTGGATTGGAATGAATGTTGCGATCTTATTTGAATCATGGCATGTTTGACACGTAGCTATTTAAAGTGATTCGTCATGCTTTAATTCTTTGAGCTCTGCTGTTTGCAGAGTCGATACGTGTCAGTCATGCATCGATACTCATTATTACTCTTTATTATGTCAGGCTTTCCCGCAACCTGTTGTCAGTCGAGCAATTAAAGTTGTCTGTCTTGATCAGTGCACTTTACTTTTCCGCTACCTATGTGTTGGTCAGGAAGCAAGGCTATCTGTTTTGTGCAGTGTGCCTTACTTTTCCGCAACCCACGTGTCGTTCATGCATTAATGCTGTCAGGATCAAACTATAAAGATTTTGTAGCTGTCAATTCAACGCTTTCAAAAGACTTTGTTCCAGTGTTTCTCGTCTTATCATAAATCGTTACTTCTCCAATAGTTTTTACCCACGTGTACTTCAGAATTTAATCTCTTACAATCCACTTGTAGCAGAGCATAAGAGTACAAATACATACCTTCTCTAATCATGTGTTCAATGTTAATATGAGCTCCATCGAAAGTTTTTTCCTTTCGATCCTTCCATGAAGCTCACATGAACCAGTATCCCACTCTGAACGCATTATACTTTCCACCCTCAAGAAACCATCTTCCAAGAACAATGACAAAAAATCTCTCCCGATAGCAGAGACAAAAAAACTAGCTTTGTCGTTGGCTCAGATTTTCTCGGGAGCAGATGTGAGCCGACCTTCACCATTAAATCACTTATCTTCTCTCTATAAGCAGGTCTGTCCAATGTTTTTGTTTTAGTTAGTATCTAGATTTAGGATTTTTTTTTAATTTCCCATTTTCCTTTCCTTTATTGATTTCTATCCTGTAATTAGATTTATATTTCTATTTCTTTTGATTTCAGTGATACTTTAGGTTTCAAATCCCGTTTTTAGATTTGGAATTTGGTTTTCAATTTTAGGAGTTTTTGCATTCAGTTCCTAACCTTTGATGAAGTTGAACTAGCACCAACAACAACGATAAGTTATCTAAAGATACCAACAGTAATAACAATGACTCCAAAGACACCATCAACAAACAATTCCAGAAAACCGATTTCGATAAAGACCCAAAGCGATTATGGAAGATATTGTTCCGACCGATTTAAATTATCTTTACTACTGTTATTAAAAAAAAAACTCTTAAAAAATGGTTGGATTTATTGATCCTGTTATACATATATCATTTGTTTTCCCATATTTTAGAAGAAATACTTGAGAAATGACTTGTTTTTTGGGTCATAGCATCAATACTATTTGTAGATCTGTTATATAGTTTGGATGTGTTTCTTAATTCAAACTAGGCTATTTAAACTTGTTATGTTAGTTGGAATTTTTTTGAAATGGTTATGATTCCTGATTGGATGTGTCTATTGTCTGCTCAATTATTTGTAAATGTTGGAACCCCTTTGTCTATCATGTAACCGTTCTCGATCTTAAATAAGAGCATTACCAATACAACTCTTCTACACGTACTGTCTAAAAAACAAGGTAAAAACCGTCTTCTCATATTGGAGGTGGGATCCGTTTCCTTTGATTAGCAGGGGCCTATTTTTAGACCCCACCATGGAAAAGAATACAAGGAGGGCGAATTTCACCTTGTTTTTTGGGCGGTACATCAAACATTTTTGTTACCAATATATAAGTTAAACATACTCCTTCCGGTTCTTATATATATTGGAGGAATAAGTTAAACTTTTTAGATTAATATTTTTTAATTTTTTGTTAGGGTTTTTGAACTTACCCCTTAAATAAATTAGTGATTAAACTTTTCCCTTAACTTATTAATAGTAGTAACTTTACTCCCTAAACTAATATTTTGGACAAAATAATCCTTCTTATCTAACCATTAATTTCATATATGGTCACCACTAATATATCCATCTTTTCTTCCTTTCATTTCTGGCCACAATCAAACAGAGATTAAAGGCATGGTCATCTCGTTGTCAAACGGAAATAATTAAGGAATTTTACCACCATTCAGTATAGCGGTGTTTGATTACAGGTTTTTACCTACAAAGAAGAACAGGACGAGGCATAGATTAAATAAGAAAATTCGAGATTGGTTGCATACGCTAATTGCAGCAAACCGTGATACGAGCGAAAATTCCAATAATCTATTGTGTTTATTGATGTCTGCTACTAAGGGTTTTTTGTCCAAAATATTAATTTAGGGGGCAATGTTAGTTTTATTATCAAGTTAGAGAAGAAAGTTCGATCACTAATATATTTAGGTGTATTTTTTTTATACCTACTTTATCTTTATCATATTTTCAATAAAGAAACATTGTCTTAACAATGGTAATAATTATATACTAAAAAAAAAAAGATAATATATATATATAAAAAATCATCCGTCTATCTTACGTTGGTACGAAAATTTAAAATTTCACCTCTATACGTGATACAGAGAGAGTAGTTACTATATACTTAAACAGAGACGGGCGACCTTTTCTTAATAACTTGCAATGCGATGTGTGTAATATTTTTACAAAAAGTGGCTCAGCTTTCCAATACATTAATTACTTAGCCGTTCATGTAAATACAAACAAGTGCAGCAGTAAACAATCAACAAGTACTGCTAGCAAACTAATAATTGATTTTCTTTTAATCCTAATGATAAACCCACTTAACATTCGTTTTTATCTAAAGCTTAAAATTAGGGATTAATTATTTTTTTAATTATGTTTGTCTTTTTCTTTTACAAGGTCGATGTACAGTTATACCCGTCAAAGCTCTACTTCGCTCGTGTAGATGTTGCCTGCATAATACATATTCTATAATACAAATTGACCCTCTCCACCTCCCTGTTTGTATTGAAAAGGTCAAAGCAACAATGCTCTAAATGGAATCAGATAAGTCCTCGGGCTCAGATGATTTTACCTCAAGGTTCTTTCAGGTGAATTGGGATCTAATCGGAAATGATGTGCATAATATGGTTAAAAGTTTCTTCACAACGGCACATTCTCAAATAAATAAATATAACCTTTATCACCCTTATACCTAAGGTTGAGTTCCCACAAGCAGCAAGGGACTATAGACCTATAATCCTAAGAAACATCATCTATAAGGTTATTTTTAAAATCCTAGCTAATAGATTAGAAACCCTTCTTCCTATTTCAATCTCACCCTACAAGTTGCATTCATTTCAAGGTCGACATATTTCAGACAATGTGTTCATAGCACATGAAACCATACACACCATAAGAGAAAAAAGAGGTAATGAGTTTCTAATGGGAATTAAGATATACATGTCAAAAGCATTCGACATGGTCGAATAGGTTTTCTCAATTAGCATAATGGAAAAAATGGGTTTTAATAGTCAATGTTGTAATCTTTTTACCCAATGCATTTCTACAGTTTTGACGACTGTTTTGCTTAATGGGGTACCCTGTGATAAGTTTATCCCTACTAGAGGCCTAAGGCAGGGAGATCCACTATCTCCTTACCTCTTTCTTTTGTGTATGGAAGTGTTGTCCATAGCTATATCTACAGCTGAAAACCTGAAAACCTGCACCTCCAATATCTCACCTTCTTTTTGCGGATGACCTGTTGGTCTTTTGCACTGTAACAGGAAATGAAGTTGAAAATATTTTAAAGGTGCTAAATAAGTTTAGTGCTACTTCAGGAAAACTCATTAACATAGAAAATTCAGGGATATTTTTTAGTCCCAAAACCCACCTGAGCACCATAGACAGAGTCATTAACACTCTAGGGGTTAAAAAAATCTCCCATAGTGAGAAGTATCTAGGGTCACCTTTGTTTATTCATACTTCAAAATTGATTCTTTTCAATCCACTGTAAGTAGAGTAGAGTCTAAATAACAGGAGTGGAAGTGTAAAACTACTTCTTGTGCAGGTAAAGTAGCGGTAATTCAGTTATCATCTTCTACGGTTCCTTTGTATCAAATAAACTGCTTTAAGATTCCTACTGCTGTGACAAATAAGTTAAACAGGTTACAAAGGGATTTTTTTTTTAGTAAGGAGAAATATGGCAGCAAAGGAGTGTACCTAAAAGATTGGTCAGGGGTATGTAAACCAAAGAGCATGGGAGGCATGGGGTTCTTAGATATCAAGTTTTCAACTCCACAACGTTAGCAAAAGTAAATTGGAAGCTAATTAGGAAACCAGAATCACTGTGGGAAAGCATATTCAAAAACGAGTATTATCCAGAAACCTATATTTTGGAAAAATCTAATGTGTGTTCTCCTAAGGCTTCATGGGTCTGGAAGAATCTCAACAAAGAGGTGGGAAATATAGATGACAATGTGGAATGACTAGTGGGAAATGAGAGCACAATCAAGATTTGGGTGGACATTTGGTGCCCAAACAAAGGTTTACTGAGGAACCAGCAAATCAAAATCAAAAGGTTGTCTTTCTTCAAGAAATGTTGGATTGCAATCGAAACCAGTGGCATTAGAATCTAAACAAGCTAAACATGTATTTGGATTAATGTACATTCAATATTGTATGAAACATTCCAATAGACAAAGACAGGAAAGATGAAGTTAGATGGAAGCTGGACAAAAAAGGGATTTTCTCCACATAATCACTGTACAAGAAAATGGTCAGGAAATGAAATGCAGAAAACCATGCTCAAACAAGATTCTGGAAGAAAATATGGGGAATGAACGTGCAACTAAAGATATTGACTGTACATAGATCTATGGAGTGCAACTAAAGATATCTTATGATTTTGTGTTATCTGTCTATGTTGTTCTAGGTCTTAACTCTTTTGCAGTGATGAATAGGATATGACTTCCTTTCTTGGTTGTTAAACTGGTTTGAACGAAAAGATACTAGGCATATAGTTTTTTTACTTTGGATGAAGTGATGGCCATAGTTCTATGGGAAGTGTGGAGATCGAGATGTGATGTAGTTTTTAGGAAAATTAAACTATCACCCTAAAAAGTCAGGGGAAAATATAGTTAAAATGGCCAGTTTAAGTAGGAAAGGAATGGATACAAAGTCCTAAGACGGAAAAAACTTAATAAGAAGAAACCCAAAGCTTGTAGAAATTAAGCCTTTAACAATAAAAGTTTATATGTCTCTTACTACTAATGCTAATCAACCAAAAGGAGGGTATTATCTAATGACCTCTGACCATGCAGGAAAATATCTAGGATCATGGAGCAGCTACTTTGAGGGAAACTTAAGGAAACATGTAGAGGAGATGGCGGCTTCTTCAACAATCCAACAGATACAACAACTAATTACCAATTTTTCAGTTGGAGAGTGACAATGTGAAAGTTCTTTAAGCCACCAAAGTCTTGTTACTAACAAAAATTTCAAAATAAAAAAGGTTGCATGCATGCAACGGAAATATCTTCAAAATATGTACTAAAGAGCTAAAGTCTATTAGTTTGATCCCGATTACAGAAAATATATGTCCAGTTATATTAAAAGGCCTATATTTAAGTCAACAACTTAGTGAGCATTGGGGAGCATCAGCTATAACCTCACTTTTGTTTAATATGTCTCACTTAAGGAACTATAACTATTATGGAATGTAACTCTCATGGCTAGACCTGTTTTATTTATTAAGAAAAAATAGATCACCAAGCTTCGACTTTCTAATCAGTAGCAACATATGTTCCGAATTAGACACGTAATTATAAATTGATTGAGAATTACAAAAAAGAAAAAGGATAATAACAAAAATTCTTTACGAACCGCATCATAAAACCACTCCAAAACCGTGAACTCACATTTTTTAATGGTGGAGCCCATCCTCATATAAGAGAACGATTTTTATATGTTTTTTTGTACGATCTATATAAAACCATTGATTAGTTTTATGCAAGTACACTATATAATTGCAGAGTGTGGCCACTTGTGCATAACACAATTTAACTTTTGTCGAGAGTATGACCTTTATTTCTTTGTCTCATTGTTGTTAGCCATGTGAGAAATACAAGATTTGAATCAGTGCTACACACCGGGCATATTTAACTTCTCATAACATTTACCTTCCCGTCGTGATGGCTGGTTGAAAAGTTCATCAACCATTAATAGAGGTTTCACTTTGGCATTTCATCAAACACTTTGAGTGCGACTTCTTTTGTGAGTGCAACATGTGCAATTGGTGGTTTAAATTATCAATACCTCCTTCCCTGCAATGATATATATTATGCTAATAGCAAATGATCGGACTCGATCATGGAATGGTCCATGGAAATGCCCAACTTGGTTGTCCAAGGACACTGAGTGGAAGTCATAATCTTTATATAATAGAGTTATCGATCGACTGAAGGCATATGGTTGCCTTAAGGAAGTTTCTTAGAATTTTCATTACCTTAAGAGAGCATATTGCTTGCAAGAACGGTTTATAAAGTTGCAAATATAGTAATATTCATGATAAGTACGTCAATACGGTTTCATGATGTCACCTTCCATGGCTTCTAGCAGCGGGGAAGAACTAAAACAACTTATGTTCTCCAATGATAAGATTTTTACAAAAGATGATGAAATCATGATGCTTCTGTTCTTTTTGCACCTTTTCTTCCTTTTTCTTCCGTTTTTTTTTTCTTTCTTTTTTTAGTTTTTGTGGGTAAGGTGGATAGTCCCTTAATCACATAAATAACGGTTCGTCGATTTGCGGTATTGTCCATCCACTGTAAGTGACGTTGACCTCGTACAATTAAGTATTGGGTGTAAACGAAGTTTATAATTTTAAAACCAAATAGCCAATAAGAAAGTGGGTTTCTTTAACTCCCTACATATTTGCACCAATCAAATTATGTCAAGTGTCCTTATAAAAACTCTCGTTTCACAAAAGCCTTCTTTCGACCTATAAAAACAAAAAATTTCCTCACCATTCAATGGAAAACTTTATTTGTCTAGGTCTTTAAATCTTTAGATGATACTACGTAAAAATTAAGAATCGGATTTGGACACCTAAATTAATAGTGGGTATGTTAAAACAGAAAAATAATAGTAGTAGGCAGGTGTTTTAATTGTGTAGGCTTGTCCACAATTTAAAAGTCGTCGAGCACATCACACGCATCTTTTCATAGACTGCTAAGATCATGGACTCATTCAGTCACTCCATTAAACAAATACAAAAATCTAAAGCAGTAGTAATTAAATTAATTTTGAGCAACAAAATAATAAAATGTGATCCGTTTATGAATTATCTTTTTATTTTCCCAAGTGCCATTCCAAAAACATTTTATTCTTTTTAAAGTAGAAATGAAATTTATTAATTTTGGAGAGATATTATACGAGGTAGATGGTACCAATAGAATCATTTACAATTTGACTAAAGAAATTTGAGATTTTTTTGCCCCACAAATATTTTAAATATACATATAAATCCTTTTTTATATGTTTCAAAAAAATTAATAAATAACAAGGTCGTGTTTGGTACCATTTTATAAAATTGTTTTCAAAAATTATATTCTAGTGTTTTTAAAACATACCCTTTTTTCTTGTTTTTATTTTCTAATAAATTTTAAAAAGCTGTTTGGTAGGACTGTTTTCAAAAACATATTTTTCAAAAATTAGTTATAAGTTAAAATTGATAATTCAAAAATTAGTTATAAGCCTTTTTCAAAACAATTCAAAATTAGTTATAAGCTTGCACAAATACTTCACACGTTGCAACAATTTTATATTTGTACAAGCTAAGCGTGTTGGTGGTGATGTCGACGTTGATGATAAAGCCACATTGTCCCTGCTATGTTATTTCTAACATTGTTCATCAACTCAATATTCGTTGCACTTACATCAATATCAATTGTTGTGCTTTCTTGTTAATTGTTGCACTTACATCAATGTCAATTGTTGTACTTATGCTTTCTTCATCTGCCACTATGAGATCCTCCGTCATAAATTGACTAAATAATTCATCATTCCTTGAATTCAAACGAATGAAGTTGTGTGAGAAAAAAGAGCTAAACCTAGAGGTAAGACATAACATGAAGACTGTTAGCATAAGCAACCCTAACCAACACTATCAGAACATAAGATCAAAAGATTACTTTCTTTTCTTCCTTCTCAGGCGCTTTACGCTTCGCATCAGGTTTTGCTTCTTTTGTTTTGGTGTTATCATGAACCTCTCCTTTTAAGGAGATGTCAGCGCTCACTATTGATGGGAACAGTTCCTCTTCTTGTGGATAAGTCATCTCGTCCAATTCATATTTGTCATCGCTTTTTGAAACCAAGTTTTCCTGAAGGAAAATATTCAGATACATGTTAATAATCAAAAGCTGACAAATAAATAATAAAAAATACAGTGGGATAAAGTAACATAACAATAAGACTACAACAATTTCACATCGATAAAAGATGCATTTAGTGCCAAAATAAATAGGTATTGGTTATTAAGTGGAAACACTCTCAGTTATAGAATAAGGGTACAAACACTTAAAGGTTAACCGTGAACCACATAAGAAAGAGTCAAATACATAATTTAGCATATAGTCACGTATGCCGTTCAAGTTTGAAAATTGACACCATTGGAGCCCCTATACGTTGAAGAGTAACACCAGCAAGGAAGATAGGCAGCACTCAAATCAGTAATGACTTCTCTTATGCTATGAAGTCCTTACAGGACCGAAAGAGTAACTGCAGCAACACTCTGCAATCTACCAGTTAAATAAAAAAATACTAGACATCGGCTTCAACCAAAATAGAGAGATATAAGAGACAGACAAGACAACACTGCCGGGAAAAAGAGAAGGCAGTTCAACTCTCTTCACAAGCCTCAATTACAATAACACAATAAGAAATACACAAGTGCAGAAAGACAATAAAGTTTTAATCACACAGGTTGTATCAAAAAATAATAAATATCATGTTTATCTAGTATTAGACTGGAAACAAGGAAGATAGACACAACCAAAAACTTACTTAGGGAACCCATGCTTTAAGACCTCTGTCCCACTTATACACAGTTTCATCATCATTAGTGAATTCTTCCTCTCTATCAGGTGGTGTGGAAGGCCTCTCATCAACATCCCCCTCCAAGTCTTTCAACTGGTCTGACCCACCAACATCATTCAATTTTGAGCCATACTTCAAAGCCTCAGCTTCGAGTTCTCTTTTTCTAACCTCCTCTTGCCATTTGGTGAACTCATCATCATTGTCAGAAGTCGCTGTTGTAACATGGACAGAAACATATTCAGACACCTATCATATGCAACCGTCATATTCAAAAAAGTTGGTAGATAAACTCACCTGTAACAGCAGGTTCAGATCCCCGTATAGATATTCCCGTGAACAGTTCAGGAATCGATGACAACGACAGCCATTCAGTTCTTCCTTCAGCCCATAATAGCGTAGTTTCGGAGATGTATCCATTCTTGAAATGCTCTTCTCAGGCGAAGTAAATACAACTAAGTAGATGGTTCAATAGCTCATAAGACCATTTGAATATGATACATATGTAACAATTGTCCCGAAACCTTGATAGGTTACTGGTATAACTGAAAGTTCAAGAACAAGAATAAAGCAAGTAAATTTACTGCATTCCCCTTTTACGAAAGAAACTACATTTTGGCATTAATACTGGATTGCCTAATGCCAAAAAAAAAGTATGGGAATTCTTTCAAAGTTCAATCCAGCGAGCATCGCAGAATGGCGATGCAGTTCATCTCACATATATCCACTTATTGATTCTCAGAACATGGAAAAAATCCTTCTCAGCATGATATGATAAGCAAATGGCCACATACATGGGTTTCAAAAAAACATTCCTAAACCAAAAACAAAAAGAGAATGCAGTAAATTTAGTAATGCATCTTACCTTGTAATTCTGAGAATGCATATGAACCAACATGTTCTTGATTAACCCAAGTATGTACCACCCTACTTCAGAAATCGCTTTACCACTCCCTCCACCACTACTATTATCCACACCTATAAAAATTAAAACCAGAGAATTAAACTAGTAATTTTTTTCCCAACATTACAATCATTTTGATTTGAACACTAATGAAATCATAACCATAAGAACTCCATACATAATGGTTAAACCCTAAATCAGCTTCAACATAACAAAACCCAAATATTTTTCTTCCATTAATTCTTACTACAAAATAACATTCAGAACAATGAATCAAACAGAACCTGTTATTGAGATCATTTTCTCTATGCAAGGTGTAGATAACAGGATACAAATCAAGATTTAAGAAACTCAAAATCTTAAAGGGTTTTGTTACTCGATAACATTTTCACTTATCAGGGATTGGTTTTACATACCTGAATCCATCTAAACAACAAGTTGATGCTCAAAATCAGTTGTTTGACATTCGCGAATCGTTGGGGGGTTTGAAAGATGAAGAACGAACGCATGGATTTCTTCTTCAGGTTTTAGCCAAGGAATAAAGAAGTGAAGAAGAGATAAGAACGAAAAAGGAAAACACAAAAAAAATTAATAATCGTTTTCGTTTTTAAAAACATAAAATTGTTGAAAAACGTTTTCTCAAAATACCTCCACCAAACACGTTTTTTCTCTTTTTCTGTTTTTTTTTTAAAAAAAAAGTTTTTAAAATTCAAACCAAACACGCCCTAATGCACACCACATTTACTTTACGTTTAAGAAACTTGACCACATATTTTTTCTCTTTTTATAAAACATTGACCAAATCTAATGGAAATGAGGTGTTTGTTTTAGTTTTTTTTTTTGATATTTGACATCCAATTATTAATTCAAATACATAAAATGCAAGCGTTATTCCTTTAGTCTATCAATTAGGATCCGTTTGTGATGCGTCGGAAAACCGACTTTGTTTTACCGCAAGCGCACAGTGTCGAAAGATATAGACAAGAGCAAATACGGTTCGTTCCCACGAGGAGTTTGGATTAAAATATTTTTTTTAAGTTTTTTTTTTATAAAGAATTAAATTAACTAATGAATTAAAATTATTTAATAAAGTTTTAAAAACAGTACGAGGAAAATGTTAAGGTTCCGGGAATCCGTTATAGATTAGGGTTTAATTGCATTCGTCATATAGGGTCTCAATTTTACTCATGTACAGTATCAAATCTAGCTACTAATACACAGAAGATTTTTAATTAAGCACTAAAGAAAGAATTTTCGAAAAGAATTGTTTGTTCTCAACCTAAAGTAGAATTTCGAAGTACTAAATATAAGGGGCATAAAGAGTCAAAGAATATTCATAGAACAATTTCATACAAGGTTTCAACGAGTCCTTTTACTAATCAAACAATGAACTATACGTGGCATAGAACATGAAAAATCATCGAGACGGTAAAACGTTGAGAGAGAGACAAATTAATGATATTTAGTTCATATAATTGAAAACC
>JAJJMC010029784.1:10748000-10798599 GCA_023531435.1 Papaver californicum
TACTGGCTACCCCTTAACCTACGACTGGGTGTAAATATCCGGTCACTTTGAAATGACCATTTTGCCCTTTATTCTTGTTTCGCTCATAACTTTCTTATACAAAGTCGGAATGACCTCGTTCTTTCGCCGTTGGATTCGTAATGCAATTTTCTTCAAGATGGAGGGTAGAAATCCTAGAATAGACTGAGTCCCACGGGCTATTTGGTAATTCTTCTCTTGTAAAGCTCTATTTCACTTGTTTTAGAGATGTAACCTGATAAAACACACAAACTAGAAAAGTAATAATAAAACACGGTAATTCATACAAAATCTAGCAAATAAGAATAATGAAAATGATACTTAAAATGTATAAATTATGCACTTATCAGTTTGGTACGTTTAAATCGGAGGTAATTTGAGGGTGTAGTGCAGTTAAAGGAAGTAGTCAAGGGCTATATTCAAATGTTGGGTGTTCGGCACATATTCAACTACACGACATAGCAATTACATGTAGTTCCTACTATCTCCAAAGGGCTACATTGAATACTCGCCTTCTGAGATGTGCATTGAATGCAATCCTGTATTACACCCTCCAGTTACACTATTGATAAACATTGACCACTTAATTTTATTCACATATTCAGATATATTTCCATTTATTCTCTTTAAACATCATTTTTTTTATTATTAGATATTCAAATTTTGCTTTTATTTTATATTTTGGTTTCTTTTATTACAATTTTATTTTTAATTTTTGTATTATTTTTGACTTATTATTGTTATGATTCTTAGAGCGACCACAGTGGGACAAGCAAAAGAAGGAGTAAACCTAAATGTACTCTTTGATCGGTCTAAAATTAATCACAGTGGGGAGATAAAATATGATTATAGTCTAGATTTTTTACTGTTTTGGGACCAAATCTGGACCAAACCCAATTATGGTGGAGCGTTCTCCTACCAATACGTTTTGCATCAAGCGTTTAGTTAGCAGTAAGTCTCTTGAAAGGCGTTGCGGTGGAGTACGTCTCATGATCAAGCGCAACTCAAGATCACGCCTGTAGTAGGCGTCAATATAAGAGCACGCCCAACCGGATGTTAACGTATCCGAACGCTTGGCTTGAGGCGTTGACAAAATGTACGCTTGTGTTGGGCGTTAACTTATGCAAACGCCTGGAAGAGACGTTCATTTACTCTAACGCCTATTACGTGCGTTCACTTACCCAAACGCCTCTTCTACCAGGCCACATTCAAACGTCCGTTTGTTTAGAATGTAGATCATTTGGAGAGTGGTTGTGTTAGTGGTTTGGGAAGAGAGTCTTCTCATCAAGCGTTCATGCAAGCGGATGTTATCCATCAAGAGTGGTTTGGGAGAGAAACTCTTCTCCAAATATGTCATCTTATAAGTCCAAATATCCAAATATCTAAACATGTACAAAGATGTTTTCTTATAAGTCCAAAATCTATGCTTACACATACATATTGGGGGGAGCTGTACAATGTTGTATTATTTTGCTTTTTGTGAATATCTGGTTTATTTATTCTTTGGGTTTCACTATTTTTCTGTCTTATGTTGCCATGTCATTACCATGTTCTGCAGATCTTTTGAATGTATTTGAAGTTTTATTGGTTTGGGAGAGAGACTATTTGGTTTAGAACACTTGATGGATAACATCCGCTTGACATTATAAACCAGTTTCTTTTATAAAACGTGGTTTGGGCGTACAGTTATAGGAGTGTCTCTCATCAAGCGTTCATGCAGGCGTACGTCTCTGTCTGAGCGTTGATCAAGCGTCCGCCCAAACCAAGCGTTTCAGTACGCAACCGCTCAACGAACCTGTCAATTTCAGGCGTAAATTATGTTAACGCCTGACCAAATTATATTCGTCCATCACTGCGTGTGAGACGGACTATAACTAAAAAAAATTGGTTTTTACTCTTTGGTTATCCTCTTTGGTCGCCGCATGATTGTGGATAGTCACACTTTTGCTGAAACGGAAGGAGTATAATTTTTGGTCTTTTATTATTGATTTATTGATCGATTTATGATTTCTTTTATTATTACTTTTTCTAAAAAAAATATTATTTTTTTATTATTTTTAACTTGTTATTATTATTCTATATATTGTTTTTTATAGTTTTTATAAATAAATAATCAAATATATTTTCGTTTTATTCTTTTAAAACATCATTTTTTATTATTAAATGTTGAATTTTATTTATTTTTGGTTTTTTATTACTTTTTTAAAAAATAATTTTATAATTTAACTTATTACTGTTATTATTCTATTATTATATAACTTTTGTTTTTCTTAGTTATTATTATTACACAATCAGATATATTTTTATTTTTTAGACATCATTTTTTAAGCATAAACATCATATTTTTATTATTAAATGTTCAAGTTTATTTATTTTATTTATTTCCTGATTTCTTTTATTATTATTGTTTAATTTATATTTTTATATTTTTTGTCTTTTTTATTATTCTTTTCGATAAATTAATAAATATATGATTCGTTTTTCTTTTTATAAAACTTTTCTTTTAAATATTTTTTATACTTATATTTTTAATATATTTTTATTTATTTATAACTTTTATTTTTTCTGTAATTCGATATTAAAGTTAGAAACCTATTTTTCGTATTACGTCCATATTACTGTTATGCCAAACACCAAATATTAAACTAAATGTAATTTTTAGGCCTGATCCTATGCACCATCTTAAATGAGTTTGTTTGTCTAGCCAGGTGGCTGGACAAACAGGGTGTGCCACATGGGAAATGCTCTGAGTGATGACCACTATGTCGAGCGACATATAGTTGGTCGCTGGCGATAAAAACTATGTCGCTCGATATAATGGTCATCCTTATCGTCTATAAATAACCAAGCTTTCTTCACAATTTCACATCTTCTTCTCAATTTTACATCTAAAAACACCAAAATCATCTAGAATAAAAAAACAATTACTGCTACAATGAGTCAAATTTTAAAAGCCAAAAGAAACAGAAAAGGTCAACCAAGAGGCGGTCCAATTAAGTATTTATGTAATCAGAATCAATCTATAAAAAAAACTATTAATTTTATTTCACATTCAATTAAACTTTAACAACGTCTTTTCTTAGAGCAAACTGCATAAAATTAAAAGGAAACTACATCATTGCATAAAAGGGGTCGAATTTGTGAAGATCTCTAAGGATGTTGAAACAAGCTTTGTACAGAAAAGGTTTACCGTCAGTTTCCAGCCATACATCTAGAGCTAATTGGATTGCTTCATCGTCAGTTACACCGTTAAATCTTTCTCGATCAATTACCTTTACCTGAGCACAGAATCGCGTGACTGAACGACTAATTGCTTGAAAACGAGCAGACAATCCATGAGCATCTCGGTTTCTCGGGTTCCCCGTTTGTGCAACGAACATAGTGAAAATATTCTGCCAAAAAGACGTGTGCGACATGAGTTGGCCAGTATGAACATTTCTCTGCTATGAGAAACATATGATGTACAAAGTGTTAAATCCTCTTTTTGAGTATATTTTGGAGCACGAACTCTGGCAACCATTTTAAATTTCTAAAATAGAGGACGTATTTGTAATCTTCCACCAACGTTCTAATAATTTAGAGTAAAACGTAGAGAAAGTAGGAAAAATTTTGGGTAAAATTTTGGGTGTAAAAACTAGATTTGAAAATGATGAATTTATAGGCAAGAAACTGTTAGCGGTTGGCGACAAACTCTTGGTCGAGCGACACAGACTTGGTTTCCATCGACAAAGACTAAGTTGCTACTGATTTACTCTTTATTCAGCGATCAACTCTCTGTCACTCGACCAAAACTATGTCGCGATGGACATGTGCTGAAAGTTGAGCATTCGAGAGGAGGTGAATTTGATGGTTTGCTAGGTGCAAAGTGGGTGTTTTTGACCAAAGTTGATGTTTTGAGAGATGCATAGAACATGGTCTTATGCATGACATTACATCTACATGTAATTAGCAATGTCATACATTACTAACATTGGCGTGCTAAACGGACCCTTACTAGCTTGGGTATTAAACTGTTATACCGCATAGACTCTGGGGAAATTATGAAGATGAGTACTTTATTTAGGATGGTTTCTATGAGTTTGAAAATACTCCGCTTCCGAATCGAATTACATCCGGGTTCAATAAGAGTTACACCGTTCTGTTTCCGACAGGTGGATCATCTGGTGGGCTCTTTTTATTGCGTTAATAATCCCTTGAACTGAAAGATGAATTTAAGGACTATTGATAGTCTAGATTATACTTATTAAAGAATTAAGGGGGAATCCGTAAAACAGTTTTCCTTTCAGAAACCTTGATTATCATCTAGGGACCAAACACCACGAGTGCTTTTTATGCGTTCAGACCAATGTAGTTAATATCGGATTTCGATTTGTACCGGTCGAGAACGATACACTGGTACACCTTTGTAGCGGGGAGATTTCGGTGCCAAATATCGGCAAATATCGGTCCACACATTTTATACCTATAATTATTATATCAAATGTTTTTTCCATATTTGACCTATTTTATATGAAACTAGTACTCATTTTTCTAAAATACCATAAAAAACATGAGTAACAATTGAAAACCCTAGAACAAGATAAGGAAATTTATTTATTTATTTATTTATTTATTTTTAATTGAAAACCCTAATTTCAGCCGTACCGATCCATCTCGGCCATTTCGGTCAACCCGTACCGGTCCATCTCGGCCGATATTTTCGGGAAAATACCGTATCGGCGGTACAGGCTGTTTCGTATTGGGTGAGTCCCCATACCGGTAATACCGGCGAGATTTCGGCCTTATCGGCCGAAATCGACTACACTGGTTCAGACTAAACATCTGAATATTACTACCTCCGTCTCATAATCACTTTTTCTATTTTTGTTTAAAAATAAGCCAAACTAAAATATAAAAATATAAAAATTGTTATAAACTAAATCAAAAGATGAACTATTGCACAAAAGAAATATAGAAAGAATTTCTCATTACTAGATATTAGTATCCATTACAAAGGAATGAGCCTCAATTTATAGGCTAATACAAGAGAGGATGATAAAGATAGCATTAACATTAGGAAGTAATGGAATGCATTCTCATAACTAAGGTATTAAACCTAAGTTATTACACTAAATGTGGGGGTTACCAAGAAGTGAAAGATGTGAAGAGGTGGAAGGGGAGATGATAAGGTGGTGGTATAAGAGGGGTGTAAGAGTGGTGGAATCCACCAAAGAATTAATTTACAACACTACCCCTTGGATGACACCACTCTATTATGATATTGCCTCGTTAAAACCTTGCCAGGAAAACTCAAAAGTGATAAAACCTAGACGAAGAAAAAAGAGTACAAATCATATCATGGTGTGGGACGCGTCAAATATTGCCTCATTAAAACCCTGCTAGGAAAACCCATTGGGACAAAACCAAGCGAAGGAAAAAGAGTACAACACGCATAAATTTCCATCACACAATATTGATGTTCTCCCCATGATGATGTGCACCCAAAGAAGTATAGAAAGACTGATTACATAATGTTGATCTTCAAGTAGAATCACTGACCGTCTTTGTTCAAAACAAGATATAAGTTTGTCTTCAATAATGTCTTCGAATATCTCTTTAAGCAAATTTCTTCAAGTTCGTTGCCTCATCAAAACCTTGTCGGGAAAACCCAGAAGGAAAAAACCTTGACTAAGGAAAAAGAGTACAACTGTAGATAGATTAAGAAAAGGAGTTGGACATATATATATTGCCTCGTTAAAACCTTGAGAAGGAAAACCCAGTTGGACAAAAACCTTGACTAAGGAAAAAGAGTACAACTCGTAAAGTCCAATATATCCTCCAGCAGAAAGAAGATATCTCAGTTGATTTACCACAAGTAGCTAATCAGCAACCATCTTCAGCTCAAAAAAAAATTCTTGTTGGTAATGGAGACCTTTATGTTGCCATAACTTAATTTCAAATCTCAAGTTGAATTGTCTTTGTCAAATTCCCAATGGTTGATTTGTAGGATCTGATATATCTTTTATTCTTCGTAAATTCCTTTCAAACAATAATAGATGATCATCGTTGTTGCTGCAAAAAGGATGTTGTATCGTCTAACAATTTGGCAAATGGAAACTGATTATCTGTAGTTCATTACTTACGAGACTTTGGATAAACCGTCAAAGCAAAGATCAAATGTTAGAGGTACTATAAAAATCAATATACACAATGCCTCCATATTAGTGCTAATTAAGTTTGGCAAACAAATTCACTACCGAACAATTTCAAGTATAACATATAAAGTTATACATAAAATCAAGCACAAAAACAACTTGTAATTAGTACGTAATACGAACCAGAGAGAGTGTTACATACCCGTTACCGAGATGAAAGTAGATTGCTAATACACAAGTTTTATTAGGAGGTTACGTACTTATCCATGTAAACATGTCAAAACTTTCTAAAGTTGACAAAATCATGGACCATTATAATGCTTAATAAGTTTGATACATGATTCCAAGATCTTTTATCTTGAATTATTTCAATAAGGAAGTATAACCTGTGATAATCTTTTAGAAGTTTACACGAACGTTATCTTCGATAACAAACAATTATGTCAGACTATGACATGTAAAACTGGCAAATAATAGTTTCCCTTAAAATTCATCTATCAACGGGGTACACAATACTTACCAAAGTATTGGGTATTTTCAAATCATTTAAGAGTAGATGATGTAATTTCACAGATCTCAAGTGTCTGTAGAAACTAGATGCCACGAGTGGCGCTGTGCAATTAGCGTCCTTGTTCCTCTCGTCTCACTTTCATGCAAACTCATTAAGCATCAAACTTGTAACCTTCCGGGTTCACAATTTTTATTTATGTCCAAAAATGTTTATTAGTGAGAGGACAACCAAATATGGATTCCTTTCACCCATATTAGTCAACCATACATATTGTCGATACTTCACGGCAGTTTCTCTGCGAAAAAGGATTTTGTCTATAATACATGTATGGTTGTCGCTACTCTGAATACATGTTCGACAATAACTACGATTATGTACGCGTATAAAAATTATTCTTTAATATCGACACCACTTGTCCACTTAAGAATAAATTCCTCTTTAGGAGATAAATATGGCTCGGTAATTAAGATCGTAGTTAAATAGTCTCATTGAGAACATTATCCATAGCCTCCCCAGGAGCACTATTTTGATCCAGCGTGATTGGCTTCCTCTAACAAGGAATATATATTTATTTATTTTTTCATCAACAATTCAGATGAGTTGTAGACGACTCAATTATTGTTAACTCATGGCATGTCCTGCAGGGACATAAACTAATGCCAAAATACGTGCAACAACAAATGAGTTTTAATTATTCTTCTTGTAAGAATAAAATGCTTCAAGCATATCATAATGAATGAATAACTTCTCCACCTTATACCGAATTGGTTCAAGAATTATGATGAGACCAATTCTTGATTTTCTTATAACGAATGCTTTCTTCCCTCTAACGGCGGGAAGTCTCATCACATCTAGTATTATTCATGCAAAATATATTATGGGTGAGTGACCTTGGATCCAAGTAGGTCATTCGAAAAACTTTTTTTTTTCTTCGGATTGTTCATCATAATATTACAATTAATAATTTTAAATCACCCATGCTCATATATGTAATTAAAATTTGACAGCATATACTTTATCAGTGTGCACCCTGATTAGCATTTATTATAAACGATAGTCATATGCTCTTGTATTGGTACGTCTACCAAAATTTGAGCGGGAAATTCCTCTTGATTGGTACTAATCAATCAATATGTCGGAAACGTTTAATGCTCTAAAAATTGTGCTCTTGTAGCAAAGAATATGACATATATTTTGAGTTTTGATAATAAAACCATTAACAAAAGTATAGATTGACGAGAGAAAAATAATAAAACCATTAACAAAAGTATTTAGTAACTATGGGCTACTTCGGGAACCCAGAATTTTATGGATACCTGAAATCCAAAAAAATTCATAGACCACTTCTGGAGTCTATATTTATGGATTACTGCGGGAACCCACAATAATTTGGATTCCTACAAAAATTTATAATTTGCATGTTAGACTACTTCTGGAGTTAATAACATCCCATGGATTGCTTATGGAATCCTTTTTTTTTTTTTTTTCAAGACCAATAATTAAAATAAACAAAAATCAAAATAAATACAGAACATACACAGATACAGTACCAACATAATTTAAATATCAATTTCGTCATCTTCGGGTTTGACGAAATATTCATTGCCAGTGTACACGTGGACACATTATTTGTAAAATAAAATTGTCTTAACATCAGGGTCATGTTACTTCAGGAACCGCGGATAGAGACATGATGTCACTTTGTTACGGGTCACTTCAGGGACCGACCGATTAACCGAGTGAACTTCTTTTGTCCATATTGTATCACACTGAGTTCCAATTTCAGGTGGAACAGTCTCTCTCTTCTTCTTCTTTTTTTTAATCCAGGAGATTATTATTGAGGAGGAAAAGTTAAAGTTGTGCTATCCTTCAAGGATACAACCTTTCCTCTTTGTAATGATGCGATCCGCAATTATTGGTACCTTAAAGCAATATAAAATAAAATAAAATAAATAGATAATAATCCATCGAAAAAATAAAAACTCATATATATATGATATAATTCACAAATATGCAATTTTAACTGATACATGGTATACATATGTATACGCATGAATCGATTATTTGTCTAAACAAATAGTAGCTGTGAATATATTACTATATTCAACTAAATCTTCATCTTATGAAAACCAAAAGTTTGTCAACTCATGAATATAAAGTAAAAGATTTTGATTTTAGTTTTTCTTAAAAACAAGAAAAAAGATATATAGTATTTTACCTTATTGTGTAAGATTCATCACAATAGAAATTTGATCATCATCGTGGTCAATTGACGACCCTTGAAAAAAAAATAATGCAATTTCGATCTTATTAGATTATTTGAAAAAAATAAATAAATTAGCTCATTAACAGAGCGTGCTGATATCATGTTATAAACTAAATCAAAAGATGAACTATTGCATAAAAGAAATATAGAGAGAAGAAGAGAGAATTTCTCATTACTAGATATTAGTATCCATTACAAAGGAATGAGCCTCAATTTATAGTCTAATACAAGAGAGGATGATAAAGATAGCATTAACATTATGAAGTAATGGAATGCATTCTCATAACTAAGGTATTAAACCTAAGTTATTACACTAAATGTGGGGGTTACCAAGAAGTGAAAGATGTGAAGAGGTGGAAGAGGGGATGATAAGGTGGTGGTGTAAGAGGGGTGTAAGAGTGGTGGAATCCACCAAAGAATTAATTTACAACAAAAATATCACTTTTCCTAAAACAAAAAGAGTAATTTAGAATAGTTAATATTACATATGGACCCTCACTTCGGTTATAGTTTCCCACAATTGATGAAGGGAATACCAATCCAGAAATCCAACGGTTAGAATTGTTTTGTCTTATATGGATTGGTACCCGTACAATCGATATCACTTTATCAATTATGCAGTTTACGGGCTAATTCAATGAAAAACAACCGAATCGTTGATTGTCATATTTACACGGCATTTGCAGCATCTAATAATTTGAAATGAAGCACCGATATCAGAATACACCTATCAATAGATTTCAAAGAACATGTCATAGATAAAAGATTGTGGCCTGATTTATTCCTTAAAAATTGACCTCTTTGAAAACTGACCGCAGGACCAGTAAAGGTTGTTATCAGTCCCTTATTTACTCCGAAGAAGACCTCAAGACCAGGAAGATCGTGGCGTGTTTACTCGCTCAGCGTGTACTTGTGCTCTCAATAGCGACTCATGGTCGGACAAAGATCAGAATGCTCAGCTGAAAAGTCTGTCAGTAAGTAAGCCAAAATAATGACCTTCACTACCCCAGTTTTTCAACACAGTCGAGTGACTAGCTGATGCACGCCAGAAATGCAATACAATCTCACTGCAACACATCCATGGTGTTAACGTACAAACACAAATTGACAACCACTCAAGTGACTAGCTGATGCACACTAGAAATGCAATACAATCTCAATTCTACAAGACATGCAAACATAAACCCAACAGCACTAGACATCAGGGGTGTTTACAAACAAAATACAAATTGACAACCCAGTAGACACTCCATAAGATAGCAGGTGATCCATTTCCTTACCTACACGTCTTCGATTTTGTTGCAGCCAAATCATAAATGGAGCACGGAAAATAAATCAACTATTTGAGTCCCAATTATGTTAGTTATGCCAAAGAATGACTGTAAAATATAATCTAACAGTGGTATATAATATATTGATTACAGCACAGTCACACCAAGTTAGAAAAAAAAAATTAGCTTGGAGAACTTACATATTGCTCATAATATTATGCGATTTACATTTACCCCAAAGAGCTAAGTAGGAAGACTGCCATCATTTCATCTTTCACATCCGCTCCTGGCCCCGCTACTTATTGTGGTACCCCCAACACCAACAACAGCACCACCATTACTACCGCTAGCAGAACCAGCAGCTGCAGCGGCGGCACTGCCACCCCTCGCATATACATTTTGTGCATCACCTGATGTTCCACCACCAGTCTATATAGGATGTGCATTATAGCCATCAATTTGGGCTGCAATCCCTGGGGTAGATGGCGGAGGAGTAGATGGTGGAGGCGGAGGAGGGGGAGGCGGGAGAAAAGGAGGAGGAGGTGGAGGTGGAGGTAGGAGTGAAGGAGGTGGAGGTAGGAGTGAAGGAGGGGGGGGAGGGAGTGCCATGTAAGGATCTTGGTTTGCGAAAACTGCTCCATATGCATTTGGTGCTGCTAGATATAACAACATTGATAGAATGAGATCACAAAAACCCGAAATTAAGCTAAACTAAAAAAGCAATCTAGAGATTAAACATTTCTTATAGATAAATTTAGAAAACAGGGAACAGTGATAGTACTTTCAGTCCACCGATCCATTGGGTGGGAGAGAGAGAGGGGGAGAGAGGGAGTACCATAAGCTCTGTTTTCTGCATTGGCGACCTCGGCACGTAACTTCTCCACTTCTCTTGCCATCGCCATCATGTCATTCTCCATTCTTTGCAATTGTTCTACTAGCTCCACGTTCAAACCCTTTTCGAATTCAAATGTGACCCTTTGTTCACACATCAAGGACATAAAATGGTGTTAGGCTCATACAGTTTGCTTCCAAGGAACTATAAAGAAAAACTGATTTGGGGAGGTAGATCTAATAGCACGACTGCAATATTTATACCTGGTTTACAAACCAGGATCATCTTACGTGTGACTTAACGAGTATATGCCAGACCTTGAAATTGGAAAAACAACAACTACATTATAAAAGGCTTGGGGGTTTCGCTTCACTTACCGCAACCTCTGGTGTTCTTGGAACAAACTATTGAGCTCTCCATGGAGTTCTGGTAATGTTTTGACCTCCGAATGAGTCTCCTGTAATTCCTGTGTAGCATGTTTAATTTGAGCATTAAGCTCATGTCTCGCAACAATTAGGGCTTTTGCCTCCATATGTGCCTGTAGCAATTCTTTCTTAATACTCTCCCCAGCCCTAACATCCTCCTCCATTTTGGCTATCTTATCCATCAAAAGTCGAATCTGAATATCACTTTCTGTTCCGATGCTTCTAATGTGAGCCTGAAGCTTCTGCATTTCCTGCTCATCAACAAGTTCATGCCTTAGGGAAACATGAGTAGCTGCCAATCTCTGATTTTCCCTACTGTATCGCTCTATATCTGCTTTTTGAGCAGCCAGCTTGTTCTCCAGGAGCTCACGCTCGCTCGGATGACGACGCTCCAAAGGGTGGTGAGCAGGAAATGGACCACGACGTACCATCCCTTGTATAAAATTTCCCTCGAATGTAGGCGGAACATATCCAGCCATCTGTCCAGAGGTCGTTCTCAGAATCCCGAAGACGTTAGAATTATTCTAGACAAGTATGAGGAGCAACGTAATCTTGATTCAGAAGATTTCACCTGTAAAGAGTCAGAGCTATATGAGTTAAACGTCACTACAAAGTTGTAAAAAAGCATTATTGGGCAATCAAACAGATGGTTGAACGACATGCCAAACGATATATCGATGAGTGTGAGCTCCACTTTTTATAATATGAAAAAAGATACAGACGATAATGTAAGATTACAACCACAGCAGATTGAATCAAATGAAGAACAGAATTCTGCTTTAGTATGTCGACAACTAAGCAAGCATAAAAATTGAGTATAGATTAGCTTGAAAGTTCTAGTGCCTGAAGAAGTCTGACCATAGTTTCTCTATATAGTCAGTCTAACGTGCATACGATATTCTAAGCAGCAGATAATCCAGATTTTATTAGCTACATTTGGTAGTGAAAACCTTCTTCCAGACTAAATATGACAATACCATACTTGAATATTTAGTTCCAACTTTCTTGTTGGACTACTGCTTCTCTCTTGTTACAGCATCTATAAATCACAAAGACATTGTGACAACATATTACAGTAGAGCTAAGTTTACAGCAATCAAACAAAATTGGAACTTGTACAATTTTAAATCATTAAAAATCACAAATTTATTGTTATAATTTCAATTTCCAAAACAAAAAAAAAAATGTAAATTTTAGGAAACAACAAACCCTCTTCTTAGAAAGGACAATCCTCCAAATTAACTTCAATTTTAGTCACCCAGTTTTCGTTTCATTAAACACTAGATGACTGCTGCAGCAGTGGGGGGCGACCAAGAAACAAACGTGCGACAAAAAAAAAAAAAAAAATCAGGCAGAAGCATTCTTGAAGTTTAAGAACGCAATCTAGATCACTATTAACAATTACACTATTGATAAACTAGGTATGCCTTGTAACTGAAGTATTTTCTTTGACCAAAAATTGCGAAAATGAGTTTGGGATGTGTATTGAGCTTTCCACAAAAACAAGTTAAACGTTTTAAAGGGGCTCAGAAAACCTTAAAACTTGAAGTCATCACCAATCACCAACCGACTGACTGCAACTAGTCCACCACACGGTCCACGCCACACAACACTGACTAAATTCAACAGCCATTACCAACTTATAAAGTAACCTGTACAAACATCCACAACAGTTGGATGGATTTTGAAGATGTACACCATAAGCATTTAGTACATGATTGTAAGCCACAGTACTCTCATGGATCAGATGATCCACTTAAGATCAAGGTGGCAGATGATTAAGATCCTCAAAAATCCACACTACTCATGGATAAACATGAAAAAAGAGAGGAAACAATAAATTGCCAGCCAGTTAAGTACCACCGTGTCTGCGACAAGTCCTTTTTTTAGTTTTTGCCTTCAAAGAGTAAATCTTATCCCTTTGGATGATGAACATTGTGAATTCTAATATGATCAGTCAGCAACTTTTCGACGTCTCTTTCCAAACCCAAGTAGCTCGACAATGCTAACAATTTGTGGATTTGTTCAAATTTCAACCATCTAAAGACCTCAGTAAAAGAATATAACCAAGAGTAAACATCTAATCAAATGTAAAGAAGAATTTAAAGGATCTAAAGGTTTTAATGTAAGATGTTCGAATACCTCTTTTAGAGCTTGGTGTATGATTCAGGGCTGCAATACTTTCATGATTGTTAATTTGCTTAATTGAGACATGTTCAATCACCCAATTAATCGCCCAATGTTCACTAGGTCATCCCTTATATCATCGAAACAGAACAAAAATAAAAGTTTATATCAAACTCTTTAGAAGCGATAAAAACAATCCATCTGAGGAAAAATAACTAGAATAGCAGAAGCCAATTATTCTGCAAATGTATAGACTGCAATAATGACTTCCAAACGCCATGTATAGGAGAGTTTGAAACTGATGTCAGTTCTTCAGAAGACCAGAATACTTTTGCAATTTCCTACTAATCTTTCCTGAGACGGGAACCAATTCTCAAGCTGTTTCGTAACTGTTTGATTACTTATAACCAAATAAGTGTATGATTTAGTGGAAAGCTGGAAAGAAGAAATTTGTGGAGTTTAGTACCTTCTTCATGTAGTTTTCAACAAGCCACGGTATATGTGAGTTGAATCCACCAAACGAAGTTCCCTTCCTATAACCAGGTAGTCAAAAAGGTTATTGTATGCATAAATATGTTTAAGCCTTGCCATCTTTACTTGAGCACATAGAGAAGACTTTTGCTGCCCATGATGTTACTTAGGCATCATTCACAGCACATATTTACAAAAGCAACATTTACAAAACCAAAAGTTAATGAAACAGAAAATACTATCTACCCAAATTTCGAAGCTTACTTAAGTTTCTTGTTCCAATGAAGACCAAGCACAGAATTTGTGTGACTACCCTTTTCGTCCACCACTTTCTGAAACAGCAAAGCAATCTGAATTGTTAAATGGATAGAAAACTAAAAATATCCCCCCAAAATTTTAATTTCCTCATTTCTTTTTGGGACTTTTTGTCAAACACTTTGCAGACGTGATACTGGTGAAGAATCAATCAGTTCGCTGCTTCTTTTGGATCTTATATAGCTCCTTCCCCGCAATCCTTAAGCCTCCAAATTCAATTTCTAAACAAACCCAATAATCCTAATTGCTCACAAACTCTAAACACTCTAAACAATCACAAATTAGAATCAGAAGATAAAGAAGAAGATAACGAAGTTTTTTTTTTCCTTCTTTCTTTCAAATGGATGAATAAATTCGATCGATTCAATGAAAATTTCTAAGAAGTTTGAACTGGTAATCTCTGTGTTTGATTGTAGTATCGAAATTGTTGAACGATTTGATTGATTATCTCAACTTGTCTCTTAATTTCGTGAAATTGATAGAACCAAAAAACTGATTTTTAAAATTTTGGAACATTTTCTATTGCTAACAAACTGCAGATTTACCATCACATTCAAGGCCTCCTTAAAAGTCGGCCAATTACATGATTATAATCAAATTAAACTAGATAGCTGCTGCAGCAGCGGAGGGCCGACTGAAAAACGTCCAATTTTTTTTTTAGCCTTATTGTCATTTGGAACGGAACGGTTCCTTGTATAATTAGCAATAGTTTGTCCGTCACAAATCTAAACAGTTATTCCGTTACACTAATAAAAGTGGGGTACAAAAATGGGTGACTTGATACCCGATTCATGGTCTCATCTTCTTCACCCGCGTTTTATCCGATTTTGATACGTTTTTTGGATGAAATTTAATTTCGATTTTTTTTATTTTTGGATCACATTTATCGAAATTTCTTTCAGTTTTTAGAGTTAAAATGACCAATAGCTTTCCAATGGAAAATTTTTGAAGAAAAACATTAAAAAATCTATCAATTCTGGGATTCGTTCTTTTTTAAAAGAAAAATTTGATTTTTAGAACCATAAAAGTGTGACTGACAAATATCATGAGAGTCACCATTTAAAAAGGACTCCTTTGAATCATCCAATAAACCACCTTTATGTATTTTAAGCTTAGCAAAACGCCATGTATGCTTACGTTGACAATGTCACAATGACCTCTATACATGCCCCACGTGCAGGGCCACCTAGTGCATGTATCTTGGGCTGCACATGTCTGTCCATACCTATCATTTCGTTCCTACCCATCAATTTTTACCCGTATTCATACCCTACCCGTCATCAAATGGGTAGAGTAACGGGTTATTTTTTTTATACCCGCCATAAATGGGTAGAGAGACGGATGGACCTAAAATTATCCTACCCTACCCGCCTACCCTCAAAAGAATTCACCACAAATTATATCTTAGCCTTCTAAAACACAGTTATATAAAAGAGAAAACCTAATCTCTTATTCACCTCACTTCTTACAGTTTTCCTTCCGGAGACTCTTCAGTCTTCACTTATCCATCTCGAGCACCATGCCACCTACTCCACCTCACTGATACAAATCACTACCAAATCACCACCACCACTTTTAAATCACTGTTCTCCAACTTGAGTACCAGTGTCTATATTCTTTGTTTCAAATTTTGTTCACCATCTCTTGATAATCCTAAGGTGGAAATAATATCTCGTATTGATCTTAATCATGTTGATATTGCTGGTTATTTACATGAAAAATTAGGTTTACATCTTGCTTGCATTATTTCATATCAATAGTGATCAATTAATTATGTATTATTATTTCTAGGAGTTTGTTCATTTGAAGTTATTCTTTGAGTTAAATATGAGTAATAACAGGTTTGCTTAGATTTAGTTAAAGATGGAAAATAAGAAGGAAAGTAGATAGAGATAGATGAGGGAGGAAGTAAAAAATCGATGATTCAAGTATCAATTTTTTGATTCGATCTTAATATGGGTATGTTGATTTTTTATTTTAAGAAATGGGTTTGTGATTTTGATTCTTGGTTTGATGAAGAATGAGAAAAAAAGTTGATGATTCAACTGGTGTACTAGGGTTCTGTGACTGTGTTGAATCGGAAGTGACTCAACGAGTTTCTGCTTTGCTACTCGTGATTCAACTCGTCATCTCTGAGCAGAATTATGACTTCTCTGTTTCAATTTTTTTTTCTTTTGCCAAATTTCCTTAATTCAAGACTATGTATAGCTCAAATATCTCAATTGAGATATGTTATTTGTGTTTCCTTATCGAAATTGAAGTATGCAATGTTTTAATTCGATCAATTGCTTGAATCTGATCAAAATGGAAATCTGTATTTTTTTTTGAATTAAGATTATAGTTTTCCAAATTAATGAATTCCAGCGAATTATAAGTTGTTAATGTTCGATTTGAATGATTGGAACAAAATTGATGATGATTGGAATACTTTAATGTGAATTGTAATGACAATTGAAGGAAAATTAATGAAAATTATATTGAATTGATGAAAATTTTGAGTGTGAAAAAAGTGTGACCATAAAAATGCTTCTGACTGAATATAAAAGAGTCACCCTATAGAGGGACTCCATTCATTCGTCCAATTGTAAAGATTTATTTGGTCATTATAAGGACTCAAAAAACAATTGATTAATCATAAGTGTCATGAAGAATTACTTACTTCAGTCTTGTTCCAGTTGGGTGACTGTTCTTCAGCTTGTTTGACAATCGATGAGGTTCTACTCGGATTTTATTAGGTTGGGGATTTTTCTGTAAGTATCTTATGATATTTTGAGGGGAGAAAGAAAGAAAGAACAAATACAAAAAGGTGGGACCGCGCTGGCCTACAAGAGTTGAGGATGATCTGAACTGAAGCTATATTGTCAAATCCCGGTGTAGTTACTTAAATCAGGCTGAAAAATGAGAGAAATTACTTAGTTATGTTGAGATATGAAGTAACATCACAGCCATTGTACATGCCGAGGTAAGTTGCTACAGTGGGAAAGAAAATGTCCAAACCTCTCTCTTTTATTATAGCACTAAGTGCACCAGCATTAAGATTAACCCCCTATGACATCAGATTCAATTTTCAACTTGAAAAAATCGTGGTATTTTCTCTTGATTTAAGTTAGCGTTCAAGAGATCGCTTGAACGTGATCTTGAATCAAGTTTGTTGTGCTCAATGGTTGGGTGCATATAAATTATACTTTTCGCGCCCAATTATTGGACGCATTAAATCTAAACCTTCAAATTTGATTTTATAAGTTAAAATTTAACATCTCATGTATTTACGGGTAACCATATGGCGCATCAATTTTGAATCATCATATATCTTCATAAGTTAAAATTTAACGGATCGTCTATTTGCTTCCAACCATTGGGCACATCAAACTTGAATTACCATAGTGGCTAGGACCTGATTCAAGCTGACGTGTCTTGAAATTGAAAGTTGAACTTTGAATTGAACTCACATCGCTAGCTTGGAAGGATAGGGGTTACAGTCGACGTCGATTCAACCTTGCTTTTGACGTCTCTAATTCAAAATCGAACTTAAAGTAAATAAAACCCAGACAAAACCACTTATATTCCCGCTCGTATATCTCCTAACGTCATTCTTTGAGTCTTTGATTCTTGGAGTAGATGGACCCTCGTGTATGAGTTTTCTTGCATTCCTTAACTAAAATAAAATAAGGTTAGTCTAAGCACAGGGTATCATGAAGTCAAAAAGTCAAAGAGAACAATCTCACTCAGTCACCCGTCACTAAATACTTTGTCTGACGATTCAGTAGTACATAACCTACAATATTTATTCTCAACCCAGTTATACTTAAGTGAATAGGAACGAGTTGAGTTTCATTAGGTGCACCTACACTATGAACCATCAAATTATTTTAGGGTAACTTTGGAAAAATACCCAGAATCAGAGGCTATTTTGGAGATATGCCCCGTTCAGGAGGATATGAGAAAATGACCCATTTTGTTACCTTTTCCATCCAACCTAGTATTCACGTGAAAAAAATAACAACAACAACAATGGCCTTTCAGTTATGATGTTTCCACGTTGTCAGCTAATCTGATGGTGAGTTTTAACTGTATGATTCACGTGCATCTCATGTGTGATATTTAATATTACTAAATCTAATGAATTATGAGTTCCTCTCCCGCTTCCATATCCACATCCTTATCTATGGGTATACCATGAAGTACCAAAGGTTGTACTAGTGAACCAACTAATGTTTCCCTATAAATTACTATTGTGTCCCAACTGCCCAGATTGCACCATGTGGTCATGTTTCTCGCATCCGACAGTGTTTATGTAAGGCTAGGGAGATTGTGGCATGTCACAATCTCCCTAGATAGGCGGTAGCATATCAGAATCATTAAGGAACGATCTTCCTCTTCCCAAATCCATCATTCTCACTGTTATAAATCATAGATTTTGGAGATGAGTTGATCTGATTATTTCTATATATATTAAGTAGTAACTAAGGATATAACAGTTCGGTTGAGATAAGAGTTGGAGAACTGATCGATATTAGGTGTATTTGGAGGCAAAAAATTGGAGCTAGCCTTTACATAGGAAAATTGTGGTAGAGGGTACTTGAAATACGCAGAATGAAAAGGATTTCAATAGGTTTCTGATGCACGTTTTATTACATAACATGAGCAATTTGGGCACAAAACAGATGAAATTTCTGCATAAATTGAGAAAAAAAAATGCAATAATGAATTCATCATTCATTCAGTCATTGCATCTCAAAAAAAACAAAACAGTATGAACACTATATAATAGTAGGAAAATTACTAACTTATCCCGATTAGGATTTAATCTGACTAACACACACCCAACATGCTGACATGGAAACTGCTTCAATTGCCACTTTCAGCAAGTGCAGGTCTGCTCAATAGTATAAACAATAAAGATTTTTTTTGAGATTTTGTTAGGGACCTCATACATTTCAGCACTTCCGCAGGTTGAATAAAAAAGTAACCTATAAAGTCGGTCATTTTCTTGATGAGCTTTAATGTAGCAGGAACGAGATCGCCAACATTCCATGTTACATCTAATTCTATCCTCTCTGAATACAAACTCATCACCAACTGTGTGTACATTGTGGACAACAAAATAACATGTTTGACTATAAGTTTCTTGCACATGGCATTAAAGATTTTTAAGAAGTTGTTGTTTATATGCTCAAAAGCAACATCATATGGGAACCATAATCTTACCCAGTAGGTAGGATCCAAATCCATCAAGTAGTCATATGCATATACATCTAACTTTTGTATTACGGTCATGTGTACATAGAAAAATAACATAATCAACTACATGACTAAATAAACTATCTAATAGATATAAATTTATAACACAGTTGAAATGGTAAAATAATACCTTTAATTGCTATAATTTATATGTTTTGGCAGCATTCCAAAGAAGGTTGGTCAGTTTAGGACCCCCGAATCCACTGTTTTATAAGTTTTGGTACAAGTGCCTGACAAATAAACACAAGACAAAAAAAGGTTAAAAAAAATTATATATCAATTGTAACTTATATAAATGGTAGTAAAAGAGATATCATCTGAAAAAATGTCTATGATTTGTCTCAGGGAACAAATTTTTCACTGTTTCAAGAAGACCTTTTTTCTATTAGACACAAAAGTCAATCCAATCCTATCTGATATCTTTGTTTTCAAATCAAACCATCATCCCAATGAGAGATAAAGTAGTATGAGCATCCAACCATTAGCTGTCATTTTCCCTATCATTGGACCAAGTGAAGTTGAACTTTAGTGTAGGACTCCTCAGAGCCTCCATGTAACTAGGTTAGACCTGGTATGGTCGACTCGTGGAGGGTTAGGAGGGTTGTGGTGAGGTTCGACCTCAATACACTTTGCTCGGTAAACAACATGATATTCGCTGTACTAGGTGGCAACTCTTGCATGTTGTTTAATTAGTTTTTATTTATTTAATTAGTAACAAATCGTCTTTTATTTATTTGAATCTTAACTAACAGTACATAAGTTAACACAACCCTAGACTACATATCACTTACTCTATCTCGCGACGACGCTACTAAATAAATTTCTTATATATGCTCTTAATATTTTTTTCATTTAAAAGCTTTTGTTGATCAAAATTGAATGGGTAGACAAAGTTCCCTTCATGTCCATATAAAGATGGTCATATTCAACCTTATTTGGATTCGACCACCATTTACTTGATCTCTTGCTTCTCTATTATTCACTAGTGTTATTTTACGATCATGAATCATGATATTAATATTATTTATATAACAATGAAATATTGGTACGTATCATTTTAAATCAACATTTACAATTAATCGGGGATATTTAGGAATTAAGATCTTTAAATTTGATATTGGGTATGCAGATTTGATTGGAAAAGATCTTATTGTTATATTAATTGTTAAGCTATTTACAAAAATTATTTTAAAATTTCTAAGAATATCATGTTTTACAAAATATCAAGCATTTTACTTAAAAAAAAATAAACAGGCATTTTTCACGGGTTGGGACCAACCTGGCCTGTATTTTGACAGGTTTATAAATGACAATCTTAACAAGGCATGTTTTTGCAACGATTCAAGCGGAATCGGGTTACGGTTGACCCGCATGTTTTAACCCTAATTGCCGGGTCTAAACTAAGCTTGTACCAAATTTGTTTACACATACACTAAAAGTTGGAAATTTCATTAAAGAAAGAAAAAAGAAAACAACTATACATACCCTTGCATCATATGCAACCCAATAAGGTATGTCAACCTTTAATTTTAGCCAAATGATTTCTTTTTGTATTTTTCCCCCTGTCCACTGATGAACTAGCATCCTCTGTCTTCAGCACATGTGCATGATGTCGGTCATGAGTGTAACAAATTAATCAAGATATTTTCTATCAATTAATAATAATATAGTGGTAGTAAGGATCGTTCCCATAGAGAGCTGTGTAATTGAGATGTTATATATATTAGCAAAACTAGAATAAATACTAAAAAATGGGGTTTGGTTTAATTAACTAACTAAAAAGAATAATAAACAAAAATAAGATGAAAAGATGATTAGAGAAGCATTTGCCATCACCAGACATTAACTGAATCAATGTACTTATCTATCTTTCGTTAAAATCATTCATCACCAATCATAGAATAGCATATACGCTTAGTTATCCTCAAAACTCCTTATATCACTGGATAACAGGTATGCTTAGTCACCGGATTCTATCCAACTGAGCCACCTTGAGGCTCGCTTACAAGATGTAACTTAATCGAACGCTTTAAGGTTTATGAATTTAGGTTTGATCCCAGCAGTTAAACTCAGTAGCTCGGTTCACTTACTGATGTTGTCTTCGCACATGATTGCTCCAAAGAATCCCTCTACAAGGTATCAAGTTGTCTACTTGTGTAGGAGGTGTTCGACAATACAGATCGCTCAATTCTCTATTAGCATTAGAATGATCAATAAATTAACCCAATTGTACACTTGAACAATCTAGAAATCAATCATAAACCCTAGATTTAGTGAAAACAAACGATGATGATAAAAAACTTTCAAATAAACTTGTATTACTAATAAAGCTTCACGCTTAGAATATTGAATTCATCCATAATCAACAAATATAGCTACTCATGATACAAGAAAGAAGAAAAAAAATTATGGTTTCCCCCTAAAGGAGTAAACCCTAGAATATGAAATAAATATCTCTTATCTCTTATCTCTTTTCTTGTAAAACATAGGTCTAAAATCTATATAGAAATATATTACCTCTATCAAAGGTCTAAAAGAATTGTCTCTTATATAGGTGTCTAAGTTGTAAAAGTGTCCGTACTTGAATCCTGATCAAAATTGGTTTCCTCATATACGTCAAAATGCAAAATAAGTCACGTCCCAAGAGCTTAGTCGTGAGAAAATTGTAAAGGGAGCTAATGGGTTCACGCAGCTGAATGAATAACAAAGTCCATCTTGTTCTCAACTCAATTTCTCCTCGATCACTCACGCCCAGTTTCTTGGCCATCGAGAAGATTTATTTTCCCTGGTCTCAACTTCTTCCCATATTTGTCTAACGGATATCTCACTCTTAACTACCCCGATTTTGCTCTCGCGTATACGACTTCTCCCATACTTCTCATCTGCATCCATCAATCACCGAGAACACCAGCCACTGTCGTAAATCATCAAAAGCTCCATTTATAACTTCCATCAACAGAAAATCATCACATCCACCTTGCCTCACCTCTCTGCCATTATCTCGAACCATCATAGCAAACTCAAACTTCACCATCACTTCCAACAGTATCACAGAAGATCCACTAGTCACCATCACGACCCATGATCAGCTCATCAATCACAAGTACCAGCAAAACCCACTTGAGTTCTTCTTTACGTCACCAAACTCACCACCATGAACACCGAGAGCAATCATGATCATCAGTATCATCATGACAGTCAACTCAACTCCAATATCAACAATAATCACTGCCATTGTTGAATCATTTCGAATTCATCTCTGTCAATATCATTCTATCGAGCTGCCAATAAAATACCATCCATCAAACTTATTCTTTCTTATTTCTCCATACATTTTATAACTGCTTGCAACTGTGGTGTGGGGATCTTCATTACTGCCAACCAAAACTAATCTCATAATCGCCAAACTCTATCTTCAATGGAAACAACCACCATCTCGATCGAGTTCTCCTCATCTTCATCATTTACTACCTCCAAATACATCGATTTACTACCAGAAGTCAATCACTCGAGCTCTTTGTTTTATCATCACAGCAAGAGCCTAAGAAACTTATCAAACTTGTACCCACGTCCTCTAACTGATCCAAAAACCCACGACCAGTTCCATTAATGGCTGCAACGGTAAGAACCCTAATTCCCGATTTAGTATTTGGGAGAAAAAGATGGTGGCCCCTAGTAAATGATCTGGCGCCTTTATAGATATTCAAAAATGGGCATCTCTGAACCAAAGCGCTGGTGCCTTTATAAATTCTCAGTTTAATCTCCTTTGACCTGTCAGTTCCGTGAAACCGACAAATTTATTTCATCTTTTCACCCGTAACTTCTTCATACAAAGTCGGAATGACCCATTTCTTTACGTGATGATGACAAGAGATCCTAGATTAGAACAAGTTACACCTGGTATTTGGTCCATCTTCACTTGTAACATTTCTTTCCATGCACAATCTAACACTTTGTAGCCCATTCTTGTATGATTCACCTAATAAAAGATATAAACTACAAACCAAACGTAATATACAATAATTCATAAGAAATCTACCAAATACTAGCATGAAATTGATACTCAAAATATGTAAAATATGCACTTATCAAATTCCCACACACTTAGCTTTTGTTAGTCCTCGAGCAAACTAATCATAAATTAAACTAAAATACAACTCCCTTTCGTTGAGGACACAGTTACACTTAGCATGTGTAACAAGCCTTTAAACCCATAGGTGTCCCTAGTGCATGAGTTATACTCTCGTGAGGGTTTACAAGAGGTATACCCACAAAACCTACTCCAACTTCAAAGTAACAAGCATCGAAAGAGCTATGAGGACATAAAGTTTCTACACACTAATAATAAGAAGTTAGAAATGCCAAAGAACATTATTCTCATGCTTAACTCTTGAGTTAGGAGAAAACCAACCATATGATAGAATTCAAGTTCGAGAGCGATCGAATGTTTCGACTTCTGCCTCACCAATAGGGTTTTATGAAATTGTACCCAAAAGACGCGTTTTATGGTTCTCATGTGTGCAAGCAAGAATGAAGATAGAAATTATGTACACCATGAATGGTGGAAGGAAAAGTAACCTTTAGAATTATGAAAAATTATCTCATAGTAACGTGGGAAGAAAATAACCCTTTTTTTCTGATGATCTCTAAAAAAGGAAATCAACCACTATGTGATTTATCCTTCTCTCTTTATCTCCCCCTTCCATTTATCCATATCCTTTTTTTGTTTCACACCACAATCCATGATCGGATTAGTTTCTCTTTTATGTATCTACAATTAACACCGCTCTCACAGCGTCGAATAGAAACATCTTCGGTCTTCAACTGTTGATAATGAACTTTTGAACTTCGTAGAACCTTGACAATAGAAACGTCTTTGGTCTTCAGTGCACCTTGCAATACCACGGAAAAGAATGACCAAAAATTGACGCGGCTATAAGGAAAACAACTTAGTGCCACCCTTTTTTTTTAGGTTTCCCAGTTGGACAAGGACTCTTCAAGCCAACGCATATATATATGCTTCTTCCCTCTTTTCTTTCCGCCACTTCTTCTTTTGGTGTTTGCTCATTAGCAAAAAAAAGTGTTGGTAGTAGCAAATTAGAGGGCGTCACCGTCTAGGAACAAGGTAAGCACGTCCCTCTCTTCTCTTCCTTTTTTTGTTGAATCACCAACTAGCTAGGATTTTTGATAGTAATCTCATTATCCAATAGAACTAGGGTTTCCAAATTTTTCTCACATATCATATGTATATGTATCTTGATAATACTGAGAATATTATTCCATCAAAACCCTAGTTTCATCATTGTTCTTCTGAAGCGAAGTAATTTTCTTTTCGGGAGCAGTAACAAGAATACCAGTAAGTTTAGTTTGTTGATCAATAGACTAAAACCTCTGATAAATATTATTTTCTTTCTTGTTGAAGTACTTTTCTTGTTATTTTATGTTTTAAGCAGGTCATGGCAATTCTTGATCGAAACCATAGCTCTAATCCCTCAAGCAAGAAACTAGTTTTCAGAGGCAAGAAGATGAAGATGGCTTCTCCCCAAGAAGTGCAGTTAAAAATCAGTTATTATTTGAATAAAGTCACAAAACTTGTTTGAGGTATGCCTCTTGGTCGTTTGAAGGAAACTTATCAATATGCCCTGGATCTCTGTTTTGCGACTAATACTGAAGAACAAGCAAGATACAGAGAGGAATCGAAGAAGAAAAGGATTGATGATGAGAAACTCGCAGCTTTTATGGAGAAGCAACACCTTCGAGAAGTTGTAAGAAGAGAGAAAACTGAACAAATGGAGCGAGGTGTTCGTCCCTATGGTGTGGCTCTCGATTCTGATGTGGATGAGTATCCTTCTGAGGAGGATCGTGAAGTTAACATGGAATATGAGTTTGAGTATGAATCTTTCTCCAAAACCGAGGATGACCATGAAGATGAGCGTGATGATGCTTGGTACGACATGCAGGCGGGTCCTTCCGACCCTGAGGAGGAGACCAAAGAAGATTCGGAGGAGGACCCTGACGGGATTCCAAAAGACGACTCTGAAGTAGAAGGCCTTGAAGTGGGTTGCGAAGAAGAAGAAAACTCTGAGGAAGACCGAGAATAATATGATTCTGATGAAGAAGGTGACGACGAGCATGACTGCGACTCGGATTCTGAGTCTTCTGAGTAAGTTTTAATTTAGCTTTCTTTTCCTTCTTCTCGAAGTTGTCTTATTTGAATTAAAAATTACGTGTATGGACGTTATGATGGAACCATATTATTATTTTAGTACTTACCATAAGTTAGCATTAATGTCTTTCCATCTTGAAATTAACAAATAACACTCCTTATTAGAAAATTTCATCAATTTTTGTCATAAAAAATTTCAGAAGTACAGTGCTTGGGGGAAAACGTTGTAGAATCTTCATACGACCTCCGTTTTGGATGATTGACCACTATATATTTATTAGAAAATCGGTTCCTACATCCTATCAAGAAGAAATCCAGGTTTTAATCTTGTTTGGGGCATCAAAACGACCGAACAGAAGAATCCAGGAAGTAACTAGGAAAATCCTGACTGTTTTCAGACTTGACTCAGCTAGCCGTTTTTGCTATAACTCTTATCTCACTTATCCAATTTATACTCCTTTTTAAAAAGTTATAGTAGACTTCAATACGAAACTTTGATACAAGAACCATGCCTAGATTCATCACCAATTCTTGTCAGCTTCAGAGTTTCCGAGAGGCAGTGAAAATTGCTTCTGAGGTGTTTTTTGTAAAACGTCTTGTGATTGTTCCAACTCATATAATCCATTGAATAACACTTTGTAATGATTTTATATGATGTTTATGAGTATGTACGAAAAGTTTTATGGTTCATGCCCAAGAATTTTGCGTTTGAGACGCTTTGACTCAATTTTCCCATATCCTTTCTACTTTTAGGAAGAAAATGATCAAAAATCAAAGAGTTGAGCTTGCTAGTGAAAGAACAAAAATTACCGTTGTTTCTGATGTAGATTATGCCATCTCACATACTTAAAATCATGGTAGGACCCTTTCTTGCATGCTATCCTGGTGGAGATGTTAACATTTACTTTGACTCCAGTAGGACTCTTTACGGGTACTTGTGTGTTGGAGGGGAGCTTGTTGTTCCATCCACTTATGGATGCTTCCCTGTAGATAATCTCAGGATTATGGTGATTGGCGTTCCTGACACGGACGCTGATTTTTTTCTTCTAATAAGACTGTTGCACATATGTAGGTCCCTATCTTGCTGGGAATTTATGCAATCCCCAAAGATAACTCAAGGATGGGTTTGAGACATGAGGGGTGAAAGCATGTTTATGAGGGGATTGAGTTATTTTTAAAAGGTTTTCTTGGATTTAAACCTTTATGCATTTTGAAAGATTTTTGTGTGAGTTGGTCTGATAGGTAATTCATAAAGATTTTCTTTAAAGAATAAATGATAATTCTACTCGGTTAATAAAAGTGAAATCCTAAGGATTCCCATAGTGATACTCGTAGGCATTTTGAAGGAATTTTAAATACTACATGAAGGAAAAAAAGGAAATAGTGACCATGATTCGATGTTCAGTCGAAAGCCTTGAGCCATTTGCCGAGAATAATTTCCGCGATAGGTTAACCTTCTGTGGTAATCAGTCTATAGTAACCGCCACTGGTATCCCGTGATATTTTACATGGTTCTTCCCAGTTGAAGGAACGACGACGTCTTGATGCTTTGAGAACCAGATCCCTTACTCTGAAAATATTCGACTTAGCTGCTTCGGCCTTGTAAATTTTTTGTTCGTGGGGATGAGCTTCTTCTTTAATTTCTCATGGACCACATATAAGAGAGAATATCTTTGAGAATTCTGATGGTTCATGAGAGACAGGAGTGCTTTCCACCCATTTGTTGAAGTATTGAGCTGGAGTAGTCACTCACTCGTAACAACAGGCTAAAGCATGACTATCATATCCAGTAAGGTCTAGTCTTCATTCTGCTGGCATATGAGGATGATTCATTAATAAGGAAGAAAATTGGGTAAGATCTACCTGAGTGTGAAATATATTTACATAAGCTGATACACTCTCGGTTGGTGATTGGTTCCCTTTCATGGCTCTAAGCAATTGGTGTTCTTCTAGGTACAGATTAAGTACTTTCTAATGATGGGTCTGGTTACAGGAATAAGGTGTATAACTCGAGGCGAAACTTCTGGCCGAGCTCTTATGATGGATGCTGATTGTTGGAGCCAAGCATGTCTCAGAATCATATCGTAATTGAGCCTTCTTTTGACAATGTGAAACTTGGTACTTGTTTGAGTGGTCCCTGCTGCTACTGTGAGAATGATGTGTCCATAAACATCTCTGGTTACTCCTTCGGGGTTTCTGACTGTTGTTGGCGAGCGTGTAGCTTCTTGTTAAGTCACTCCTGCCGTTTTTAAACTCGTGGCGATGATAATATTGATACACATGCCAGCATCAAATAGTGTCTTTCTAAACTCAGTGCCTCTGAGGCTTGTCGTAGTAAAGAGAACCCGGTCACGCCCTTCATCATTTGTATTCATCATGTCTTCCGAGGAGGACCTGTCTCGGGCGTAAGCATCCTCATCAAGGGATGGTAGGCGTTCACCATATACGACTCGATTGAGGGCATTGAAAATACCTTTAAGCTGGTCCTTTGAAAAGTGCAGGAGTTCACACGTGCGCTCCATTAGTGATTGACCTGTTTGGTTAACCGGATCTCTAGAAATGGTGAAGCTCCTGATAGGAAGTGGATTTTTGTGAATCCCTTCAGTCCCCAGTCGCAACTCCCCTGATTCTATTTTCTCATTGAAGATACGTTTCAGACCATTGCATTCGCTGGTGGAATGATTGACAAACCGATGAAAACTACAATATCTCGGGTCGAACATTTCCTGGGGAGTAGGTGGGAATCCTACATGTGGTAATTTGATGATCCCTTCTTGTACCCATTCCTCCAGTAATTCAAGGGCTTCTTCCATGGGAATTGGAAAATCAAGGCAAGTTATATCAGGTTTTATATCCTGTTCTTGTGGTTTTTGTTGTTGTCATGGCCCTTAGAGGCGCTTGAGAGCGAGTGACTCGTTGGGTTGGTCCCTGGTTCACGTCTAGAATGGAAGGAAGACATTTAGTTTGTGGTTCCTGTTGGGATGGATTTTTTTAATTGGTCCCTCATTACTGACAACACCAATTGATGGTTGAACTATGTACTGCTTGTTGATCAGTCGTTGATTCCCATGGGTATCTCCATGAATTTCCTCCCTTGCTGGCCTGGTTCTCTCCAAGAGGGAAGGAGCGGTCGTGGAGGATCGCTTCGTGGCTTCATGTAACTCAGAGAAAGTCTGAAAACGTAAATTTTCTAGAAGAGACGATAAACAGGGATCATACCATTAACGCAGACCTCCACTAGTTGATGTTCTTTCACATTTGGATCGTGAAAATCTAATGCTTGAATTCTGAATTTTTTCACATATTCATTGGGGTGCTCATTATTTCTCTCGAACATTCTTCCTAGGTATGACAAAGTGATCTGCTCGGAGACAAAGAAGTACTTCTTGTAGAAGGCGTTAACCATGTCTTCCCAATCAGATATGTTTTGGGAGAAATGTTGTTCTACCACGTGTAGGCTCTTCAAGTGAGGGACTTTGAGAATTCTTTGAGATGTATTATATGATTGTATTCATATCCCCCGAGTGATTCGAGAAATCGAGAGACGTGTTCACGAGCATTTCCAATTCCGTCGTATAATGTGAAAGTTGAAGAAGAGTAACTTCCCGGCAGAGGGATCCTTTGAATTTCAGAAGGTTAGGGAGGTTGGTGTTGATGGACTGAGGATGAGTCTTCCTTGCCATGGTTTTGTAAGAGTCTTTCCAGATTTTCACGAGTGATAAAATTGGATTGTTGATACCTCTGCGGTGGGCGATCAATAATGATATGAAATCCTTTATCTTTTCGAGCCCCAGGTGTTTCAGCATCAGCGGACGCTGCAAAGTTGGTCCTGGTATGCTCCGTCAATCGATGACGTTGTTCTGGAGAGAGTTACTTCATTAGGGTCTTGAGGCAAGCGAGTACTTCCTTCTGAGTAGTGGCTATGTCCACCTGTGTTCTGGAAAGAACTTCTTGTATCTTCATCAGATCAACTATGTTGATCGGAGTTTGAGTATTCTCGGTGTCTTCAACGGTCTTGTCACCGAGAGGAGGAGGAGGAGTAGTGTTGGTACGGGGAGGTTCAGTAGCAATAGGGGTGTTTTCAGAATCGCCACCACCAGTACTACCTGAACCGATTATAGGAGTTGTAACTTCTCCATACCTAAGATCCACCATTTTGAGTAACTAAAAATTGACTTTTGTAATTGAGAGGTTGACCTCCCACTATGGTCGCCAATTGTTTTAGGGTGAAAAAAAATGCACGGTAAAATCGTACCTTCAAGTAAGTTCGAGAGATCAAGCTCGAATAGGATGAGCCTAAACCAAGAAATGGTCGTTCTCGTCCTGCTTCGATTACAAAGATGGAAAAGATTTGGGTATGTCTTAAGGGAGGGAAGCAAAGAAGGTTGAGAAATATCAGTGTGATAGGTAGTGTGAAGAAGAATGGATTCTCTGATAGAAATCACTAATTCTGTATGTTTTATTTCTCCTAACTTGTTGTCTTGTTGTTGAATGAATGAGAACTATCTATTTATAGTTAGAAGGAGACACACTGGTTTCTCGTAAGTCGTGGAAGTTAGGGAGAGGTGGAGAAAGTATGATTATGTATATTGTAGTGGGGTGGTGCCCGGAAAGTAGGGAAGACCTGTCTGACCACTACTCCTCATCCTCTCAACTGCTTTGTAACTGCCTATTACTTGTTACCTTCTTGTTCGTGGAGGTGGTGTCACCACCCACGATATCCATAGACCGCCAGACAAATACCCCAATGAGAATCCCTCCATATGTTGTTTTTGATATCTCGGGGAAATAGTGGATTCATAAACCACTACTGTTATGATTAAGTTAAGCCAAGTCAAAATGATTTGCTAAGTTAGTGAGGCAAGTTGCGCGACTCAATAGATTAGTAATCAGACTGATTAGTGTCGAGTGTGGGAATTTCAGTAGTCATGTACTTGCTTAGATGTAACATGGCATATTTAATGGCTAAGTATTAGCTCAGAAGCGACTTAGCATAAGTCTGAGGGGCATTTAAAGCCAAATGTTGTTCAGGGATTCTTAAGAAAGGATACCTACTAGAATTCATATAAGATTTGGTATTGGAGTAATGTTGAGAAGAAGGGCGTATTTATGAGGGACGTAGCTAGCAAAGCCAGTGCTAGCTACTTAGCGCAAATAGTAATGTGCTAACTTTTCTTAATACAAAAGGCTAAGGTGCTAACCCGTCAGGAGTAAGGCCAACATGCATAACTTATAGCAAATATTAATTATACTAGAGTCAGAAAGCTAGTTTCAAGGAGGTTTGAAGTTTTTTTAGGGTGAAAAAAAATGTACTGTAGAATCGTACTTTCAAGTAAGTTCGAGAGATCAAGCTCGAAAAGAATGATCCTAAACCAAGAAATGGTCGTTCACGTCCTGCTTCGATTACAAAAATGGAAAGGATTTGGGTAGGTCTTAGGGGAGGGAAACGGAGAAGGTAGAGAAAATATTAGTGTGACAGTGTATGAAGAAAAAAACGGATTCTTTAAGAGGAATTACTATTTCTGTAAGTTTTGTTTCTCCAGACCGAGTGTCTTGTCTGTTCTTATTTCGAATAGATGAGAATCATTTGTTTGGGGTTCAAAGGAGACATACTGATTTCTTATCAGTCGTGGAAGTTAGGGAGAGGTGGAGAAGTGATGATTATGAAGATTGTAGTGGGTGGTTCCCGGAAAGTAGGGAAGACCTTTCTGACCACTACTTCTCATCCTCTCAACTGCTCTATAACAGCCCACTACATGTTATCTTCTTATTCGTAGAGGTGGTGTCACCACCCACGATTGGCGTAGACCGCCAGACCAATACCCCAATAAGAATCCCCCCATGTTGTATTTGGTATCTCGTGGAAATAGTAGAGTCATAAGCCACTATGGGTTTGATTATGTCAAGTCAAGTCAAATAACTTGCTAAGTCAGTAAGGCAAGTTTTCCGACTCACTGGATTGATAGTCATACTGAATCGTGTCGAGTTTGAGAAGTTTAATGGTCATGTACTTTCTTGAAAGTAATATGGCATATTTAACGGCTAAGTATTAGCTCAAAAGTGACTCATCGTAAGTCTGAGAGGCATTTGAGGCCAAATATTGTAGAGAGCCTCTTAAGTCGGGAGACCTATTAAAATTCATATAAGATTTAATGTCGGACTTATATTGTGAAGAAAGGCGTATTTATGAGGGAAGTAGCTAGAAAAGCTAGTACTAGCTACTTAATGCAAATAAGAATGTGTTTACTCTTTTAGTTATAAATGGCTAATGTGTTTACATCTCAGAGTAAGACCAATATCCATAGCTTCTAGTATATATCAATTATAGTAAGCTAGTGTAGGTTTGAAGTTAGCACTTCAATTAGGTCGTATAGTTAGCATTATATCCTTAATGTTAATGTTCTTGTGGCTAAGTCGCTAAGTATAGTCATGCTAGACCAAGGGAGCATTGTCCATGGGCGTGCTAGGATAAAGACGATGAGGATATGGGATGCGGAGGCTAGCAAGGCCCATCTAGGGACGTGCTGGAGCCAATGAGGGCGTGGAACACACCAGAGCTAGGAATCGGAGGAAGCCAAGGGCGTCGAGGAGACAAGGACGCTGAGGCTAGCAGGGTATGAGACGTGCCAGAGCTGGGACGCATCAGGGATAAGTGGCCTAGGGGGCATCAACGCTAAGGAGCTAGGACGCATCAGCGCTAAGTGGCCTAGGGACGCATCCGGATAAAGGCTTAGGGACGCATCCCGCTACGGAGGCTAGGGACGCATCCAGACATAGAGGGACGCATCCAGACATGGAGGGATGCATTGGCTTGTCTAGGGACGTGTTGGAGAGCCAAGACACTCTGGAAAGCCAAAGGGCGTACTGGAGAGCCAAGAGGCGTGCTGGAGAGCCAAAAGGCGTTGGTGCCTTTGGCTTTAGGGTTAGGTTAGCACTTTTAGTGCTAAGATTAAGGTGCTAAGGTAGTGACGCATTAGCTAAGGCCTCTTTAAGCCAAGATGTGCTAGCTAAGACCATGTTAGGTTAGTTAGCGCTTCTCAGGTGCTAGGCTTAGTGCCAAGAAAGTTAGCGTTATGTGGCTAACTAGTGCCACTGCGCGCTAAGCCAAATAGCTGGTGTTAATTTGGTTCTAATATGAGAAATGTCTAGGGTTAGCCTAGTTCATAGGTTCAATACGTCTTTTATGGTATTACTTCTTGATTGTGGCGCATCTAAAAGGAGTGGCGCATTATTTGTGGCTTATATTCAAGCAAAGTACTAAAGTAGCATATTTGAGCTCAAAAGAGCAATTTGAGAAGTATTCGTTGCGCATGAAGCGTTAAACTAGAATATATTTTAGGGTTTAAGCATTAGCTATTCCCTAATTTGATAGATGTTGCTGGAACATCGATGCGCATTCGAGACAAGTTCAAGGAATTCAGTCATGGAATTTATGCGACTTGAGACTAGTTTGATATGGCATGAATTTTATGAGTATTGAGGAGGCTACAAGGCCAGTTTAAAATGTTTAGAGAGAATCTGTTTTCTTAATTCGCTTGCGGAATATAAGTAGAGACACAATGTTCTATATTAAGCATATGCGCATAAATATGCACATATATATATATTCTTCTTGGTTAGCAAAGGAAAATTTGAGAATTATATCCCTTGTCAAAAACTCACTATCTACAGAAGTTAGCAACTTAATTAGGTTAAATATTGTTCTTAGAACTTCTTGTGCTAAGTCGCTTAGTATGGATGCGTTAGGTATAAGGGTGTTTTTTCCATGGAGAGCTAGGGATGCTCCAGGCCATAGCTAGGGATGTATTTGGCTGCTAGGGGTGCGCTAGGCTAGCAGGGACATATCATCCACTAGAAGGGACGTGCTCGAGCAAGGGCGCATCTGAGTTAGGCATGGCAGGGAAGTGTTGGTGGTGCATCTGAGTTAGGGATGGCAGGGATGTGCTCGAGTTAGGAGCGCATCTAAGCTAGGGGCGCATTGGCCTTAGTCATTACTCGGGGACGCATCATGTAAGTGGTGTACCAGTACTCGGGAACGCGTCAGCGCTGGTGGGCCGTTACGCGAGGATGCCTCATCCAAATGAGGATGATACTTGTGGATGTGTTATTTAAGGAACTTGGCCACGAAGAGCTGGTGCTAGGGTTAGGGTTAGATCTTTTAGTGCTAAGATTAAGGTGCTAATGTGGTGATGTACTAGCTAAGACCATGTTAGGTTAGTTAGTGCTTCTCATGTGCTAGGGTTAGCTCCAGGAAAGTTACCGCTTTTAGCGCTAATGTGGCTAACTGGTGCCAATGCGGTGCTAAGCCATAGCTAGTGCTAACTTAGCGCTGATAAGAGAGAAGGCTCGGGTTGTCCTAGCTTAAAGTTTCAATGCATTTTTTATGACATTGCTTCTTGATTATGGCGGATCTGTGAGGAATGGCGCATAATTTATGGCTTATATTTAAGCAAAGTGCTAAAGTAGCATATTTGAGCTCAGAAGAGCAATTTGAGGAACGTTCGTTGCGAATGAAGCGTTAAGCTAGAATGTATTTTAGGATTTAAGCATCAGCTATCCCTGAGTTTGATGGATGTGGTTGGAATATCAATGCGCATTCGAGGCAATTTCAAGGAATTCAGTCGTGGAATTTATACGACTTGAGATTAGTTTGATATGGCATGAATAGTATGAGTATTGAGGAGGCTGTAAGGCCAGTTTAGAATGTTTACAGGAAATTTGTACTCTATATTCTGTTGTGGAATATTAGTAGAGATACAGTATTTCATATTTTGATATACAATTGAGCATATACGTATGTATATACACATATCTTTTATATTCCTTCTGCTTGGCAGAGGACAATTTTACAATTCTCGCCCTTATCAAAAACTCACCATCTACGCCATGGTTTCGTAGGAGCCTCTCCAAATCTTCACGGGTGAAAAAATTGGATTACTGATACTTCTGTGGTGGTCAATCAGGAATGATATGGACTCATTTGTCTTTTCGATCTCCAGATGTTTCAGCATCGGCGGCCGCTGCAAAGTTGGTCCTGGTTTGCTTCGTCAGGCGATAGCATTATTCTGGGAAGAGTTGCTCCGTCAGGGTCTTGAGGCAAGCGAGTACCTCCTTCTGAGTAGTGGCCATGTCCACCTGAGTTCTGGCAAGGACTTCTTGTCTCTTTATCGGATCTTTAATATTAAACAGAGTTTGAGAATTCTCGGTGTCTTCGGTCGTCTCGTCACCGACTAATGGGTGTTTTCAGAATCACCACCACCAGTATTACCTGAACCGACTATAGGAGTTGTAACTGCTTCAGACCTAAGATCCACCATCTTGAATAATTAAAAATTGGCTTTTGTAATTGAGAGGTTGACCTCCCACTGTGGTTTCCAACTGTTTTAGGGTGAAAACAAATGTAAATTAAAATCGTACTTTCAAGTAGGTTCGAGAGATCAAGCTCGAACAGGATGAGCCTAAACCAAGAAATGGTCGTTCACGTCCTGTTTCGATTGTAAAGATAGAAAGGATTGGGATAGGTTATAGGGGAGGGAAGCAAAAAAAGGTTGGGAAAATATCAGTATGATAGGTAGTGTGTGAAGAAGAAAGGATTCTTTGAAAGGAATCGCTAATTCTATATGTTTCATTTCTCTTGACTGATTGTCTTGTTGTTGAATGGATGAGAACTATCTATTTAAAATTTGAAGGAGACACACTAATTTCTCGTAAGTCATGGAATTTAGGAAGAGGTGGAGAAATGATGATTGTGGAGATTGTAGTGGGATGGTGTCCGGAAAGTAGGGAAGACCCGTCAAACCACTACTCCTTATCCTTTCAACTGCTCTGTAACTGCCCACTACTTGTTACCTTCTTGTTCGTGGAGGTGGTACCACCACCCATGATTTTCATAGACCGTCATACCAATACCCCAGTGAGAGTCCTACCATGTGTTGTATTTGATATCTTCTGGAAATAGTGGAGTCATAAGACAATATTTTTTTATTAAGTCAAGTCAAGTCAAATGACTTGCTAAGGCAGTGAGGCAAGTTGCGCGACTCACTGGATTGGTAATCAGACTGATTCTTGTCGATTCTGAGAAGTTCAGTGGTCATGTACTTGCTTAGAAGTAACATAGCGCATTTAATGGCTAAGTATTAGTTCAGAAGTGACTTAGCATAAGTCGGGGAGGCATTTGAGGACAAATATTATAGATGGCTTCTTAAGCAAGGAGACCTACTATAATTCACATTAGATTTAATATTGGACTTATATTAAGAAGAAAGGAATATTTCTGAGGGAAGTAGCTAGCAAAGTTGGGACTAGCTACTTAGCACATATAAGGATATGCTAGCTCTTTTGATGTAAAAGGCTAATATGATAACGCCTCACATGGCTTTTAGTAAATGATAATTGTACTAGGGATAGGAAGCTAGTGTCAAGGAGGTTGATAAGGGCATAATACATTCATATTTATCGTCTAATTCATATTTGTTGGTACTTCAATTTGTATTAATAATGTATTTTTAATTATTTTAGTAGATGGTATGCTTAAAACCTGACGTTACAGTTAAATTGGCTAAAAGGACTAAATCGTCAACAAGTTAATGATCTACAGAGTCTGGTAGAAAATGGACCAGAAATAGTGGACTTTTGAGGGCAGACAAGGTCTGTTGGTTGTGGAGTAGACTGTTGATGGCGTTGGCTAGAAGCAGGTGTTGGGTATATTGAAGTGGCGTCATTGTTAGATTGGACCACTTGATTTGGGCTGGAGTTCTTGATTGGATTGAGAACAGAGAGGAAAGGCTCACATTCACGTTATAGAGACGTGGCAGGAGTAGGTGGTGAGCGGGTGGTCAGTTGTGGCAAGAGGAGGTCTGGATGGAGTCCGACATGAAAAGAAAAGTGGGGGTTTTGTGCTTTGTTGCTTGACAGCACGTGGTAGTCATAAGCTTGAGGGGATGGACGAGCTTCTTGTTTGTGGGACCGTATAAAAAGCAAAGGGAGAAAGAGATAGGGGGTGTACATGAATGATCGAGTATAAAAGAGAAAGTGATGGAGAGAGAATGGATTCTTTTCTTTTAGGTTTTGAATTTTAGGTTTAGGTGGAGAGAGGCTAGGGAGAGGATGGTACGGTGAGAATAAGGGGAGAGAGGAAAGTAGGTGGAGGGTGAAGAGATTGAGTGTGACGGAGAGAGAAGAGGGAGTATGTGGAAGATAAAGTACGGTTGAGGGGAAAATAAAAAAAGAGGAGAGAAGGATGAGGGTAGGCGGAATAGAGAGCTAGGGTGAAGGCTAGTGAGAATCTGACGCAAAGAGAGAGGTGGAAAGTGACTGACAGTGAGACAGAAAGGAGAGAAGAAAGGGGACTGTTCGGCCAAAGCTGAGTTTGGCTGTGGATTTTTGGCTGGAACAGATTGAAAAAGACAGAACCACTGAAGTTGAAGAGGCACAAAAAGGGTTTAATGTTTTCCTCTCTATTTTACTCTTGTATTCATTTTTATGGGTTTTAAGAAATCCATCTCCATGTCTTGCTGATTTTTGTAGCTAGGGTTTTGGATAGAAATCAATTTTAATTATGGAAAATTTATAAATGGATGGTTTAAATGTTTAGTAATTTATCTTCATTGTTACCTTAATTAATTATTGCATAAATAGTAGATTTGATCATATATGCTTTTCGTTTGATATGTCGTGCTTGGATTAGATTCTTTGACGGCGAATGCTCCTAATATCCCAATTAGGAATATAAGTAATGTTTTGTCATTTCCTAACACCGAGGCCTTTTCAGTATAGTTGGCTCCAGAGTTGGTAAAAAGCTCTGCAGTTAAGCGTGCTCGGGCGGGAGTAATCCAGGGATGGGTGACCTCCTGGGAAGCTGTTGTTGGATAACCGCAGCGGTGCCCGTTGAAAACCCCACACTGCCGGATAACCGCGGTGGCTAAGTGGGGACAATATCGGTGGAAGGTCGGGTCATTACAAATGGTATCAGAGCCGACGACTGGTCACCTGCCGAGGGTGGGAGAGTACGCTGGATGGGGTGTTCCAGGTACTGGTCTCATGAATGGCAGGGAACGTCGGGGATCTGGGCTTGTATATTCCGGAGCCGAGGACGGCTCCAATTTAAAGGTGGTGGTATTGTAATATCCCAATTCGGAATATAAGTAATGGTTTGTCGGCTCCAAAGTTGGCAAAAAGCTCTGCAGTTAAGCGTGCTCGGGAGGGAGTAATCCAGGGATGGGTGACCTCCTGGGAAGATGTTGTTGGATAACCGCAGCGGTGCCCGTTTTCAACCCCACACTGCCGGATAACCGCAGTGGCTAAGTGGGGACAATATCGGTGGAAGGTCGGGTCATTACATGCTCACAAATAGATATTTGATTCTTTGAAACTATATATTGGTTAGATAGTTCTACTGATTGTTTATGTTTTTAATTTGATATGCCATGCTTAGTAACATTAGATGTGATATACTTTCCGATTGATAAGCAATTCTTTAGAAATGTCAACTTGGAAGCGAAGAAAATTACAGTGGTGAAACGATAATTTTGGAGATTAGATGTGAGTTATATATATCAAATTGGCGAAAACCGAAAACCCTAGTGCTCTCTCTACTTGATCACATTGTATATTTTAGCTAGTTTATTTTATTATTTTCTCGTTCACTAGAATTTTTAAATATCCAAAAGATATTATTTCTGATTAGTTTATTAAGAATATTGATTGCAGTATTGTCCCCGCTCCCTGTGGGTTCGACCCGTAAATGTCGTTGTCTGCATTATAGACACCGTACGATTGCGTTTATTTATATAGGGTTTCCAAATCCTATCAGAGGTTCGAAGTTAGCACTTCATTTGGGTCAAGTTCAATTAGCACTAAAGTGCTAGCGCTAATGCTCTTGTAGCTAAGTCGCTAAGCTAGTAACGTGCTAGAGAAGCTAGGGACGCATTGGCCATTGTGGGACGTGCTAGGCTTGCTTAGGCGCACTGGAACATGGCTTAGCAGGGACACGCTAGGATTTGTGACGCACTAGGCTTGGTACATCCAAGCATGGGACGCCATGGAGAATGGGAGAGACGTGCTAGAGAGCCAAGACGCACTGGCTAGGGCACATTAGCTTGTTGCTAGCCGAGAGGAGTTGGCGCCTTTGGCGCTAGGGTCAGGGTTATAACTTTTAGCGCTAACGATAAGGTGCTAAGGTAGTGACGCGCTAGCTAATTCCTCATTAGGCCAAGATGTGTTAGCTAAGACCATGTTAGGTTAGTTGGCACTTTTCAGGTTCTAGGGTTAGCGCCAAGAAAGTTAGCGCTAAAGTGGCTAACTTGTGCCGATGTGGTGCTAAGCCAAATAACTAGTGCTAACTTGGCGCTAATATGAGAAAAGGCTAGGATTAGCTCAGAGGTTCAATGCGTCTTTTATGGCATTGCTTCTTGATTGTGGCGCATCCGAGAGGAGTGACGCATAATTTATGGCTTATATTTAAGCAAAGTGCTAAAGTAGCAAATTTGTGCTCAGAAGAGCAACTTGAGAAGCATTCGTTGCGAATGAAGCGTTAAGCTTGAATGTATTTTAAGATTTAAGCATTAGATATTCCCGAGTTTGATGGATGTTGTTGGAACATCAATGTGCATTTGAGGCAAGTTCAAGGAATTCAACCACGGAATTTATACGACTTGAGACTAGTTCGATATGGCATGAATAATATGAGTATTGAGGAGGATGCAATGCCAGTTTAGAATATTTAGAGGGAATTTTTGCTCTTAATTCGCTTGCGGAATTTAAGTAGAGATACAGTATTCCATATTTTGATGTAGAATTGAGTATATGCACATGTATACACACATATCTTTTAAATTTCTGCTACTTGTAAGAAGGAAATTTTACAATTTTAGCCCTTGTCAAAAATTCACCATCTACACCATTTTGAGATCCCAAGTCACTTAAAAGCTTCACTTAGTTTGAATGAGTAGTGAGATCCCGTTTTGAAAGACAAATAGATTTTTTACCAATTTATTTTCTTTTAAACCAAAAATATTACTTTGATATAATGTTTTATATAGATTTTTTTTTTAATTATGAAACTAACTGGGATTTAATGATTATTTACTTTGAGAGAATTTTAATAACTTGAATAGATTTTCAAGGTTTTGTCTTTCTCGTTATAGACTTTAAAAATCACCTTCAAAATATATGTTAATGGATTATCTGCTTCAAAAAAGTCCACCAAAGTTTATTCTCGTTGTAAAACTTATCATGTTTATCTTTTCAAGCTGTAATTGACTTTTACATTTGTCGTACTGGTATCTGATTCTTATAACCATTGTCCAAATCTATTTCATTAAACCTTTTTAAAGTTAATGTTTAACACCCGCATTTATAAGTCATAACCATTACTTACTTTTCATTTAAGGTTAATATAAAGGTTTTTTCTTTTGCACCACCCACAATGTAATTTAAATTCCAAGCTGCCCTCACTATATGAAAAAATTAGTATACCCTAAACTTATTTTTCCGCCCTAGTAATCGTAATGAAAAAAAAAGGGCAGCTAGTACACCGTCAACTTTTTTATTTGTAAACCTGTATGGAGAATTGACATTTAAAATGATACGAGAGATTTGAAATAGGATAAGGGTGAAAAAAAACCTGATCGAGAGAAGAAGATTCTAATATTATTATTGGAATGTTTGACAAAGCCACAAAATCTTTTTAAATTGAAATTAACGACCAAAGACTATATTTCCAATCCAAGAAAAGAAAGACCATAAGCTTTTGAAAATGTAGCACATGCTTATTTAGATGAATACAATAAAAATAATAGGTTCGTGGAAGCTGGATTTAAGGTTTTGAGTAAAATTTACAAATAAATTTTTCCTTTTGAAAGATCAAGTCCATAGGGCGCGTAAAAGGTATACAAGATAACACCAAAAATATGAATTTTTTTTATTGTGTCATGATTAGATTATTGACAAAAAAAACTAAAAAATCTTTGGCTGGATGTGTCATTCGCCGGATAAATGGAAATGATCTACTAAAGTTTATTCAAGAAGATTGGATGGAATATCAAGATGGATTTATTTACCATACTAATTTAGGAGAGTTTTCTTTTGAATAATGTTAATCTCCAACTCCATATTAATCTCTTTGTTTAAAATTTAATATGTGAATTTTTGTTTTCACAACAAAACCCTAGCAGGTTAATACATCATTGAAAATTTCGGTGAAAAATCAAGTAACACATTCTAAAACAATGTAAAAAATATAAAGAATATCTATATTTTGAGTCCTAAATTTTTTAAAAACTTTGGGTTTGGGTCCTAGAAAATTTTTAATTAGAGTTTAAATCCTAAAATTTTAATTAAAGTTTAGTAAAATCCTATTTTAAAAGACAAAATAGAGCTTTATCCAAGGACTTTCTTCCAAACCAAAAAACTTATTTTAAGATGATGTTTTGTTTATATTTTTTTCTTTTCAATTCTGAAACCAGCTGGAATTTACTGAATATTTACTTTCAGAGATTTCTAATAACTTTAATAGATTTCTAAAAAAAAATTGGTACTCGTTGTGGACTTTAAAAATCACCTTCAATATATGCTAATGGATTGTCTATTTTAAAAAAGTCCACCAAAGTTTATTCTCGTCGTAAAACTTGAAAATCTAAAACTTAACACATTTATATTTTCAAGACTTTATTTGACTTTTACATTTGTCGTACCACATCTATCGAGGCTTAGTGCATTTTTCTTTTAACATGTATCCATTTGCTGAATTATAAATCTCAATCTTTAAATGTTATTTGCTCAATTATAAATCTCAGTTTTAAGCCGATATGTTAATGTAGGTAGTCTTAACTTAACACATTTATCTTTTAATCCATTTACTCAATTATAAATTTGTTTTTAAATGTTATTGAGACTTCTCTGACACTCAAAACGTATATATTATGCTTCTGGCTCTTCTACTTCACTTCCTTAACACGTATTTGACGATATGCATATAAATTATCAAACAATATTTGAGGAACAAAACGTGGAAGAAATGTGATTCCTACCACTCTACCTACCATGTAATATTTGTCTACCGTCAACTACCTTAAGATTTTTGGCTCAAGCTCAGCACCAGGGTTTTATTATTTGTAAAAGAGCATATTGAAAAAATTAAAACAAATATTTTTGGAAAATTAGAAAAAAGAGTTATTTTTGGTTGAAGAGAAACAATAAAAATCTTTTAAAAAAGTAATAAAATGCTTGAGTTTGGGCTTTAGTTTTTGCTTTGATGGACTACAAAACTGAATTTGGGCTTTTGGTTTTTAGCTTGGATAGTTAGAAAACAGAATTTGGGCTTATTAGGCAGAGGCGACTTGTATTAAAATTTTAAAATGGGCTTTAACAACTATGGGTTGTACTGAAATTTCAATGGGTAAAGTGGGGATTCTTGCACGAGGATGAGCAATGAGTAAAATCCGTGGATTTGGTACCACCCACATTCGTTCCATCTAAATGACGGGTGCTAAATTTTTATTCGTCTCCGATCCATCAATCCACGGGTGAATGGGTTGGATACGGATGGATCCGTGAATTTGTATTAAAAGTTTCAAATAAAGTGAAAACAAAACTAATAAAAATATTACTCCCTCACTTTTTATAAAAATGATAGTAAAATTTTTTTAGGAACGGAGGGAGTATTTAATTAATGATTTATAATATCTTAAATCATCTTCAAATAAATATTCTTACGTGTTTAACTAAACCCTCTCTGCCTCTCCACTAGCAGCGTATAAAACTAAAACTTTTATAGATAAATAATACGAAGTAGATATACTACTGTGTATAAATTACTAAATTTACCTTCATATCTAATATAATTCTAAAATACCCTTAACCTAACAGGAGCAGATATTCAATAAATTTCTAGACATACACCCCTAAATGGGTTGGGTGTCCACCCGCCTAATAGCGGATGGTTTGGATTGGATTGGCGGGTTGGACCATCCATGCTCACCCCTACTTGCACCAGTACTTACGGACTGGAACCAATACTTCACTGTCAGCGTCAATTTGGATGGATCATCCTCCAACTTGGCGTGTGACTCGTTTACTTTAATTAATGAATGATTATAGATACTGATTCAACAAAAACAAAAAAATTCCTACTATTTCATAAACTCAAAAGCTGAGTATTTCAATTTATCATAAGAACAGCAGATTACAATAAAAACCCATATAACACCATGATGTACAGGTAAAATCTATGACAACGGAGGCAAGAAGTATAAGCGTCAGACAAGCATCAAATGAAACATCAACATAAATCATTGAAGAGCGCACTTGAGTATTACCCTAGAAGAGTCTGTTCGCATAAGATAGGGATTCCCACAAACATAGATATCACTCACTTTCAAGTCATAGAATTCGCCATAATCCACCTCATGTATGTCCATCATAAGTCGAGAAGGAAAAACCTCTTTATCATTTTAATCGATTAGAGATTGGGTATTCTCTCGATTTAAAGTGAAAAGATCAGGAAGAGCAGAGCTAGTAGAGAACTTTAACCATCCCCTTCTCTCGGTATATCCAAACAAAGGTGGCAAAATGGACCCAATCACAATTGCTGCGAAACTTACGAGCATTACCTTAATAGAAGCAAGAGCTAAAACCACACAAATCAATACAGTTGGAGGGACACACATTAATATAGAACCAACCGTTCCAACAGGTATCTTATAAGGTCTTGCCACCGCAGGGTACTTCATCCTTAAACGAATAAATGCTATGAACTCCAGTATCATCCCAAAACAGTAAAGAAAATTTTCTGCAGCTACAATTTCTTGAAAGCTCATCGAGGACAACAAAAGCACTCCTGAAGCAGAGAACAAAATACCAACTGAAGGGGTACCATAACGTGATCTCTTCCCAAAGAATTCGGGAATAATTCCACGCTCTGCCATCCCAAGAAGTTGGAAAGAATCACTACTCATCTCGGTTACAAAACACCCCATATTTGATAATGCTGCAGCAGCTTGTACCCAATATCTCAACCAGACCCCGCCTATGATTTTTGCAATGTCTGAAAAATATCCATCAGTCCACAGATCACGTTCGACTGGGACAGCACCTGTACCAATAAGAAGAGGGAAGAAGTACGCACAGACAACCAAGATTAAGGCATAAAACAAAGCCTTTGGAAGAGTCTTTTTGGGGTTATCAACTTCTCCTGCAAGAGTACTTATTGAATCCCAATAATTCAAATTCCAAAAGAGAGTGTTCAAATATAAACCCCAACTGACATTATGAGTATCTAGCTCAAGCCAACTGGAAGGTTCCAATCTGGGGATTGAAATAACTCCCATAACCACGAAAGGAATAATTGAGAAGACTCCTAAGAAGACAGCGAACCACCCTACAATAGTTAAACCTCTGTAGTTCATGTAAGTAAAAGCAATTGTTAAAACCACAACTGCTAATACCCTCGGCCAGCCTCCACCCAAAACAGGGATGGCTGATTTCAAATAATCTAGAAACAAGACAGGGTACAAAGCATTATCAATAACCCCACTAAGCCATTTCATCCAACCTTGCATAAAACCCCAATAAGGACCCAAAGCTGATGCAACCCAGGTAACATAACCACCATTTTCCGGAAACATGGTACCCATTTCTGCAGTGATCAAAGCTTCCGGGACACTCCATATGAACGGAAAAACCAAGAAACCTACAAGTGCAAGGAGAGGACCAGCTGCCTTAACACTATCTTCAATACCAAATGGTCCTCCAGATACCTCATAGAAGATGAGAAAAATGAGGGGCACCATAGAAACTTTTTTGATATTATCTAACACTGGCACTCCTCCCATATCAACTTCAGTATACTGCACATTATCGAACTCCCCCATTTTGAATTCTAGCTTACTTAAACTCCTGTGTTCCTAAATTTCTACAGTCAATAAGTTTCATTCAACTTAATTCATTCATAAAACTAGTAAATTTCTAGAGATAATGTACAAAAAAACAATTCAGGAAGGACAAACTAAATCAGGTAATAAAGTAAAACACAATTAACAACAGGGTTTACCTATGAAGATTCATTCCCCTAATTTCTCAATTCAAAATCACAGTTTTTCCAGAACAAAAAAATGGGTAATCCATAAAATTTATGGTTTTTATCCCAAATTACTATTTCAAAATATGAATATTGCATGAAAGATGTAGCTACGCAAACAAAGTAAAGAAAGAAAGCTAGATTCTTTCTCAAATGGATAGTAGGAAAGAGTAGAAAGTTTGAAGTTAAGAGTTTAGAAATTGACTAACCAGGAGAGGGGAGTAGGGGATGAATTTATCTTCTCCACTTTGAGTAGTTGCTTGTTAGGTATGTGATGTGATCAAACCAAGGACTCTTAATAAAGATCAGCATTCCATTAAAGTTGAGATTATCTCTCAGACGAAAACTCTTAAAAATTAAAAAGGTTATTTACACCCCAGATTTTGGTTTCACATTGGTAGTGGGTTATTTTACGAATTTTGGGTGTAAAATGAAACTGGAATACAAAATTGAGAATGTGAATCTCATTTTATTTTATTTTGAAGCGTATGGATTCCTTTTTGTCATGATTTAATCTAACGGGTAGGATGAATTAATCAAGAATTTGATTATTTTTTTATTTTTTTGAAGTAATCAAGAATTTGATGACTGTATGGCAGAAGATTAGTTAGATTTGATGTGGTAGTATCAAAAGTAGTCAAATCTGGGATTCCTGAATCCAAAAAGTACATGATAGGAGATCAGAAAGAGAGAAACAACCAAAACACTTTCTTATTGTGTGTGCCACACCGCTACTAGTACTCCTGTTTGTTACTGTGTTGTGAACCCTGAATTGCTCAAATTTTGTTTTGTTTCCGGGGACATGACATTTTGAAAAGCGTCCAACCACCGGCAACTTTACTGGTTAGCTTTCGATTTTAGAAAGAAATGAAAAGAAATTTTTGACTAATTAGCTCTCACATTTGTGTAAAATACTAGTAGTTGGTATATCAATTCTCATTGGAAACTTGGCCTTATAACCTTATATCCTGGCAGAAGCTTAAATCTGGATTACGTAGAAGGGATGTCAGTGGGGGTTAAAGGGGACCTAGCTTGTTCCCAAAATTAATTTAAACAAACAGAGCCACTGAGCCAGCCTACTTAGGCTGTTTCACGTGTTCAGTTGAAAACATCTGAAAGAAAAAGTTTGAGAACCATAGCTGTTTTTCACCTGAACCTAATTTGGACGAAGACTATGGAAAACTTAATTGAAAACTAGTAGAAGAGAGAACGAGGTAAAACTAAATTGAATGGCTTCTATTTGTCAGACATGGACTGATCAGAGGAAACTTACATTTGTCAGAGAAGAACGCAGAGAGATGCGACTTACAAGTTCTACAATGGATTATTCAGAAAGGTAGCTTGATATGTTCAAGATTAAGTTTAGTTAGTGGTACCTCATTAACAGTAGTACCATATGAAGAAGTTGCTCTCGTAGTGGGAGTACAAGGAACAGTGCATTTTTCTCTCTATCTTCTTCTTCTTTGTGAATCTTCTTCTCATCACACTTTTTCGACATAGTATAACAAGTAGTTGAGGTTATTATGCAGAGAAGAACCGAGACAGTTGTGGAGTCAAAGCAAGACAAAGAAGTCCAAGATGTTGTGTAATCTTTATCTAACTAGATTTCTAGATATGCTTATCATGAAAATGTAAATCTAGCTAGTTAGTTCTATTAGATAACTATCAGATCAAAAATGTAGGTCTAGTAGTTTATCTCTTATCACTCTATAAATAAGAGTGCTTAATGTAAATATAGTCATCAAACTCTGGAGATCAATAATATTTCTCCCTTCGGGGTTTTCCCGTGGAGTAGGCCACTAGTGCCGAATTACGTCAATTTCCTGTCTTAATTCATTTCTGTATTCGATGATCCATCTTGATGATGCCCATAATTTATTACCTCTCGTTATCTGTTTCTTGTAATTTGTTTGATTTGTACATAGATTAAGTCTTACTAGGCTCATTATTGAAATGCACCAGAATGACAAATGCAGAACCTACAACACCCTGGAATAAAAACTTTGTTCTCATTAACTAATTTCTCGCCCATCTCTGCGGGCTATCAATTTGCAAGTGGAGTAAATGGCAAAACTTTCTTACTAAATTGTTTACAGTAGTGATTGACTGGTAAGTTATAGCTTCCCAAAATTGTTTTGTATCTTCCGCCTTAATTATGTTTGGATTGGAGAAGGGGTTCTCGTAAATCAGTTTTGCAAACAATCTCTTCATCAAATGATTCTTGGATCACAATTTTGACTACTTTCTTCAAATCATCACCATCATTATTAGCATTATTGGTTGGGCCAGTTGTTGTTTGTGTCTTTTTGAAGTCTCTTTCTTTACCCCATAAGACAATGTACAGACCAGCTACTACTGCAAAAGCACCTGCCAAGCTGTTGAAGCAGAACATTACTATGTTCATTAGTTTTTCTTAGGCAGTTCTTGTCTTGCACTAAAATCAGAATTGAATGAGTACAAGCAGGAGATTTTCAAAAAGTATATCTGTCCATTTACCTTCCTGTATATAGCTCTTCGTGAAGGAATAAGCAAGCCATGATTGTAACAATAACAGTCATAGAGGATTGAACATTGCAGAGAAAAGTGGCCCCCTTAATGAAATGCACCATGCTTGAACGAAGAATGAAAATGCAGAACCTATAACACCCTGCACACATAAACATACATATGATGAGCCATATACAAGTGCAACAATGGAGTCCTAAGCTCTTTATACGAAGCATAAATAGTACCCTTGAAATACATACAGCATAGAGAGCACGTAGTGTTGAACCATACAGTCAGAACGAGATAACAGAACCGGATAAACCAGATATCTATACCAACTCATAGTCTTTAGGGTTTGTTAAACAAATATTTTGTATTAGGGTTTGCTTATATCTCCTGTATTGGGGTTTGCTTATCTTCCTATATAAGTAAAACTATATCACGGTTTGGATCATTAATCAAAAACATGAAGCATTAATAAAATCTCTGTTTCTACTTGGTATCAGAGCGGGTCGATCCCCTCACTCTTCCACTATAAATCGCTTCAATACCTGAACTACCACCAGTTCGTTTTAGCCTCCATCACCAGCACCTAATGGCACCGAAATCAAATTCTATCTGCACAACATATCAACCTCGCCTTCTCTGTCATTAAATCACTTCGTCATCACCACACTGCCTACACTATTAACTTGATCTTTGTCCCTTCCATCAAACTCAGCAGACCAATATCTCCATTAATCATCAAAAGTACTTTCCATCATCTCATCATAGCCATCTCTAATCATGATAGCAGCAACAGCAGCGCAACAGCAACAGCAACAACAACACAGCAGCAACAGCAACGCTTCAGCAACTGCATCAGTTGAAGCAACACATTGAGTCTCTTAACCAGCAGAGAACACCAACAAAATTTTTGAGTCTCTTAACCAACAGAGAACACCAACAACACATTGAGTCTCCTAACCAGCAGAGAACACCAACAACTTCTTGAGTCTCTTAACCAGCAGAGAACACCAACAAAATTTTTGAGTCTCTTAACCAGCAGAGAACACCAACAAATTTTTTGAGTCTCTTAACCAACAGAGAACACCAACATCATTTTTGAGTCTCTTAACCAGCAGAGAACACCAACAACATCTTGAGTCTCTTAGCCAACAGAGAACACCACATCATTTTTGTGTCTCTTAACCAGCAGAGAAACACCAACAAAATTTTTGAGTCTCTTAACCAGCAGAGAACATCCAGTCAGAAAACCAAACCATTGGCCTGTATGAGCAAGATAAGCAAAGCATGAAAAGCAAGTTGAATGTTCGCCCCCCCTACCGTTCAACTCGAGGGGAAGTGTTGAACCATACAGTCAGAACCAGATAACAGAACCGGATAAACCAGATATCTATGCCAACTCATAGTCTTTAGGGTTTGTTAAACAAATATTCTGTATTAGGGTTTGCTTATATATCTTGTATTAGGGTTTGCTTCTCTTCCTATATAAGTAAACCTATATCACGGTTTGGATCATTAATCAAAAACATGAAGCATTAATAAAATCTTTGTTTCTACTCATAGGAGTTCAAAACTTGAATTTAACCGCCACGAATTAGGATTTGGTTCCAGGAAATATGTGACAACAGCTGATTGCAAGGTTGCAAAGAAACACATCCACGCGGATAAACAAAGGTGATTAGGATAACTTGCAGACATAGGAACCTGCAATAGTTTATAAAAACAAGATCAAGTTGGTATATATTAAGGAAAAACATTATTTTGAAGAAAATCAGTAGTTAAATAAAGTTACAAATACCTGCAAAATGAGCCAAAATGACCAACAAACACAACTTCCTAAAAGAAGAAAACAACCAAGCATCCAATTGTTGGAACTTCCAACAGTCACAGAAGAGTTGAAGTAGTGTAAAATAATGGAGTTTTGATCTTGTTGTTGAGGAGTAAATTCTGTATTTAGAAGCTTTGGACCCTTCATGAATGCTATGCAAAATGCCCCACTGACACATATTACTGTCCCGACTATCTTTGCCAATGTACTCAGGCTTCTTATATCAACTTTCTCTAATCTGTTTCCGGACTCAAGTTAACACATTGAACAGATAAAATTTGACAATTTATAGATATACAGTGAAATCAACTTTACCCAATTAATGCTGCTAGCAGAAAGGTGATGGCAGGGAGTAAGTTCCCCATTGCACTGGCTATGGATGATGATGTCAAATACAATCCTTCAAAGTAAATATTTTGATTCAGTGTTACCCTGCAGTGCACAATCAAGAAATTCCAGCTTTGAGTTTGGGAATTAGTCAAGTAGTTGACCAACGTTGACTGACTTGACTGTTCAATTTTCCAAGTAGCTTACCCAATTAAACAAGCAGTAAATATCAAACAAAAGCTCCTCATTCCTAGAGCAGTTCCTGATTTTTTCCTGTGTAGAGTCATGCATATGTGTAGTGAACATTGAGAGTGCGAGACATAAAATATTTTTTTGAACTTTAAAGCTTACCTCTGAGAAAAATAAGCAATAGGAGCAAGAACAAGAGTAGCTATGGCTTGTGTGTAAACCACAAAAACTTTAGGACTCATTCCTTGTGAAAGAACAGTTCTACTGGAAAGTGTTACAGCTGCATAAGTAAACTGCAATCCAATCATCGCCATTGCAGGCTTATAATCTTCCCACCTTCCCATAATTTTTTTTTCTTGTTTTTGCAGAGATAAAATATAAGTGTTGAAAGTAGATTCAACTTTGATGAGCTTATATACACAGTCTTTGCCTTGGTTAGCAATTATGTAATGTAACTTAATAATTCCAATAAAAACAAAATTTCCGAAAACGCTTGTATCATACTATTATACTGCAGAAGATACATTGTGGAGTAGGATATTGTCATGCTTAGATTGATATATTCTTGGTATTTTGGCATTATATTTTTTGCATTGCCCACATAAAACTTACTGCAAGTCAATTTATTCATAGATGGTTCTTTTCATTATGCGTTACACACACAAAAAAAAGGCGATGTTCCTTTATGTGTAACTTTACTATCTTAACCAATCAAGTTTAAATGGCAAACTAAAACTCTTAGGGTAGCAGGGGTGTGAGTACCAAAAATCTACTCCAATACGGGGCAAACTTTTCTTGGTACATTAGAACAAGAACAACAACTGCCAGACTGCGGCTTCCTGAAGGCCTAGGATCTATTTGGAAAAAAAAAAAATATTTTGATAACTTGAGCTTTGAGAGCTTTGCTCTT
>JAJJMC010029784.1:10808599-10932843 GCA_023531435.1 Papaver californicum
ATGTTGGTTCTGGTTTTTGTTTCTGCTGGTGGTGGTTGGTGGTGGTGCTCTTTGGTAGTGGACCTGGTGGTTGTTAGTGGTGCTCGTTGGTGGTGGTGGCGGGTGATGATGGTGTTGGTTGGTGGTGCTCGTTGGTGGTGGTGGTTGGTGCTGCTGTTAGTTGGTGGCTGGTAGTGGTGGTGTTGGTGGCTGATAGTGGTTGTTGTTGGTTGGTGGTGGTGAGTTGGTGATGATAGTGTTGGTGGTGAGAGAGAATAAAGATTAAGAGTTGGGTTGATTTTTATTTTTGTTGGGTTGAATTAATGTAAAGGGTAGCTTAGACAGATTTATTCAAATGAGGTTTTTGTTTCATTTTGTTTTGACTGGGGTTTTGGTAGTAAGAGGTATAGAGTAGTGGGATTTTAACCGACAGACTGTTAAACAAATGGATAATTCTAAAACTACCTTTTTAATTGATTATTTTTAGCATAAGAAATATATATAATTTGATAGTCATGTTTATATTCCTTACGTAGGCGTTTTAAAATGTTTTTCAATAGTATAAAGTTTATAAATATACGTAGTATATTTTGAGAGATAAATCATTTCTAAATTTTACTAATTATTATTCATAAAGGTATAATTATAAGAAAATATTTAAAAATATTTCTCTCTCTTCTTTGCCTTAAAAATTATGCAAACTTGAACTATATCATATATTTTTGGACGAAAAAAGTAGTAGAGATAAAAAAAAATTATTCTAATTGGGCATAAAATGATACCTGACTGAAATAGCTCCAAGTCAGATGCATGAGCCGAATCAGACTTCAAATCAGATATCATAAAAATAAAAGAACAAACAATCTGACTTAGCCTGAATCAAAAAGACAAACAATCTGACTTAGCCTGAATCAGATTCAGAAATCCTACTTCTTTCGCTATTGGGCTTTCTATAGCCCAATTAAGAAAATAAAAGCGGCAAGCTCAATTTCCTAATAAAGGTTAATTTCCAAAAATACGACCTCGTTTGTCTATAAATACAGCAACAGCCAACAGGGTCTCCCAAATCAATTCTTTTCTTTATTTTTCTTTCAAATTCCTCTGCATACACCACCAAACCTAGGCGCAAATTCAAGAACGGTTGACTGTGAGAAATCAAAATATCTGCTGATTCACGGAGGAACAAACATACTGTTCAGATTGCAAAAGTTTTACAGCCGTGGTATTTGATCATTCAGCCGGAGACACAATCTGTTCCGACTGTGGCCTTGTATTAGAAGCCTACTCAATTGATGAAACATCTGAATGGAGAACTTTCACTAACGAATCAATGGATCATGATCCTCATCATCGTGTTGGGGAGAAATCAAATCCTCTTCTGTCTGTTAGTCTAACCACATGTATCTCACTACCAAAAGGTGGTGAATGTCACTCTTCTGATACTCCTGGGCCGCGTTTCCGTAATGCGAATATGAAAGATCCTGATAGGGGTCTTATTGAGGCGTTTGACAAGATTGGGGCGATGTCTGAAAGATTAGGGATTGTTTCTACTATAAAGGATTTGGCTAATGAGATATATAAGAAGATGGAAGATATGAAACAGAGTCATAAACGGATGAACAAGGATGCAGTGGTTGCTGCTTGTTTGTATATTGCTTGCGAGAGATTAAAGAATCCAAGAAGGATAAAAGAGATCTGTTGGTTTGCGAATGGTGTTTCAGAGAAGAATCTTGGACGTGCCGTTAAGGAGGTTAATAAAATTCTGGACACAAGAAGTGGAGATGGGGGGTTGAGTATAAATGGTGGTGATTTCTTGAAGCGATTTTGTTCTGATCTTGGTATGAGTAATAAAGCTGTGAACGCTGCTCAAGAAGCAGTTGAAAAGACTGCAGAGCCAGAGATTGATATTAGGAGGGCTCCTATAACCGTCGCTGCGTCGATTATTTACATGATAGCTCAACTGTCCGGTGATGACAGAAAACAGAAGATTATTCAAGATGTTGCTGATGCAACTGGAGTTTCACAAAACACAATCAAGAAATCTTATAAGGATATTTACCCTTACGCGTCACGACTGGTACCAGACTGGTATGCTAATAAAGAGGACCTCAGGAAGTTGTGTAGACCTTAGAAAGAAACGGAAACGAAATCCCCCATTCATGACTGCAATTGGTGCAAAACTTTTCTGCAGATGATTTTTTGTTTCTGTTGCAGTTTATTGGCAACATTGACCTGAGATGATGAAATTCCTTATTGTTTAAGACCATAACACATGACAGAACTGATAAATTTGATAATCTTACAACAGATTTAATAAGAGAACCATTTTTTTTCAATTGTGCGGGTGGTATTTCAGTCCAGAATACCTCTCGACTTCGATATAAATCTTGACAATTGAATTACTTGGTAATGGTACCCCAAAGCATTGTCAGGGCTAGGAAAAGGTGTTGCATTAACAAAATGCCTGGAGGATAAAAGAGCCCTTAGGATTGAACGAATCCAGTTTTGAGGTCTGATTGTAGTTTTGTAAACATAAGTCAGATGTTAATATTCTTCCTCCTTGTGCTTCCTTGGGATACAACTAAAAGTTTCAACTTGAAAAGAATAGAGTAAGTCCTGGTCAGTGCCAGAATTAGCTTGAATACTACTACTATCATAACTTGGCACAAATCACATACATTTTGATTAGCAGCTAAAGAGTTGAAGTAGAATCAGATTCAAACCCGCATTGTTGCAACTCACCTCAGCTGCATCAGTTCTTTTCTTATCTAATCCTGGCCTTGTGTTGTTTAGAAAAGTTTTTCTTGGTGTTCCTTATCCGAATTCATCTAAATGATTAACTTTTCTAAACATACTTCTGTTACTGAATTTCCATTTACCACAAGTCGTACCGTAATTGCTATAAATTTTCAAGGACTTCAATTAAACAAAAACTGAGTATTTTTTCTACGTTGTGATCATACCAGGTATCTCACTCATTGCCAGGTAGAAAGTACCCTTAGAAAGACACTTAAACCATAACCGCATACATGGAATGAATAGAATATTACAACGACACCTGAGAATCTGCTTTGCACTTCTCTAGATCTTCTTTGACAGCTACAAGCCTGCAACAAGTAAACTAAATTTTACACATTTTGTACGCTGATTCGACTAGTCCTCTATGTAAATGGACACATGAGTAGAGATTAACAAAGTTTTCATATAGATATATAAGATTCTCAATACAAACTTGGGCACATAAAATAAAGATTACCTCAACTGCAACTCGTTCTTTTCTTGCTCGAGTTCTTTCGCCCTATCATGGGATGCTTCCAGCTGCAAAACATGCAGAATTGAGTTGCATGTCAATTGTAACAGCTCGTACATTTTGATTTTCTAAAAGCATATCAGCGAGTCAACTACACTAATAAAAAGAAACAACAAGTGAAGCTAGGGGATAATATCATCATATACCAGCTTCTCTGTAATTTTTGGAACACTTGAACTATTTCCTCCATCAACTGTACGATTAGCTATGAGAGAATATAAGCAAGATTTAGTAAGTGCGTATAAAATTTGACGGAAACGATAAATGGAAACTTCTGAGGGATAACAATACTACCGCCTCCCAACTTACTGGACGACTGGTGTTGCTTTATCAACAATAAAACATTTTCCTGTCAGATATCATAGATAAAATGAGGAGTTATATAGGGAATGAAAGTGGTAGCCACTGTTCTGTTGCCCATCAGGAGTAAAGTTGGGATCGTACTCTTTGGACAACATTTGTTTGCAAGATGAAAAACAAATGTGATGAACTTGAAACGTCCTGGGGATTTGATGATGCAACATCAAACTGGGCAGTTGGGGTAGGCGGCAGAGATGACACCTATACATAACTTTAAAATTCATTAAGACGAAGAAAATGGGTGATGAGGCACAAATTCCTAACTCCAGAGCCAACTGACCTGGAAACTTGGATACTTTTGTAGGATGGGAGTTGATAATGCCTGAAAGTAATGGATAATGGTTAAACCAAATCAACTTGCGTATGAGACCTTGCTAAAAAACATGCCGTGGTTTCCCTCTCACCTTTTCCAACTGAGGCTTTTCCGATGTCACTTTGAAACGTCCTTTTTGTTGCACAACTGGTCTTTTTGCCTTTTCATCTAGTTCCTCGCCATTTGATGCTGCAATTACATATTCTCGTTCAAGGGGCGGGGTAGAAAAGGCTTAAAATTGTAGGTACACAATTGGTTGTAAATCGAGAATAACTCGCACAAGCAGATTATTAAGACGAGAAGCAAGTGAAATATCCACATACATGATTTGGATGATCTTGAAAGAGTTTCAGGAGCCGTCTCTTCCACTGTTTGTGGGGCTACCCCAGTGCCATTTTGAGTTTGCTTGTCTCTGTAAGAAGAGATCACATGACCAAAATGCATAAATAGATGAATCAAATACTGAACAGTGAAGATATAAGCTATCCTTGTGAAATGACAACAGAACCCTATGCATATTGGGCATCTAACCTCTCATCTTCATATAAGGGAAACGAAACATCTTGTAAGCTGGCGTCTGATCCTCCACTTCTGTTAGCTGAACGAACGCACCGATTTTCAGAGCCCCTTTCGAGTCCATTAGCCTCGTTTTTGATACTTCCATTCCTATCATGTTCAGCTTGATCAACATGACACTGCAAATCATCCTGCAAAGTAAAAATTTCATCACTTGGAAGTTGAACCAAAGGATAAACTACTAATTTTGCACCCGAATATCCAGAACCCAATACAAAGAAAGAACATTAGAAACACACCTGGATTGATTTTGTTTTGAGCCTCTGAAACTCCTCAAGAACAGATATCTGCCTGCAACAATTAAATCAAGAGTTCAAAAATTAGGGGGTATAAAACACAACTTTTGATAGAGAGTTTTCCAATACGCATGGCAAACTTTGAGTAAACACAGCTAAAGAACTTGTCAGTCCTCAAGCCATGTTTAGAATTTAGACATGCCCCAGTCATAAAGTTACGAAGGAGTACCTCCACTGCTCGTTCATTTCTTGCAATAGATGTTTTGTCCTTTCATGACTTAACTCCAGCTGCAAAAAAAGACAGAGTTACCAGAAACCACAAACAACCTTCAATTTAAGGCTCAAACAATAGTAGCATATGTACCAATGACTCTATAATGTCTGGAGCTATTGAACTGCTTCCTCCAGCTGCACAAAAGTTACCAACTAAATAAAAACCAGATTGATTAAGCGAACCTCAATATTGAAGGAAATAACAAGGAAAAACCTGAGGCATGGCATTTGCTAGTACCTGTTAAATTACCAGATGTGCATTGCTTCATTAACGACAAAATATGATCCTGTCAAGGATAGAGTAAAAGAATGAAAAATCAAACAAAGGTGGTAGCTACCCAACCTAAAGATAAAGATCTATTGTGAAAGATGATGTCGTACCCTTTGTATAATATTTGTCTGCAACATGATATCCAAAAGTGAGAAGACTGACAAGTTATGTGAATTTGATGATGCATCCAACTGCGAAGTTGGCGTAAGTGGCTGCGATATCACCTGCATAACAACTATCAAATGAAAAGGAAAAAAGCTGGAATACAATAGCACGAGAACCTTAACTTCAAGGTTACTGACCTGCAAGCTTTGACTCTTTTGAAGCATTGGAGATGAAAGTGCCTAAAAGCATTGTGTGGTGATTAAACAACATCTGGTTTCCCGACAATACAATGAAAAAAATTATGATGGGGACTCATTGTTGCGTACCTTTTCTAACTGAGCTTTTTCCGATGTCACTTTGAAACGTCCTTTTTGTTGCACAACATGCTCTCTTGCTTTTTCATCAAGGTCCTCACCACTTGATGCTGCAATTGAATGCTTCAGTTCACGAGACAAAGCAGGGAAATGCTTCAAATACTAAAATCTCATTCTGATTTTAATAAACTAACTCCTAGATAATAAAATAGGCAAGAAAAATATCTTCTCTCATACATACACGGTGGTTTAGATGGTACCGAAGGTGTGTCAGGAGCCAAAGAATTCTGAATTTGCTTGCCACTGGTAATGGAATTAAAATAGTTACACGAATAAAAAACACAGCTCGTAAAAGGTCTATTATGTTTCTCAGTGCCAGTAGTATGTTTTCATTATATATGGAATGAAGTATCAGTTGTACAAGTATACTCAAATATCAAACCTCTCATCTTCAAATGGGGGAATAGAAAGGTCTGGCAAGTTGGTGTATGATTCTCTACTCCATCTTGGAGAACGCATATGCATACTGTCGGAGCGTCTTCCAACTCCATTAACCTTATATTCTGTCTTTCCATTCCAATCATGTTCAACCTGATCAATGTGTTTTGGATAATCCTCTTGCAGAGAAAGATGTTCACAACTTGAAGTTGAACCAGCCACACTTAAGTCATCCTCAGATTTGTCCCATCTACCCCTGTAAAGGGAAAACCATCAGTACAAGGAGCATAATGCACGCATATCGATCAGATGATTCATTAAAAAATACATAGTTTCAGAGAAAAGATGGTAATGTGCTTGTGTACCTAAGAAAGTTTCCATTTGAATCGATGGATTGGAGAGATTCTGACCTATGGTGCATCATATCAACATTTTCCTGCACACTATCTGTCATGAGCCTTACTTTTCCAACAATTTGTCCAAAACCACTTTAAAAATGGAGAAAGCGATGGAGAACTTACTTTATCAGAAGCATCCATCAGAGAATTCGAGCTACCTCCTTGATCTTTGTCGGGAATAGGTTCGTCGCCATCTTGAATCTACTACAATAAATAGAAGGCATACATATCATGTGTGCCACTAAACCTCCATAAGCTATATGATACTCACAGGGCTTATAAAAACATAATGTTGAAATTGACATGGCTATACCAGTGATGCCTGTGCTCTCATGTCTTCGACATTAAAATTCCAACCACTGATTCCTCTTTTATATTCATTCTGCACATATCGGAAGCAAATTAAACATCAATATCCAAGGACTCGCATAATTGAAATAGCGAAATTGTATGCTGCATTGCTAACATTGAAGACATGGATAGAAAAAAGAAAACAAATCTACAGCTTATTTATATCCATTCCAAACATATACTATTTTGCATTGCTAACATCAACATCCTATTCCAAAAGTGATACCATGGCGGTATTTAGCAGATTAACAAATGAGTGGGAACAAACCTGGGATATTTCCTCTTTTTCGCCGTCTGGCATTTTCTTTTGAGCAAGCATATCTTCATCCTTTTTCTAATATGAAGGTCCAAAGCAATTTAGTTCAAGCCAAATGTCAATGTAGGTAGGGCTTATGCTATTATTACAGAGAATTGATGCTCTAACCTTCAACTCTTTCATGCGATCTCCAAGAGTAGGCAGACCCTCTAAAATGGTACGGCAAATGTAGTCATTGGACCTAGCTTGCTTAAAGAATGGATGCTTTAACAACTTACGTGCTGAAGGACGTTTTGAAGGTTCTTTTACCAAGCACTGAGCAATCATATTCTTAAAAGACTAAATAAAAATAAAAACAATTAGGAAGATGCATCACTTTAGGAATATCGAAACTCAAATGGCATTAAATTAAAACCACTCATGTCGATATAGAGCACCTTTGAAAACTTCTTGTCCCTCTCATAATCCAAGCCTGGTGGTGCATTTTGCAAAGTCATAAGTAAAACCTGATGAAAGATATTCTTTATTTAGATTAAATGCAACTTCAAGGTTTCTATTCTTTTATGCTACTGATAGCATGGAAAGCATTTACCTTCATTGGAGGATACTTTGAGAAAGGTGCATGACCATGAGCAAGCTCCAATGCAGTTATACCGAAGGACCAGATATCAGCCCTGTATATATGGTGTACGTATCACATTACCATTACCTATTTACGCTTGATCAAAATCGAAAAGTGTCAAAATGAAATTAAGGCCACTAACTTGAAGTCATAACCATTCAACTGCTCCATAACCTCAGGTGCCATCCTATGAAAGCAAAGTTTAACATGCCATGAGCATATATAAAAACCGAATGCAACATTGATACACAAAGTTATTAGCTCTAAGAGTATACCAGCAAGGTGTCCCTACGAAAGTATTTCTAGTGCGCTGCCTATCACCAGAATCAAAAAGGCATGCAGAAACACCAAAATCTCCGAGCTTTATTGCACCTCGTGCATCAACTAGTATATTTCCAGCCTAAATGCATGAAATAATAAGATCCAAATTAAGGGAGCAGCAAACCTTGATAGATGCACAGAGTCTTGAAACGGTGCACGCCTGTGAATGCATACTCACTAGGAGAATAAACAGTTAAGTAGCAAGTTGCGTGTTTTCTATAATTCTTGCTACACCTAAGTTTTAAACGTTAAAGAGCTTCCTGAATATATAGATGGGTGCTATTATGACTATGAGTACGTACCTTGACATCGCGATGGATGTGGCCATGCTGATGAAGATACTCTAATCCCTTTAATATTTCACGTAAAATGGTTGCAATAACAGACTCCTTAAAACCATCGGGATAAGCAGCTTTTAATATATGCAAACAAGAGCCTCCTTCCATGAATGGCATGACAACCCATAAGTTATGATCACTAACAAAAGAACAGTATGCCCTCAAAACATTTGGATTGTCAACTAATATCATTGTTTGAGCTTCACGTGATATATTGCCCTATATTATACAATAAACAAACAATCAAATATCAAAAAACGCACCCACCTGAGATTAAAACTTGTTTAATTACATCTTAATATATATACGGATAAAAAATATCGAAGGATTTTACCAGATCGCTGTTATGTCTTTCGAAATCAATGATTTTGATAGCAACGATTTCATTGTTTGGTATACATATTGCTCGATAAACAGAAGCACTAACTCCTTGACCTACTTCTTCGTATAACTCGTAATGTTCATTCCCAATTGGATACTTTTTCCTCTCCATTATTCAAAAGAATTCTCTGGAAAACGAGGAACTAGAAGATAATAACTGAATGATTTCTAGATTTGATTATTGATTTTTCTTTCCATGGAAAGAGGTTTTTTCTGTTATTTCTTTTTCTGCAATCCAATGAAATTCGCATCTCCTTACACGTCACACCCCCGAGGCCCTGAAAGTTTATATGTCACTCCCTAAAACTCTTCTTGGGTTTAAACCAAGAGCCGTTAGCCCTTGGATATATAACATCTTTTATCGTGTTGTTTTCTCTTGGATATACTAGTGGTGAACAAAACTAATTAATCTATAGATTTAAATACCTAGACAAATAAAGTTATATTGAATGGTGAGAAAATTCTTATTTTCTATTGGTCGAAATGTGGTTTCTATGGTTTTTATGAAACGAGAGTTTTGGTAAGGACACTTGGTATAATTTGATTGGTACAAATATTTAGGGGTTAAAGAAATTCACTCTCTTATTGGCTATTTTGTTTTAAAATTATTACACTTTGTTTACATCCAATACTCAATTGTACCGGGTCAACGTCACCTATAGTGGCGGATAACACCGTAAATCGACGAACCTTTATTTATGTGATAGAGGGACTACCCACCTTACCCATAAAAACTAAAAAAAAAAAAAAGAGAAAACAAAAACAAAATAAAATAAAAAATAAAACAAAACAAAACAAAACAAAACAAAACAAAAACAAACGGAAGAAAAAGTGTAAAAAGAACAGAAATATCATGATTTCCCCATCTTTTGTGAAAATCTTATCATTGGAGAACAGAAGTTGTTTTAGTTCTTCCCTGCTGCTAGGAGCCATAGAAGGTGACATCATGAAATCGTATCGACGTACTTATCAGGAATACTACTACATTTGTAACTTTGCAAACCGTTTTAGCAAGCAATATGCTCTCTTAAGGTAATGAAAATTCTAGGAAACTTTCTTAAGGAAACCATATGTCTTCAGTCGTTCGATAACTCTATTAGCTAAAGATCATGACTTCCACCCCGTATGTCCTTGGACAACCATGTTGGGCATTTCCATGGACCACGCCATGATTGAAACTGATCATTTATTGTTAGCATAATATCTATCATTGCAGGGAAGGAGGCATTGATGATTTACATTACCAATTGCACATGTTGCACTCACAAAAGAAGTCGCACTCAAAGTGTTTGATGAACTTTTCAACCAGCCGTCACGACGGGACCCGTCACACCAAATCAAAAATTCCCATCGAACTTGATCGGAAGGTAACTGTTATGAGAAGTTTTCTGGTGCCTTGCACGAACACAAATCTAGTATTTATTAATCCCACTATTAGTATTATTTTTATGAACTAAGAGGTATTTAGGTCGTAGTTTAGCGATTCAGAATCCGGGAAACATACGGAACGGTAAATTATGAGTATCATCCGGATTCATAAAAGTTAAATTCGGTCAAAATTTAGGTAAACGGTTCGTGATTAGGCAGTAATTCGAAACGGCGTACATACGTGCATAATTCGTTTTAGAGATGAAATCGGCATTGAATTCAGCACATACTAATCATAAAAGAGACCCTTTAGTAGTATTGTTATTGCATATTATAATTTTATATTTTAAAATAAATTATATATATAGTATATACAATTTCAACATCAAATAACGTGCAATTCACTGGTTCACAGTTCAGTTAATGAGTAGTTAGGCTCATCAGTGGGTCAAAAGGGGTGTTCTAATGAGCCCAACTAAGACTAAGGTGGTGATATGAGGGTTGGCTCATAAATGGATTAAAAGGGGTGTCCTAATGGGCCCAGCTAAGACTAAGGTGGTTATAGAACGATTCTTTGGGGACCAACCCATTTTTAAGGGGACCTTTATCTATTTAGGTCATATGCTTTAAAAGGCTAAGGGGTGTTCTAATATGATGCAATGACTAAGTTACCCTTTATTAAATTTATCCTAATCTAATATAACCACCCAAACCAAAACAAATATAAATCAAATCCTAAAACTAAATCATAATTTCTAAACTAACCGAATTTATTTATTTTTAATTCTCTTCTTCTCCTCTTTCTTTCTTCATCTTCCATAAACGATTGATCGTCGATTCATAAATGAATTTCATCGTCGATTAATTTTATCGTCTACAAATGTCTCGTGTTAAACGATCTAAAAGAGATATACTACCTAATCCTGGGATTGCGGCGCTCGCAAATCAAGCGAATATAGCAAATCAAGAAGAAGTTGAAGAGCCGATTCTTCAACCCGAAATCGAGCCCCAAACGGAAGAACCAATTCATAATCAACCTAACATGTAAATTAAAAGGTAATTCCCGAAAAACCCCTTCTATTGCATGCATTTTTTATTGTCGATTCGAGTAGAAATCATGATTTTTAGGGTTTAAAATGTAGGTTCAGATAAAAGTTCAGCTAAGAACATAGTTTTTATCCTTCTCGTCTCAACCGAAATTTATATTTTTCAAGAACACGAAGAACATTTCGGTTAAGAAAATATTTTAGGCTAGCCGAACTTCTGTTTCTCTAGATTCTTTTAACCGACTTAGGAGTTCGGCTAAATCGATACTTTGTTCTTCCAACCGAACTTTGTAGTCCAAAATGTAAACTTAAAGTTTGGCTATTCTGCAAAATTAACATTCCAACCGAACATTACACTGTTTTTGAGGAAAAATGACGGATGCTATCCGAACTTTTTCATGTTGAACGAACTTTTTATTCAGTTAAATTGATAGTGTGATATCTTAGCCGAAGTTTTTGTTTTTTTAACCGAACTTTTTGTTTTGTTTTTAGGGGAAAAAAGAAAGGTAAAGATAAGGATAACATGGTGCGAGATGTTAGAACTCCGACCCCTTGCGACGGTAAACACCTAAGGGAAGATAAACGTAGAACTAAAGTTGCAAAAAGGTCGGGATCGTTACCGAGAGTTGCAATCAGTGAAGTGAACCAAGAGATATAGCAGGAAGTTGAGGAAGGGCAAAAGCAAGAGCAAGAGGAAGAGGAAGATAATGAGGAAAATCCACAACAAAATCTTTCTCTTGTTGTTGTTAAAGAGAATAAGACACCTAAAACACCTTGTGCTAGATATGCACATATTCCTGATAAGAAGTTGTGTTTAACTGCTACTAACCCACATCACGGTACGCTGGAAGTTTGAGGCGAAGTGTTGTTCGGCTATAAACACTCATGGGCTACCAAAATCTACTCGGATAATGTATTGAATTTTAACTACATATATTTTTTCCGACTTATGTTCTCTTAATTATGATTTCTTGTGTGTTAGTTAATCAATGATTATGTTAATTTTGTAGAATCATAACAATGCAACTAGATTGTTGAGACGCCTGAAGGCGGTTTTATGGGATATAAAGGATGAGAGTCCACAGGTGGTGGATAGAGTTACATCATGTGTTCCGTGGTCTGCTATCTATTATGTACACGCCGAGTTTGATAGTGTCACCGTCTTAACGTTTACCCAGAAGTTCTACCCAGAGACGAATACTTTCTACCTCTCATTTGATGAGATGTGTATCACTTCTGACGACGTGTGCAAGATCATGGGTCTTAGAGTGGATGGGAAATGTGTTGCAGAAGGCTATAAAAAGATGAGTTTTGAAGATATAGAAGTTTTAGCGGAGAAGACCCTAGGGTGAAGCCGAAATAGGACCAAGTTAGAGTTCAAACAGCTAAGTTCGGATACTACCATGAACGCAGAGAGTTCGGATACCTATGTTCTTCATCTTACTAGCCGAACTTTTCTGGTGCTTGCCGAAGCCAAGCTATAGATTTTTATATTTTCACCAAATTTAAGTCAATTCAAGCAACAAAAACACATTAACAAGTATACCCGAGTATCCCAAAAATTATAATCTTTATATTCTTCGTTGTGGTCTCGTTAATCTCATAAAAACCCTAATTTTGGGGTTGAGATTGGGTTTTGGGAAGAACACATTCACCATCTAACAAATCATCTATTACCATCGTTGTGAAGATTGACGAATAATTTATTTCTTTTATGATTTAAATGTTCAAATTCCTCCTAGTTTGCACTAGAATCTTTCATTTTAAATTTAACAATCGCCAAATCCAAGTTTTAATTTTTATTTCAAAAACTCTTCTTCTCCCTCATAATAATTCTAATTATTTATCCCAAATGTTTTATCTAAACTAATCTAAGACTAACAATTAACTAAGTTAACTAACTCAAATTATTACCTCTTAATTAAGTAAGGGTATTTTTACCATTAGTAAAATTATATGGATATGAGGAGCTAGGAATTACTTCCTAATGACCTAAGTAAAATGGGGGGAGGGTCCCCTCAAATTCAGAGGGGTCCCCAAAAAATCGTTCATGGTGATATGAGTGTTGGGCTCATAAGTGGGTCAAAAAGGGTTCTATAATGGGCCCAATAAGCTCAAAATACACGAAAATGAAAACATTCACTAAGACAAAGGTGGTGGCGATATCTGGGTTCATAAGTGGGTTAATGGGATGTTCTAATGGGACAGAAAGTTCAAAGTGCACGAAAATTGAATGGGAAAGTAACCGAATTACACGGCCACTCAATTCGGGAAGTCGTATAATTCGCTAATAATCCGGTAAGTCCATATAAAATGCGAATCAAATTCAGAGTTGGAGTAATACAGCCCGTTTTATTCGATTACGAATCATTCGATACAGTTCGTGAATGATTCGAAAATAATACGTCGAATTACTAATTAGGGTTTGGATACCATAAGCAAAAGCCAATCCTAGAAGTCTGAAGAAAATATTTTGCTTCATAGAAAGTTTTCTTCTAGAAGTTATTCTGAAATTACATACCCAAACTTACTTTTGACTCTTTTTGCTTCCAGAAGTCTAAAAACAACTTATAAAGCAATATCCTAAGAGGCTACAAACAAATTTAAAATCTAATTTCTTAATTCTTTACGTTTTTGTATTTTGAAAGATTTTCCTCAGAGAAAGGAAATTCGTCCTCCCGTACTAACATGAGAAGACATACCAAGATATACACACTTACTTTAAAAAAACACAACACCATAAATTTGCTTATTAGTTAAGCTATGACAAAGAGCCGAAAACTCCAAATTGTGGCTTAAATCCTACACCAAATGTCTCCACTAAATGGGTTCCTAAACTTAAGACCGCCAATTCAAATTCAAATAATTTACAGGTCCCTGCTACAGAACTATTAATATTGGAAGTATAGTAGGGGAATTTGTGGAGGAGTTTGGTGCTGGATGTCAGAAACAATGACAGATCACCTCTGAAAATGCAGTCAAAGAAAATGAAGTTTTTAAATTGAAGGCACAAAATTCAAATGAAACATGGACTACTTACACCAAAAAGAAGAAGAAAGCATACAAAAAATGTGATATAAATCTACAAGTACCAACTTGCTACTTGAACCCTTATACCTTACTCGAATCAAATTCTAAGGATGTCATTGGGGAGAACCTTTAAAGAGAATCAGAAAAGAAAGAAGAAAAGGTTACAGAAGAGAAAAACAATAAAAAAAAGAGAAGAAAATCAGTAAACAAAGAAAACGAGGGTAGAGAAAGAGTAGAATAATGGTCTATTATATACATAATTGTTTTGAAATTTCTCCTGAATTTCCAATTCACGTTTTAACATATATTCTGATATTTAGACATAAAAAACAAGTTATTTCACGATTCACGTTTAAAAACTTGTTCTCATTTGAACGTGTGTGCACCATAGCATATCCTTAAAACAATTTCTATATTTTTTTAAAAAAAAATTTATCAATAAGAATTTGATGCTAATGAATTTCAAACTCAGATCATTGTACCATCACTTAATGGTTTTACCATTCTATTCCAGTGACCTTGGCTAACGGTATTTAAATATTACCCATTTCAGTCTGCAAGGATATTTTTTTTCTGACTCGACTGATTTGTTTGGATCTAGCTCATCTGAATCAACAACCTAATACTCAATACCATCCCTCACTTTAGAATAAAAGTAGCACTAGTGGAGCTTACCCTCCCCCTATTGTCTGGTTAGCGTAATCGCACGCTCTCATTGGTTTAGAGCGAAGATATTCGTGTCTGTCAGATATAATTTGGTGTTGTATTGTGCGTTGATGGGAAAATTTTTGGTGCATATTGGGTGGGTGGTTGATATAAACTTGATGGAATACCTTAATTGTTTGTTATGTTTTGTCGTTGGATGGTCGAGCTGTGGTTTTGAACAGCTGAAAATTCATTTGTTATTTTTACACTCGTGTTTGTGGGTAAAAACGATTTGAGGGTAAAAATGGGAATGGTAAAAAAGGGTAATGCTAGTCAGAGCAATGAGATATCAAGTTATGCCAGTCGAAGCAAGTCACTCGATTAAACACCAAATCGCTTAAACATCAAACATTTGTTCTGTATAAGTACTTTTAAGATTCGAGAGATCAATCTGTACGAAATCAACCTAAATCAATAAATGACCATTCCAATTTCGTTTCAGTCACAAAGGAAGGAGAAGAGTTGATCTATAGGGAGGGAAGCAAAGAGAGTATTGAGATCAATGAGATTGAGTGTCAATGGTTGTATGTGTTTGAACTGTTGTAAAGACGAATGATGGCTTTGTGATCCTTTGAGTTCCTATGAGATGAAACTCTTGTCCCTTTGTCGATAGGTTGAAGAACCTATTCATAGCAGAAGAAGTTAACACATTGATCTTGTAAGTGGTGACTGTTGTAGGGAAGTGGAAGAGTAGAGAAGTGGAAATCATGCTGAAAACTGAATCCGTCGTGTGAGTGGGACTTGGCAGTTGTGCAACCACTATTCCCTTCACTCCTTCAACTGCCGACATGACTTTATACTTTCTCGTCGTGGGTGTATTGTTACACCACACGTGTTGTAGGTCGCCAGACCAAAACCCTAGTGAATATCCCCCGATGTGACATAACTGATGTCTCGAGAATGGTTGAGTCTATACTTTGTAGACGTGTATTAATCAGTTAGTCGATGACCTATCTAGACTACTAGTCTTAGCATATTGATGAGTCTAGCATGTTGATTTATTGATAAGTGAAGCATAAGTTGTATGATGCAGCAAGCAGAGCTGGTTGATGGACCATAGACATAGAGAGTCTGATTAATGTTGACACTGGTAGTTGTGTCTATCATCATGTTAGCTGAGGAGCAACGATACTCGAATGATGCTTGACGTTCGAGCCTTAAGTCGCACGAGCGCTAGGTCGTGTAAGCACCAAGTCGAGTGAGTGTTAGCAAACTGTAAAATATTTAGTTTCGTCAAAGTAAGATAAAATTGAGGTTATTTTAAATATTGGTAGCGGGACCAATTGAATTAAACCTTAATATGGCAGATGAACCATGCCAGATGAACCAATGCCATATAGACCAATGGTAGATGAGTGATTAGTGAAGATACCAAATAAAGAATAGGAAGAATCCCAGAGAAGGAGGACCGACCAAGGTGGTGGGACCGGTCAAAGGTAGGTCCAATTATGTATTAAGCACGAATTTTGTAGTGAATAGGACTATGCTTCGCATACCATGTCGTCTCTATATAGCTCTCTAGAGGTATGTGTTTGAAGCAAGAGAGTTTAGACTTTGGTAAAAAAAAAGAGCATAAGAGTTTCAATGGAAACGGGAAACCCTAAAGTAAAATAGAATAATAAAGTTTTTTTTGGAGAAAATATGGGAGTGAGACCGGTCAAGGGAGACCGGCCGGCTGGCCGATTGGCGTCGGTCCCACAATCTTCCTATATTTTATTTTTTTTCTCTTCTTTGCTCTTCGAGATATGTTTTGAGGAGCATTATTGTTATTACACCCATGGGTGTTAGCTTTTTTATGAAAATTTGAGACATGATGTCCTTTAGTAAAAACGTTTTAGAATCTTCATACGATGTCCGTTTTCAATGATCAGCTCCAATTAGGTTTTGAGCTCGTTTTGGTCATCAAACGGAGCAAACAACAACTCTCCAGATAAAATTCTGATAATTTTCATCTTGTAGTTCATCTAGGGTTTAAATCATATCTCCTAGACCGTTATTCATAATGGGATGCCATTTTAGTATGTCGTAGTAGACATGTAGAGGAACATATGTTGTTTAGAACATTTTGCTCCATTCCAAACCCATTGTCACGTTTTTTACAAGGTGATATGACAATGTGTCAGAAAACAATATTAGGGTTTCGTTGTATTTTAACCAATACTGGGATTTTCATGCGACCAATGTTGAAATTGTGTATTGTTTAAGTTCGACCAATCATTATTGGAGCTTTAAATTTGCATTTGGCGTGACGGCGAATTAGTGCCTACATGAAGATGTGCTGTTTCGACTTAGTCCATCAGTGTGCAGCTTGTTATGCGTTATGATCAATCAATGCGTTGGGAACAAAGGGTGTAACTTGCTGAGACGAGATTTTATCGAGAAATTTGGTTGTAACTTGCTGAGACCATTAATGTATTTGTTTACTAAAATATGGATTTTCATACTATAATTTTGAGTAAAAGTTTTTAAATTTTTTGACTAACAAAGTGAAGAAAAAACACATGGAGTTGGATTGGTTGATAGGGGGTCATCATTGCTGGTGAAATTTATCAAATGACTAAATACGGTGTTGTCAATGAAGAATGATGATGAAAAAATGTTAATCCAGTCCAAACACACATTTATTAAAATCCTGAAGTAATTGTTATAGTATTATTCTAAGTTCAGGACAAACTAGAGAAGTAGTTTTAGACATGAACCAAGTTAGATACAATTGTCTTTATTGGGTATGTTACATGTCTTACATCAGTTCATTTTATCTGAATTGGTTCCAAATTTACAGGTATCGTTGTAGAGTTGATCACATGGTTTTGCCGTTGAATTTGCTAATCCAGAATTGATTGGAAATGGTATTCAAATGGAATCAGGTATGAAAAGGAAAAAGTTGTAACAAAAGAAACAGTTTCATTTTTATCAGTTTCACCATATTTTTATTTTTAAAACAACCCCCACTCACCTCAACTTTTAACGTTTCCTTATCAAAGGTGGTGGGGAAAGAGTAATTACTTTGAACATGATTAATTGATTATTGTTATTTTTATTCCTTTATTTCGTTATTTTTTTTGCCACTACAATGTTCATACAATTCATTATTTTTGTCAATTTGATTATAAGGTTTAAGATGTTACCAAATTACATTGTTCTTTCAGCTGCAAAATTTGAGCTTATATGAGGCTTAAATTGTGATATGGTTTGGAGAAGAAAATCAAATTGAGGATGATTGTTTTGATTTTTTGGTGGTTGGAGGAGATGCTGAGGAAATGAGGGGTGGTAAGGATGATTTCTTTGATTTATCGGAGACTGGGAATCCTAATACAAGGGATGATGAAGATAACGCGGGACAAATGGATCACAAAGAAACAACAAACGGGAGTAAGATCTAGAAAAAATGGCAAGTGTAGTTTGCGGTAAAGTTTAGCATGGGATTGTTCCTTTTTCATAAATGACGTTATGGTTTTGTATTCATCATAATTTGATATTTGTGTAATGGTTTGACATCAAAATCCTTGATGTATGCATGGTCATGTGTAGAAGCTTTCTTCATCATTCATTGTATATGTGATATTGTTCACGATTTATATAAACGCGTCCAACAAAATTCATAAACTAGAATCTTTATTAACATGATGGTTATTACAAATTTTTGAAACACTCAGGTGTATTAGACGCCGAGGAGTTGTCTTTTATAAATTATGGAATGAGGAAGGCATCATCATGCACGTTATCGGGAATTCCAAGAAGATATGCGAAGGTCTGCAGAGTCTAACTTGACGTTTAACTCTACGTTAGATGGTGGTAGTTTGACACGGGAAAGCTTTGAAGATGTAAGGGCGTCCATTCATAGGTCGTCCAATTTGGTTGATGCAAACATCAAAGCAGTACCAAGAGTGTCAGGTTTGTATTTTGAAAACCTGCTCTTAAATGTAGGTCTGAACTTATTTCAGTACTAATCATTTGTGCCAAGCGAATGCCTGACTGTTTATTATATACATGCATGGCTTTCTTTTTAGGCTTATTATCATAATTCTATCTTAATTCGGGACCACTTGAAGTTAATGGTAGAACTAGAGGTTAGGAGTTAGGAGTTAGCACCACCTGATAAGGTTAAATTTGCCTAAGTGATCACTACATTAAAGTCACCAACCGATGAGTTTATATACGTCGATATTTTCCAATGGTATAAGGTTATAGAGATGGGATTCTTTTGCATTTGTTGAGTCGTGTATTCCTTTTTTATTTTTGTGTTTATCATCAAATTAACAATTGTTACTATTTCAGCCCCGAAGAATGCAGAGCTTGCTGATAGAAACAAGGTAACTTATATAGATCATACTTTTCCATTCCTGTTTTGGCATGTCAGGTTCCCTCCGTCAATCTTTAATAACTCAAAATTATTTATCAAATTCAGATGAAACCTGTTGTTGCTTCCAAGAGGCAAAGTGTGACCACAAAAGAGGCTGTAGTTCGTCCATGAGTTACACATGCAAGTTTGAACCTCCTAAGTAGCAAATACTAAACTTTATATTATTTGTATTAATCAATGCATATGGTTCACACAATTCAATCTGGATATACCATACTAGGAGACTTGCTGCCATCACCTTTTTTTGGTTCTTCTGTTTCTGTAGAAAAAAACATAAGACAAGGAGATTAGATGGTGCGAAATTTGCTACTTCATTCTTAGATTAGAATCATGTATTGTTTTTTTTTTGTTTTTTTTTCTTATGAAGTTGTCGATGGAGAGATCCAAAGTGCAGAATCCTTGCAATTAAATTTTCATATGGTAAGTGTTGCAATAGACAATTTCGCTGAAGTTAATAAACCTGGAGAGGGTGGATTTGGCTATGTATATAAGGTACTAACATACGCGCAATAATTTCCTTGAAATACGAGGCTATCCTATCTTAATTATATATAAGGTACCAACATACAAGCAATTATATGTTTAAGAGGAGGCTATCTGATCATTTGCTTGGTTATGAAACAATTTGTTTGTGATAAATGACAATTTACCTGCTTTTATATTGAGTTGGTGACCTTCAATTTATGTCTTGTATTATTTGTTGATTTTTAGTATTGAATTGCTTCAACACATAATCCTCATGTCTTCCACGAGGCGATAAACTTCCTGGTGTAGTACCAAAGAACCTAATTTGGAAATTTGGTCTCTTGCTTCGTGTTGGTGACATATATTCCCTGCACAAATTCATGATTCTTTAGGGAATTTTTATTTTTTAACCCGCTCGCCAATGACCATTGTCTCTTCTTCAAGTGGGATACGATGTTAAGTCTTTCTGTGGCACTGTTGTTGAAATTCTTCATCGCAAGTTCAATTTTACTCAATTTGTGGATCTGGGATCGCAATCCGCCAACACTAATCCTATATGTACTCTTTTTTCATAGCCTTTCAATCATTGATTAAACCCCTTCCATGTATATTCGGACATTCCCCATTGTTTTCCTGGAATTTATTGTTTCTGCTTTTGAACAGATGTCGTAGGGAGTTGAAAGGTTTTTATGAATTGCTTTAAATTAACAACTCACTCTTTATATCCGTAGATATGTGTTTGGTATTGGCATCTCATTATGGAGATTGCAGAAAAAGATAACACCGAGGGACGTTGTCCTGCATGTTGAACACCGCATGACAAGGAAAAAATTGTAGGGAAAACAACTAACTGTTAAAGGTTATTAAAATTCATGTTAGATTGATTATTTCTGAAATCGCATGATCGTTTGATATGATTAACTTAATGAAGAAACAATCCTATGATTTCACGCATTGATTTAATTTTGCCTTCGCTTTTTTTTCTTTGCAAATTTAGCTCAGGAAGAACCCCTTAGCTTCGGCTTCTATTGAAGGTTTCAAAGGTAAAACACATAAGAAGTTACAAAGATGAGTGTCATTACTGTTCCTAGCTATTGCAGCAATGTAGTCACCCTAATTGTAGTCTCAGTAGCTACTAATTTTTAGGTGTCTTATATGAATACTAGAAGATGCAAGTGTAACGGTTGACAGTCCATTTTGAGAAAAAAGTCAGGAAGAGTAATTGAAGTAATATATCACTGAAACCTCGAGAAAACATGACTACCTTATTGTAGTTTGACATATAATGTTGTGTAAGAAGATTACATATTCTTCCATATTTTCAATATTCATAGCAATGTTGTTTCCTTTAGGCCACAAGAACTGCACAACTTTCTGGGTTGAAACATTTGATCTTCTCATTTAAGTAAATATATATAATATCAATCAAACTCTTCAATTAATTACAAGAAAAATAAAGCCCAGGCTGTAGAACACAACACCTAGCTGCACACTATATCAATAAAAGAAAAAGAAACGGATAGCAGACGATGATGAGATATTCGTGTTAAAATTACGATGTGATCTTTTGACGCAGCTGCTGTCAGCTGGATCAAAGACCAATTGGTTGAATTCTTTTCTTTGATTGTTTCAGAACTCTTGAAGTAACTCTCGAGGTGGGTAAAATTTTAATTTATATTAATCATGAAGACACAATTAAATGAGCAATCCTTTTTTTTCCTTGGATATGATTAAAAGGTTGGCATAACTGGCACATATCAGGTAACCAAAGTAATGTTAGAAGTAAAGTGGACAAAGATTTTAAAGATACATACCATGCCTGGAATCTAAAAGAAGTCGTAATCTTAAATATTGAGAGGTTTGATAAAAGTGCTCTAACACTAACTTGCAACTCAGTCACGCATGAAATCATACATCTGGATTTGGTGTTTTTAAACTCTATCGCTAGTAAATATAGAAAGTAATTCACATGTATGAACACAAAACTGTTACCACCTCCTTAACCCTAATATATTGGCAACACAATTCTAAAATATTAAAAATATTTATCTAAAATTTGTGAAACAATTTGTGGCCTTTGCATAACTGGATAGATAACAATATCTCCCTTAATATAATTTTCCCTCGCATTATTGACTGATTCAAACCACACTAGCAAGGATAAAACAGACTACATAAATATAAGCTGAGATAGTGAGGAAACTACAACCACAGAGAAAATAATCGATTCAGACACCTATTAGGACATTTAAGACGATTCGGCAACGAGAAAAGTCTGGTAACTATTTTTCATCCAGAAAATGGGGTTTCAACAGTCGTAGTAGTTCACTGCTCATATATATCACATGTAATGTAACTTACTAAAAAAATACATATTTGGCATCCGAGGTGGTTTAGGCATTAATCGCATTCAAATCGGCTGCGCATAATTCAAAAAACATTACAAAATAACCTTTTTATCCTTAAAGTCTGCGTCGTTTCACTTTTTTTACCCCGTAAAAAAAAAGAGAGAAGTAAGGATCTTATATGAAAAATATTCGATGATGACATGATCAGTTCCTCTCCGATTAAAAGATGTTAAATTTCCTTTGGAAGGTATTGACAACAATAAAGTATAATTTGTGTTTATTTGACCCTATAATGCAGAGCACTAGATCACTTTCATGGAAAAATCCATTGTATATGCATAAGCCATCATAAAAAATTCTAACTACGTAAAATACAATAACACTGGGCAACATAGATAACACAAGGATTACACTAGGGAGGAAAAATATGCATTATAGATCTTATACATCCAACATGTGTCAAATATATTAGTAAACTCACACCCCGCAATACCCAGAACATGCCAAAGCCCGTGTTGTTACGATTGCTAACGAGTATATTACAAGAGTCCCGGCAAATTGCTGCAAGTGGCAGAAACGGTACGCATATCCTATATTAAACTATTATCCAAATTAACTAACCTGAATTGGAAGGTTTTATTTGGATTATTTTTTCTTTTGTCATATAACTATATAAGTAATGAGTCTGAAATTGTATACAATTAACATCGATCACTCAGGTATTGTATTTTGTAGTAAAAAAATTCGCGATTGAAGCGAGAGAAGAAGCAGATAGAGAAATTACACATTGTCGGTGATTCAAATGAGGTAGCATACAGTTCAGATTCCCGTTGTTATATCCTCGAAGAGTTAATCCTTATTTCTTACATTTTAACCAGTTCTTGCTATTTTATAGGGAGAATGTCCAATTGTTTCATAAATGAACTCTTCCACAACAATTTTAGGTGCTTCAGAAGCTAATGCCGGATTCTTAACTCCTTACTTATCTAGGTAAAGGAAAAAAAGGCAGTGATAATTAGGGGATATTGATATTGTTAGCAAAGAGGATTTTCAATTTTGTTTTCTTATTATATTTATCTGCATCTGTTTTTATTTAGGGTTTTTTATTTAGGGAGTTCATTAAATGGTAAAATGGTTAGAGGGTTAGTTCTTAATTGTACGCCAACATGCTGGAGGTTCTTCGTTATCAAAGATGGAAATGAGTATGGCGGGATTCAGAAGATAGTGCAGTAAGAATGGTTTTAATAGTTGAAGAAGTCACCACCTTAAGATATCGCTGAAACACAAATAAGAGAGAGGATACTATCATAAACAAATCATCCACGGTCCGCTTTCTCCATAAACAAACTTTGATTTTTAATTATGCGACAATATCTTATATGACTTCTTTAATAATTTATTTTCAGGAAGCCGAATACAATAAATTTTATTTTCAGTGCAACGACGGTATTAGGATCCCAATCATCTCCTAGAGTTATTTTGTTTTCCTTGAAAGGTTCAAATGCATTGGCTCCAGCAATTTTTAAGGTAAAAGTCACAATATATAGACCGTGGAGTAGGCCAACTAAATTTATAAGTAGCCTCCTATTTCTCGGTCAATTGTTTTATCTGTTATGATAAATTTGTTTGCTTTTGTGGTCTGGTGTTACATCGCTTGGATTAAATATTTTTGTTGCCCGATCTCCAGCTAACGGAAAATTGAATTTCAACATTATTTCTGGAACTTCCATCTCTTGCCCTCATATAATATTACAGCTTTGGTCAAAGTTGTACATCCATCATGGTCTCCTTTTGCTATTAAATTTTCCATCATGACAACAAGTAATACCAAATTCTATTTTTTCCTCCAGCAATGAAGTCTACATTTCTAGGCAGGTAGAACAATGAAGTAATATTCATATGTTTTTTATTGTGATGTTCAATAGCATGTTGATGGCCAGGTTATATAGTGATGATCTTGGTACAATTGCCTTAAGAAATGCATGTCATGCACGGTGGAAGTTTTAGCATTGTTGGCTTGACGTGTCTGAACACTTGGAAGTACAACATCCTACAGATGTTCATTTTGTTAAAAATTTCATGATAATTCCCGAATCCCTATGTCAAAGATGTACAAGATTACATTGATTTTGGTACATCTTGTAAAGTGGCAGGTTTTATCGCGGAAACTATCTAAGTTAGAGTTTACAATTCATTTCATATAAATATCTTAGGTTTTTTTCGTCAAATATGCTGAAATTGATAAAACTATATTTGAGAGAGATATTTTATTACAGGGAGTTGGAGGAACGGTTAAGTTGTCCCTTGGATACTTAAAGCAAGTATATGTTGTGATGCATTAGGCAATGGTCAGAGGTATTAGTGTAACTTTTTTTAATGATGTACAATATAAATAGTTTTATTTGATCTGCCATATTAGCAGTATCGGTGAAGGGAATATTGGTTTGTCATATATTATTACAAGGAATTCCTGTAGTTATAGATTATTTCTATGTTAGTTCATGGAGTATCATGTTGTTGTTTCTTGGTTTCTTACCGAATCCTTTGTATGTTAATTCTGCTTAACGGTTCGTAGAATCAAGTATTTATTTGCAATGTTTGTATCCTGCATTTATTAGCTCCTCAACAACACAATATCAACACCTTTTTAGTCGAGAGAAACAACTTCGATGAAGATGGAACACAAAAAGTAGTACCTAAAATATAGACACGGGCAATTTCAGTACGAAGATGTAATTAATTTTGCAGAACATACGTTAATATGTTATAAATAATTTTGCAGTACATACATTAATATGTTGTGTGGTGCACAGGTAGCGCAATATCTTATTCGCAGTGCATGGTTGATATTTGGTAACTATGCAAATAATTTTTTTGACAATTGTGGTTTATATTTATTTCATGACAATCGGGTACAAGGACGGTTTTATTATGGACAATGTCGAGCATTAATGGTTGATGCTTGAGGATATATTTATTACCTTGGCACTAGGTACCGATGGTATAAATTTGGGAACAAAGGGTGTAACTTTTAGGGTTGCTCAAGCTTCTTTTCACCCAATTCACCTACAACAACAAAACCAACACATCATCCAATTACACTCATTTTTGACGTGCCAAACCGACCCTTGCTGTATTAGTTGTAAGACCTTACATAGCCAAATAAAAAGATTTTGGCAAGTTTATACTTAGATTTACATGAGAAACAAATTACACAGTCATTTTATAATGCATGGACGGCGGGACCATTTTGTACTTTTTTTGTTGCTTTTTATCTGTTTCACTACATTACTCACATCAGTGTAGAGTATCTCTTGCAGCGAGGAACTCAAGAAAGGCCTCATACTGGCAGCTAGTAAACATGTTTAATTTCTAAAGAAAGATATATCAATGCATTTCCTTGATTATATCTTCTTTGACGGGAAGCACTTTGTATACTTTGAACTATTTAGAGTTGGCAATCCATTTTATATAAATATCGTGTTTTATTTAGTGTCTATAATGTCAAATATCGATACAACTATATAACGAGTGTGATTTTTCCTTTAACTACAAGAAGTTGGATCCTGTAAGAGCAGTTGAGTTAGCCGCTTAATTCTTGATATAAATATATGATTTCTAAAGAAATATGTATTAATGCATTTCTTTGATGGGAATCATTTTATATGCACTGTTTAGAGTAGGTAATCAATTTTATATTAATATCGTGTTTTTTTAGTGTATCTAATATCAGATATTGATATCTATATAGTGAGTGTGATTTTTCATTTAACTACAAGAAGTTGGAGCCTGAAAGAGCAGTTGAGTTGGCCGTTTAATTCTTAATGCAAGTATATGATTTCTGAAGAAAAATATATCAGTGTATTTCCTTGATTAAATCATTTCGACGGAAAACACTTCATATGATTTGCACTATTTAGAGTCGGCAATCTATTTTATACTAACATCATCTTCTTTTTTTTAGTGTCTCTAATTTCATATATGATATAATTATATAGTGAACGTGATTTTTCATTTAACTACCAATATAACTGATGTTAGTAATGTCCTGAACTACTTACGGATACCAAAAGTTGGTATAATTTTTCAAGTATTTTCTTTAAAAGAATTTCTTAAACTCCAACACTTTAAACGGTATATAATCGGTGAATTTAGTTCCAGATGTTAATCAACTAAATAATAATTGGTATTTTCATTATACATTGTATTTGTTAATTGGGATCCCTTCTCAAATGGGGCCAATTTCCATCATACCCATTGCATAACACAAGTTAAATATTAGTTTGACTAATTACATTTGAATCTGACTCATTACAACTGACTTAAAAATAATAAAACAATAAAGTTATATAAAATAAATTCCAATTATATATATACCCAACAAATCGGATACAAAATAATTCTTAACTCCAATATGAACCAAATCAGATCTACATTTGCATATCACAAAAATAAAAAAACAGATGATATGATATCTTATCGCGATCCAAACAAACAAGTGTGCGTCTGTTGCCAGAGATGGGAGCTTTCTGGTTTGTCAATCCAAGTACTTAGTTAAGTTACCACTCCGTTAAATAAAGTATAATAAGACTAAACATCAGCCAATTACGGTGCGGCCTCGTTAGTTACAACCTTTTCATAAACATTCCACGTATCTTGATTCTTCATTGGATCAAGAATTTCTTTTATCGTTTTGTTTAGGTTTAAATTTGCAGAACTGAATCTTCAACGACAATGGCTTCTTCCCTTCGTAGGATTCTCCCCCTCTCTTCTTCATTTCATGTAATCTTCTTCTTCTTCCTCCTCTCTTTTCTCATTCGATTTCTGTTTTCCTTAATTCTTTTTCTTTTTATACTGATTTTAATTTCTCATTTTAAGCAGAAAATTAGCTCATACTCATCAATAATAACTCCTCAAGGTTTCTATCATATTCCCCTCCCTCTCTCTGTATTTTTTTTCTGTTTTTTATTTTAAATATTTTAATTTATATAATTTCATTTTTTTAGGGTTTATAATCAGAGAATTCTGTCAAAACATAGCGGCAACAGCAACAGTATTGAAATTTGAAAATGATGTTGAGAGTAATAATAATTTCACTAAGATTCGACATGAATTTGATTCTGCTAAGAATAGCTTTCTCAAGATTCCAGAAGCACTAAATCTCATGCCTAAGATGAATCCTGAAGGTCTAATTTCTCATTTTCGTTCTTTGATCGTATTGCAATTTTGGTTATATTGTAGTTCTGACAGTAGTTTTGTGTATTATGGTGAAATTTTTAGGTATATATGTGAATAAGAATCTTAGATTGGACAATATACAAGTCTATGGTTTTGATTATGACTATACATTGGCTCATTACTCGGCCAACTTACAGAGTTTGATATATGATATTGCAAAAGACCACATTGTAAATGAGGTTAGTAGTATAAAGGATGTATTTCTATTTCTATTTGTTTGTTGCTTTCTTTAACTGTTTTTAAGATATGTTTTGGAACAAGTGATTTTAACTTTTTTTGGTTTTGTGTGTGCATTTTATCAGTTTAAGTATCCAGAGATCTGTTCAACTTTTAAATATGATCCATCTTTTCCAATTAGAGGACTGTATTATGATAAGCTAAAGGGGTGTCTCTTAAAGTTGGATTTTTTTGGGTCTATTGAGCCTGACGGATGCTTCTTTGGTCGTCGAAAGGTGTGCATTAGCTGTAAAGTTATATTTAGTTGCCTTGTACGAATGGTTCTTGCGTAATGATTCTATGGTTTATTACTAAATTCACATTGTTATAATCTTCTATGTGATTGTCTTACAGCTTAGCCGAAAGGAAATAGAAGAGATGTATGGGACACGGCATATTGGGCGAGATCAAGCTCGTGGACTTGTTGGATTGATGGATTTCTTTTGTTTTAGTGAGGTTGGTATTTCACCATTCGTTGCTTTTTAAATAGTTTCTGCCCTTCGGATGCTCTGTTCTCTTTTTTTTTTCATATATCCTGTCATTTCCCTGTCACGTTCTTATATAGGAGGTTAGGATTTTTGTTCTATACCAGCTGTTTTTTTCTTTTAGATATTATATGCATAATGAGGCATTTGAAATCTTGCAATGTGTAAATACAACGGTCTGCGATTTTTCCACGTCATCATCCTGATTGATTGCATTTCAATTGTTTGATATATTTTCCACCATAACACTGTCAAGGATCTTGTTTATCTGTAGGCATGCCTTATTGCAGATATTGTCCAGCACTTTGTAGATGCTAAATTGCAGTTTGATGCTTCCTACATATACGAAGATGTCAACCGTGCAATCCAGCATGTTCACCAAAGTGGTTTGGTCCACAGGGGAATTCTTTCAGATCCTCAGAGATACTTAGTAAAAAATGTAAGTCATATCATATACATGTAGGATTTTTGTTGTCTTGGTTATGAGTCTTATGACTCATGAGAAATTCGGTTCTTAAGCTTAAATTTCCGTCATTATGTTACTTGTTCTTTTACATTGACCAGCAATCAGCTGGTTGTTTTTATTTTATTCATGTGTAATAACCTCAGTTTTTCATGAATGTTATTCAGGGCCAGATGCTACGATTTTTAAAAATGCTTAAGGAGAAGGGAAAGAAACTGTTCTTGATGACTAATTCGCCATATTATTTTGTTGATGGCGGGATGCGTTTTATGTTAGAGGTGAGTCCATGTTGAGTTATCATTACAGTTATTGTCTAACCTTGGTTTATAAACTACTAAATTGTTAATTACTTCGACCTTCTTTTAAATTGGTCCTAAGGGTGCAAATAGAAACATCTCCCTTGTAACATCTTCGCATGGGTTAAACCACAAGGGGTGTAAGACCATGATATACATAAGCACATAAAATGCTATTATGTGTGGCACTGGTATAAAGAAGTAAAGAATTTCATAAAATGCAATTATTCTCTAAAACCATCCGCCTGTTTATTAACTTCAACAAATTTTGGAATCATTAACCTTTTTAGAGTCTCTACCATTGTAGTTTATATCTCTCTTTACCATAATTCTCTAGAGGCCAACAAACGGTGTAATTCAGGCCCGTTTGTTGGAATTATTGCTACACAGGGCCCGAAGATGAATTTACTTACCTTCTCACTCCGTTACCATTATTTATAAACTTCTTCTTCGCGTAATTCCATTAAGGCCACTCACTAGAAATAAACGTGCTGCGTGAATTCTCCGACCTAACAGGATTCCTAGGCCAACTGGAACTCATACCAGTGAAGTAGAAAGTATAACCAGCTTGTTCTGATTTCGCATACTGAAGCCATTGAAATAATGCATGATTTTTTGATTTCTTTGATCGATAAATAACACATGATATTACTAATCAGGTGTAACATATATATCTTCTTGTATGGGTGATTGTCTTGCCAATATATCTATCAGCAAGACAATATAGAAGAGAACTTTATTAAAATCAAGGGCGTGATTTTTATATTAGTTTCCCACCTTTGACGATCTGACCACAACTTCTCTTCAAGTCTGTACCACATTCTAATAGAACAAATGTGCTAATATAACTATCTAATTAAATGTAAACATTTCTAGTCAAGCTCTTTCCTTCAGAAACCTTAAGCCGGGCACGTGACAAAGCAAGTGCTCAACTTCAATCTTGTTCACCTCATCTATCATCCTAAAAGAGTAGCCTGTTTAAGTGATTTTTTTTTTGATCTGTTGCAATATAATCTTAAATAGTTGTGGTTCTTTGTTACTCTGTCTTTTCAGAGCTTAATATTTTGAATGATTTTGTGGAGTAAAAGTATATTCTGAGTGTGGTTCTCTAAAATGGCAATTAGGACTATATGGGTAAGGGAGATTCTTGGAGGGATCTTTTTGACGTTGTGATTGCTCAAGCGAATAAACCAGAGTTTTACACGTCAGAGCATCCATTCCGGTTTTTCTCCTCAACTTCCTAAAATACTGTACATGTTCTCTTACATTTAATGCATACAACATATAGATGATGTTTACTTCAATTCTACAGTTTTATATACTTTAACGAACAATCTGCATCCACAACTTTTTGCCCTATGACACTTATAGTGCTTCAATTTATCATTGTCTTTTTTCTCCTATTTTTTGACTTATGTTTTGAAGCTATACTACCTATGCATTGTAAGAAATTCTATTATTAGCATTCAAACACATATTTTTGTTGTATCAACCAGCAAACTAGCATTTTTAAACTTCAGTCAAGCATTTAAAAGTCATTGCATTCCGCATGCTGGATCATACTAATACTGGTTTCCCTACCTTCCTTGCAACATTTGTAGTTGTTATGATGCCGCAAAGGACACCTTAGCCTTCTCCAAGGTGGATGCTTTTCTTCCAAATCAAATTTATTACCATGGATGTCTAAAATCATTCCTCCAAATTACCAAGTGGAATGGTCCTGAGGTACATTCTTAATTTGCATGTTGTATATGTTTTAACTGCAACAATGCTGTCCATTAAATCACTTCAATTCCCCAACTGCCTTCAGATGGTCTTTTTTATGCTGTATTAGAAATAATAATATTTGATTTTACTTTCTTCATTAGGTGATATATTTTGGGGATCATCTTTTTAGTGACCTAAGAGGACCTTCGAAAGCAGGTTGGCGTACTGCTGCGATCATTCATGAGTTAGAAGTATGTATTTTACTGTAGAATCAATCAGTCTGTTAAATTTATTCCTGTTGTCATTGCTATAATAATGCTAGCGGTTCAAGTTAGCTTATTCAAGTAAAACTATAGGGAACAGTCTCTGGAATACAGTCAAGTAATGGCAAAGATAGTCAAATATATTTAGGATGCTGGCAACGTGAAGTGTTTGTTGGTATGCTAGGAATGGGGATAACGAGTATGCTTAGTGACCAGTTGCACCATTAAGTTAATTCCTCCTCACCGGTTCTCTAGCTCTGCTTGGCAATTGAGTGGTGTTCCATAATACAACTTTGTCTCAGAGACTCTTTAATATCCTACTCACTTGAGCTATGCTTAGTAATGACCTTTCTGAAAACTGGGAGAAAAGCACTTACAAAACAATACAGCTAAATGTGCATGTGAACATTCACTACCAATTCTAATTTGAATTGCCATGTTCTAGTAATAAAATTCATATTGTAATTACAATTTTGCATCGAATAACTGTGTTTGACCTTCTGTGTTCTAATTGAAGTTTCTTATTAATACAGAGTGAAATACGTATACAGAACGAAGACAGCTACCGTTTTCAACAGGTAAACAATTCTTCTTTCTGTATTCGTTGCAAATAATGCAACAGAAATAGTTTATTAGTTGAATGCTTAATTGTGTATGTACTGACATTGATATGCAAGCAAAATTTGATTCTTCATTCCCACAATGTTTGTCAAAACACTTCAGGCATGAGTTTAGGCGAACCAATTTATGCTTAAAAAAATATCGCCTACCGCCTCTTGGGCTTCTCTAGATACTTATGCCAAATATATTAAACTGGGACCACTAAGGCGTATTGAGTATAAAATATATCTTAACTCTTAAGGGGATCTCAGAAACATCTTAATGATTGTCTTTAAGATCATTATTGTGTTAAATCCTTGATTTTTAGATACAGGTTTAAAATATCTAATTTAATCTTAACGATTGTTGTGGTTTTTTTCATCAAAAAAATAAGTTAAATCTTAGATACATAAATTTATTTGAATACTAGTGTGAAAACTGAAGTGAAGATTTAACGTAGTGATAGAGGAGGTTACTATTTCATGCTGGGGACTGCTTGAAAGTAGTATTTGTGGTAGTTTCTTGTTAATTACCCTCAATTTGAATCACCCCACCTAAGTGTGCCTATTCTGAATCAGCCAAAGGCTATTTTGCGCGTATTCATTCGACTTTCTGCAAGGGTGCAAGATGTTTTTCAGGAATGTAGTTACTTACAACTATGTATGCATGTTCTTGTATTGAATACATAGGTTTGGGCCATTGAGCATACCCAGGATCCAGTTTCCTGTAATGATTTATCTTCTTCTTTTATCATGATTTCCCGTGTTGCTATAAACTTTTAATCTAAAGTTTGTCACTTTAGGGTATTTTTTTTGTACCATTCATGAGTATTTTGTCAACCATGTAAATATGGTTACGTAGTTCACCTGAACTGCCGCATGCTAGTCGCCTGTAAAGTGTAATCCAACATTAATGAATCACATTATCCAAAAAATCCTTCTTAGCATTTCTTTGCCCGATTCTTGATAATTTTAATATTTGTTTATTTTAATTTGTTTAATCTTTCTGGAACTTTTGAACGTCAAAGTTCTCTCTTATAACTTCATTTTGTTCCCCACTCCAGGCAAAATTTCACATTGTACAAGAGCTACTTGGGAAATTTCATGCAACTGTATTATCCGAAACTGGGAGTGGGAAAGCTTATGACTTGCTTTTGAAGGAATTAAATGAGGAGAGGCAGTTGGCACGGTCTAAGATGAAGAGAATGTTTAATAGCTCTTTCGGTGCCACCTTCCTCACTGATACGGGTCAGGAATCTGCCTTTGCCTACAACATTCATCAATATGCTGATGTCTATACCAGTAAACCAGAGAACTTTATGTTGTATCCGCCAGAAGCATGGCTTCATGTACCTTTCGACGTGAAGATCATGCCACATCATGTGAAGGTAAAATTTCTGACCAGTTCATTGTATGTTTTGAATTAGTGGTAAATTGGTGAAGTAAGCGAATTAAAGGTATATTTCTCTGAGTTTACACTCTTAGTAGTTCTGATGTTTTTTTGAGATCTCTAATGTGAAAAGGGTAGACAGTCTAAAGCGCACCAGACCTTAGTATGACTACTAGTGTCTGACTATGATTTAAGAAACCAAAAATAACTAAATAAGGTGATTTTGGACTCCATTGTTTGACACTTTAGGACTATTGATAGGGAGCTAATTTTAGTTTCGCATGGATGAATCAGAGCTCCAGTATAATATGGGATTAATGTTTCTCGAATTTGTGATTCTTTTGTTTTTATTTGAATACTTGTTCCTTTGGGCCTTGATGGCCACTGCTCATGTCTACTTTTCTTGTCCAAGAAACTAGTGATGCTTTACTTTTTTTGGTTTTTAAACCCCAGCTTCATTTGGAAAATTCCAAATTGAGATCCCAATGTCAGAATCAAGACTTCATAAGCTTGTGTAATTCCACAATTTTCTATAATATACAGATTTAATCTCTTAACTTTATTAAGGATTTGCGCTCGGGTTTTAACGTTTTAATTTCTTGTAGGTTCCATCGAATTTGTTCAAGACCTGAGAGCATATAGACGTCCCTTTTACGTCAGTTCACTCTGTCAGAGGAGCCGACGAGAATCCTGACATTCTTGAACTGGCAGAGGAGCGGACGAGAATCCTGACATTCTTTTGCTTTTTTGGCATTTTTCGGTTGGAAAAATGTGGCAGACAGATTTGTCTGCATTAGTTCAGTATCCAACCTCTTAAAGGTGACCCTTTAGTAAATGACCTTTCTAATAAAAAAAATGAAAATCTCAACCTTTAAAAGGTTTTGACATATTGAAATTAACACTGATCAGTCGGGAGAAAGTATGTATTCTTTAAAGTTGTGTACTGAAAAGATAAAGATTGTTACACGAGAAGAGAAGGTCGTGACTTTTTTCTAGGTAAGAGACTCTCTACGGCATCTTATTCGTAATAACTAATATAATGATGTATAATTCTGTTAGAGCTAATAATAATAATAATAATAATAATAATAATAATGTATAGCAATTGGTCTTCAAAAAACGAAAAAGTTAGTATTCTTCAAAAGTGAATTATTTTGAAAGACATTATCTAACCTCAATTAGAGAACTTCTTGATCCAAACTTCCAAAGTCTTCACTGTGATCATCATCACCGATGTATTTAATATCGTATTTTGGTTTATTTTATAATCGAAGAGATTATTATTAAAATATCGGAAAAAAATTTATTCTAAATTTTACCGTATACAAATACTAGAGGACATTACATACTATACTATATTCTGAATAATTAACCATTAGACAAACTTAATCATTGTAATTATCAGTACAAGGTAGTTATACTAATGATTATTATTTAATTTGTTTAGTCCACACATATGTCAATCTAGCAAGTGACATGTGTAGGGTTGTTATGGTAATTTTTATTTTAATTACAAAACCCTTACCAGTTACCATCCAATCTCATTTCAGTTCTTTCCGCCTCATCCTCTCCTTCCCCTTGTATCTCCTTCTCGTACTCTTTCACTACTGCTTTAACGTATTCCCTTGTTTCTAAAACTATATAAGATTTCTATTTAAGGATACGTTAAAAAAATAAGATTTTTATAAATGACAAATCAAATATTATAATTTTAATATTTTATTTATAATAGAGTTATTTTTTCTTCTTTTAACAAATTAGAGGATTATTTATTTTTTTTCTTAAAATATTTTTTTCTTCTTAAGGATAAATTAGAAACAAATATAGTTTTTTTTTAATGATTGATTTTTTTATTTCGCAACACCAAACAAGCCTATTTTAGAAAAAAATAGAGCGAGTGACCCAACGACAACCATTGTATATTCATTAAGGTTATACATGAATTTTTATTGTTAATTGAAACCCTTGTTAGATCTAAAGTAGATGGAAACAATCACAGATCTATTATTTAATCCCTATTGTCTCGGTTTTCTCGTTTCGGCTTGATCTCAACTGATTTAAACAAAATTACCGTCTAAATCTCATCTCGGCGATATTGGGTTCATCTCACTGTACTGTCGAGACCAAAATTATCGACGAGATTCCGGCCGAGACAGCCGAGATTGACTACTTTAAGATTCATCATCCAACAATTTTGCTAATGTACTGTATTGATACTGGTGTTGCCAAACCTTATTTGCACAACTTATAGTCACCCGGTCGTTTTGCACATGTGCAAGAAAATTATGTGTTTTTTTTTAATTAAGATAATGAAATAATTACTACCGAAAAAATTAGGGAGCCAATTTTTTTTATCAACTTTATAAATTTTATTACACTCTTTAATACATGAAATAAAGAGAGCGAAATAAAACTACTAACTAGAAGTCATAAAAGCTGAACCCGTTTCAACTTCAACAAACAACTCTATGAACTCTCAAAATAATACTAGTAATAGATAAAATCAAATCCTCTCCATCAGTTTGTCTTGCTTTACCAAAGGGTTTGTTGTAATAATCATATCCCGTCCAACACTCTTATAGTCATAAGTATCTCCAGGTACTGGTGCTTTGGATAGTAGATGTTTCCGCAACGGCAATTGTAACCTATAAGCTTAACCCTCTTGTTACAAGTCGAACATTGGTTGTTTAGAACAACCGAGCCAGTAGTGATTGAAGCACAAGAACTCGAATTTTCAGTAGGCTTATTTACATGAGAAGAATCTTTCTCAGGTTCATTTACATGGCAGTCGTTGATCGTTAATCGTGCGAAATTGGCTTAAACATCATCCTTGTAACACTTTGAACACATGTTTCCGTTGATACACTTCCAAAGAATCTACAACCCTTCTTGCATAGTTGTTGCGGAATTGATGATCTCGAACCACTCTCGTAGGTGTTGTCATTTGGTAAACTCATATCTTCTATTAACGTAATTGGAATCTCTCTTTTCGTTTCTCTAACTGGCTAACCTCTCTTGTTATAAATTTGATAGTTAAAAAGATAAACTCTAGGGCTGTGTATTTACAGTACCATGTCTATACTAAGTAATTAGTATTTCCTGGTTAGACTAGAATTTCTTATACCAGTAACATTTTCTCATCTGGAAAAAACACTTGGAGGTGCATTCCTAGTTAGAGTAAGATTTGTTTATTTTTAATATGGAAATTTTCTAATAAGAATGATCTAGAATTCTAGTCAGGTCTTTTTTTTTCCTTTTTTTTCTTCTTTTACTGGAAGGACTGCAGCTTAATGAAGTATCTTTACTAAAATATTATACTTTCCGTTTTTTGAAAAGAGTTACTATCACTTTTTTAGTTTGATCTATTTTTATATAAAAATGAAAAAAGGATAGTAACATTTTTCCAAAAACTGAGATAGTAGTATATAACAAGAGACTAGAACACATTATCTTGATCTTGAGACAGTGAAAACCGCTATTACAGCTGGGAAGTTGCAAATGGAGAGAACATTCATATCCGGAAAGATAATTGGGATCCAAGTAGAATTAAAAAACTTAAATATAACTTTGTTTCTGCAGGTCTTAGCCATATCCACCAACTTATTGATGTTGATACTAAAACCCATAGCTTACTTACTACTCCTTTTGATCAGTCAACTGTGCAGGATATCATGAATATTAGAATTCCCATGACTAGGAAAGATAAGTTGAGATGGTATATATCTCACAATGGTGCATTCTCTTTCAAATCTACCTACAAAGCTTTACTCAATGAATCTAATAGGCAGTAATGTTCGAACAAATACTCAAGTGAATTGGATTACCTACTGCTGATAAAGTTACCGGATTTAACTCTAATGTTAATAACACCTGCTGTATGTGCAGTAATAACATAGAAACCATGCAGCATTTATTCATTAATTGCAGGTACTCAAAGGAAGTTTGGCCTGGGATAGACATGCAGCTAGCTCAGAAAATGCAGAATGTTGATTACCTAGATTGGCTAAAATCTCAATGGCCCATCCAGCCAAATAGGAGCTCAAATAATGGGAATGACATCCAAATTGTAGGAGTTACTCTTTGGTACATCTGGAGAACTAGATGTAACAAAGTCTTTGATAATACTCAGCCTAATGTTCAAACTACCATTGGACTGATAAGAACCTATCAAAGAGATTGGTTGAATAGTATGTCAAGTCTGACTAGGAATAGACACGCTAGTAATACTAGTTCTGTTAAGCAATGGGAAGACTAATGAAAAATAACTTTGATGCTTCATTTCATGGAATACCTAGGGGCGCGAGACAACTCTCTCTAAGGAACTCGGCAAAATAGCCCCGTAACTTCGGGAGAAGGGATGCCTCCTCACAAAGGGGGTTAAACAAGTTGTAGTGGGTCTGATCTTAAGAAACTCTGCAGGTACATGGGGGTTAAACAAGTTGTAGTGGGTCTGATCTTAAGAAACTCTGCAGGTACATGTTACGGAGCTAGATAAAAACCATTAAAAGCCATGGATACAGAACAGGCAGAGGCCTTAGCGCTATTAGAAGTGGTACAGTAGGCAAGTAGTAAAGGGATTAGCAAGATAAAACTGGAAGGAGACTGTCAAAATTTGATTGTGCTGTTAATGGGAACTTATCTGCTGTCAAATGGACAACTTCTAATGTGAAAAGATATTCCAAATTTAGTAGAATGCTTTAATAGTTGGTCTTGTAATAAGGTGCATAGAGACACCAACCATGTTCCAAATGCCATTGCGAAATATGGCATTAATATAAGCATAACTGAAGATTGGGATCAAAATTTACCCCAAATGGATTGAAAACTATGTTCAAGCAGATTTATCTGCTATCTACCATTTAATTTTCAATTGAAGTTCCTTTTGTATTAAAAAAAAGGGCTAGAACACATGACTAACAAGACGACAGCTTAATTAAGCATTGGGTTCAGTACTGGAGAGTTTAATATTAATTACTATAGCACCATCTAGGGAGCTTCTGTTACCTTTCTTGGACCATCTTGATACTGGAGAGTTAGAAACACATTCACGATGAATTAAGCTTCGGGTACTTCGCTTCTGTGTGAAGAAGTTTCAACAGCTCAGCAAGTTTGTCTTTTCCTATTGGCATCTTCTGCAGACCCTCACTAAATGAAATGTGAAGTTTTGACTCCCTCTCACTTGGTGCAAGTCCTGCCAGACATACTACAGGATTTAGTGATCGGTCTTGGATGGATATGAAAATAGATATGATTCTCCTCAGGATTATATGTCTTCGTCTAAAGAGCTTTTCTATGATTCCTACAGAAACAACAGTGACCTTATCATCCTTCTTGCCATTAATACGCTTTCTACATATTTCTCCCAAGTAGCAATCATGAACCGCAAAGGCTACTTCGCATGATGTGCTAACCATCGAAACATACTTGATGTCAAGTTTTCGGCAAGTTCTAAACTTTTGTCTACTGCCTTTATATCTTGATAAAATTCTGAAAGGCTCAATCTCATTAGTAACATATGCAGAATATGCAGAAATGGGCGTACCATGGGCGTCACGGATAATATATACCCAAATCCTTACACTCCATTTTCCTTGTAGATACTAGCAACATGAATATAAGTCATATGTCCATCCTTATTACGCCTTTCTATTAGCTCTGGAAGATAATATGGTAGCAGAGCCCAATCTGTCCAATGATTTACATCATATAAAATTCCAGGAGTCAAATAACAACGACATATCCTCAGCCGAATCACACATATCTAACAACGACAACTCCTCCTCCTCCATTAAAGTTCTAAATCGACCTTGCCGTCTTGGGTCTCTTCAAAGCTAACTTGATCTAGAAAATACAGGCGGAGAAACGGAAGGGACTATTCTTACGCCTTATAGTTATATGTGTTTGTTCCTTTCCAGAATGTTGGAGGGAATCCAATCCATTGCCCAAACCACCCTTACAAAAATCCGAAACCTAATGGTTGGTTATTACTTATTAGGCCCAATCATCACTTAGAATATACAGTCCCCCCTCTCAAAGAAAAAAAAGTATACACCTATCTTTAGGCAAATGGGAATTTTAGACTTAGGTCTAAAAAAATTATTCTTTCTACAAGTCTAAAATATTTTATAGTTACGGTGAGACCCATAATTATTCAAAATTATATATAAAAAAAAGACACAAATATCTTTAATGTATTATATTTATATACTGGTTACACGGACACTGACACGTGATACGGTTACGACATGATATGGATACGGACACGTGATACGGTTACGACATGATATGGATACGGGGACACGTCAATTCTCAGAAAGGGGTTACAAAAACATGTTATATATGTATTATAAACACCATTAAAATAAGATTTAATAACACTCTGCTCAACAAAATGATTCTTCTTATTTTTAAATATTTGACTACTAAGTAAATAAAAGTAATAATATGAGCTATTGATTAATTCTTTTAAGAATAATGTTTGGATATGGCCAAAAAGAGAATAAATTAACATCATATTTAGTTTATTTAATTTTTCAACTTAATATTAACTATTTATGGTATGTCCAATGGTATCTAATCAGTGTCCACAAAATATCCAATGTTATATTTTACGCAATAAATGATGTGGCGTGCCCATCACGGGTCGGGAAGTGTCAGGACGTGTCGTGTCCGATCGTGTGTCTGACACGGTTACAACATCTTTTTTAGACGTGTCCGTGCAACCTAGCTTGTATATCAAAAAAATCTTGGATTTTCTCTCTCCTCGGTAAAGTGGCTGCATAGTTATGCATCCTATTTTTTTCAGGGGTATAATTGGCAAGCAAACTAGAATATAACATATCTAAAAAACTGTGCCTTGGAATTTTAAGAAATTTATATCGTTGGAAAGCTTTTAAAGAGATCTACACAACGAGTACAAACAATAATATCAAATTTAGATTTTTAACGAAAAACTTGGAGTTAATTGTTCTTTTAGACAAGAATTTCGAAAATTGGATACATTACCATTATACAACCACCACAAATGATGTATAATAGATTATGTAGACACCACAAAGAATGCATAAAAAATTACGCAGACATATTTTAGTTTATGCATATGCAAGTATTAAAACAATGTATACTCCTAAAAATTAATATTCCAAAAAAAAAATGCATAACGAAGTATGCAACCACCATAAAGGATGCATAACACATTATACTGCCATATCTTGGTTCATGCATCCACTAATTTGGTTATGCAACCACTAAGAACGATACATATGCCTCAAAAATAAAAATCATTAAAAAAACGATACATATGCGTTATGCAGATATTTTTATAGTTGCATAGCAAGTAATACAAACATTTTTTGGTTGATTCCGTGTTTACAAAAAAAAAATTGATGCATAATGAGTTATGCAGCAATTTCTCTGATCTATTTTCTAGGATATATAAAAAATTATACAGTTGTTTTTTTATTTTAGTGCTAACAATAAAGTGATTGCATGATACGTTACGCAGTTACTTCATAACAAGTTATGCAGATATTTTCTCATATGCATAATAGATCATGTAGCTATTTTTTGGTTGATTTCTATTTTAACAGAAAAAGTTGTTACATAGCACGTTATGCAACCATTTTTACAAATGCATAACCTGTTATGCATCCATTTTTATACCTGCATAACAAATTATCCGGCCATTTTTTAGTTGATTTTAAAAGAATTCCTAATGACAAGGATGCTGCAAATTATGAAATATATGAACATAATATATATAAAAAAAAAGGACCCAACAATAGTTTCCACTATATAATTCACTTGATTCTAACTAGGATGTGTAACATACTAATATTTATTAACGAAAGCCCACCATGGATCAACAAAAACTTCTGATTTTCTCCTCCTAACCACATGCTACAGCATTTTACTTGTAAATTGCGGTGAAGAAGCATCTCTTCCCTGCACCCTTATGTTTAGCCATGGACCAACCTTGACATACTTTGTAAGTTGTAACACACCACCTGGAATTCATTGATACAACAGAGTAAAGATTTCAGTTGGTAAACATACATCTGGGACTGCTGATGGGAAACAACTAGCAAAAGACGATCATTCAAGGAAAATATTTAATACTGTTACTGTCAAAAAAAGATTTGAAAAAGGAACACCTAAAATTTCAGGCGGCCTTGGATGAGGCTGTCTTTTGCTGTATATATTATCCCGCAACTTTTTTTTTTGGCTCCGTTGCTGACAAGCCCCCAATGCCCAGTTCGGCACAATGTCTGGTGGTAGTAACTCTTTTAGATAAGTAGATGACATAACTGATTTAATAAAACTAGGTACATTAAGTTTCAAGATTCAGTACTGTCTGACCAATCAGATGATACATAACTAAAACATCTCAAGTTAACGTGCAATATAGTTAGTCACTTTAGGTAGGCTTATATTAATTTAACTAAGACCAAATTGTATAATCCAGGTTTATATAGCACACAGTGAAACAGCAAAGAAAGCAAGGATAGCAATTGATGCGACTAATGAATATGGGTGTACAACAGGAAGTGCAGGAATCCGGTGCAATGCGAAAACCTACCACGAAGGAGTAACAGTGGTTTTCATCGCACCTCTCACTTTGGCTCATCAAAGACGCATAAAAGAATTAACTGTGGAGATAGAGGACAGGATGGTACGTCAACAAGTAGGAAAGAAGATGGGCAGAATGGAAGAAATCCGTGAAAATATTTATTAAAATTCGGCTTCAAACTTATTTACTTATTTCGGAACTCTAATACGTAAACCTCTAAGGCAGCCAAGAGCGCCAAAGTTAGTAGACATGGCAAGGTCCATTCTCAACACTCCACCTGTGGATGTGGGATGGGAGGACATCATGCCAGAAAACTATTTGCTAGCACAACTTGAAGCTAGGTGGACTACTGGTACCACTGGCAAAGCAGTCTTTTGTTATTTTCAAAATAAACAAAAAAAAATCCATATGTCACACCAATTTTCAGGGTATAACCAACTGTAATTCCATCACTGTAATACAGTTTAATGAGAAAAATGACTAACACCAAAAACTTGTGACTAGTATGTTTACTGATTTTGATTTTCATAAATGAATTTGGAACAAAACAGTACCATTGGCTCCTAGCTAAGTACTATCCACATAGGTTGCACTACATGATTTTCACAAGACTAACAACATCATCTAATGTAGAAACCCGCAATAATATAGACATAGAGGGAGGGAGAGAGTACCTGTTGTGTACAGGGATACATATAATTATGATTAATTGGAATTCATTTTCATCATTGTTCTGCAAGCAACAATAAATAGTTCAATGAAAAATACTAATCAGAAAGTCGACCTCTTTGGAACAAGGACAAGTAGCCAAACCAAAAATTAATCTGCATAACCTGTTATGCATCCTTTAAAGATGGCTGCATAAGTTGTTATGCACCCTTTCAATTTGTTGCATAACTTGTTCACTATCAACACATGATAAATCAAAATGAAAAAAATAAATAAAGAATGAATTTGTCATTATAAGAAATGTAGAGCCGATCATACCATTCCCTAATCGCTAGCACTTGATGGGTAGGGTCCGATCTGAATACGGTTATCCTCTCCACCAGTAAAGAAACAAAATGTACACACTGCAATTTCAAACTATGAACTAACTCAAACTAAACAAAGAGATTACATGATTTTACAGAAATTTCAATTGTTGCACCTGCAAACATGAAACATGCATACATCAATCAGTACATAATTTTACAAAAGGCAATTAAATCATATTCACAACGATCTCAACTACTAGTGCTAAAATTCAGGTAAATATGACATTTCTAATGTAATGCATCATACTGACTCCTAGATTAGGCCATACATTTCCTTAGTTATCTAAATGGGAACAAATCAACATTCTTATATACTGATAACAGAGATTTAAGAAAGCCAAAATCAAAATGAACTCAAATATTACACATCCACATACCTTTTTGAGGAATCTGATCTTGGGGGTACTCCTCTAGGACCTCATCAGCATCATTACTTGGAGGAGCTAGTGCCTATTTTTCTTCTACTTCAACTGAAAAATCAGTTGTAGGAAATAATGAAATTAAACTTCTTCAACTACATAATTACTAGTAGGAACTACTGCCTCTTCATCTACATTTGCAGTTGTTTGTGCAACAAAAGGAAGAACATCCAAAGAACCAGTATACAACAAATGAAATGCAACACCCACTAAAAGAACTGAAACAAGATGAGTGATGTAAATCACTAAAGTGTCCATACCAGAAGGTGTACCCCAAATGCATTCTGCCCAAGCTTAGACCAAATCCAATTTTCCACTGGCTTACAATACCAAACCAGTGGTTTGAAACCCATCTTCAACCCCCTTTCACTATAAATCTCGTGCAATCACGGCTCAAAGTCCCACTAACATACTTAGTAGTGATTCCTCCTATAGTGTAGTAGAGTTCAAGCATCAAACCAGTTAGGGTTTTTTCGAACTAAAACCCAATCTAATAGAAAATGACCAAATTAACAGTAACCCATAAATATTATATGATCGAGAAACCCTTAGAAGAGTGTATCATCAATTTTTTTGCTGCTTCTTCTTTAAAATTTCTCCAAATTATAATTGACATCTAAAACCTAAAAACGATAATTCAAGTCGAACTAAAACCTAAAAACGAAAAATCAAAGTCGAATTAGCAAAGAGAAACATTGATAACAATCAAGAGTTGAAAAATCGATGAAACCCAAAGAAAATCTCAGTTACGCGGTGGAAAGAAAATCAACTGCTTCTTTTCTCTTCTCGACTCTCTCCCCGTCTCCCAAAATGAAAAGGGCAGTTTGGCCATGAAAAAAAAATAAAACCACCGACAAAATACAATTTCAAAATAAAATGGGCCTGTCAAAAAAATTCTGCAAAGTTAGAAAAAAGGTTTTGAACGGAAATTTCACTAGCCAATACTCGGAAATTAATGGGCATATAAAGCGAGTATCCAAGCTAGGGTGGGGTGATACGGTGTCCCGAGGTATATAAATTACTTAGTTAGGCTTAATTAATTTAATTATTTTTTAATTCCATTTTCTCTTCTCTACACCACCTGAACGTTAATCCGACTTTAATTCTCATCGTCTTCGACTAAAGATAGGGGTTTTAATCGTTTTTCTGATTTGCGAATTCGTGAAGAAGAAGAAGGAGTTGAAGTAGAGATCGAATTAAGTGAAGTTGGAGAACGATAACCAAATCCTCATTGCAAAGAAATATGTGATAGAAAGTATTTTCTATAAACCCTGAAGTTTTATTTTTTTGTGTTTGATGGATAGATTAAGTTACTTTAAATCGAAAAAAAACTAAGGTTTTATGGTATCTACAGAGCGAAGTTCGGCTAACAATTGAAACAAATAATCATCTGAACTACTCATTGTTCTTCATCCTGAAAATGCTGATGAACAATTTGGCTGATAATTAAACACGAAAAATGATAGCCAAATTTCACTTTATGAAGAACAATACTAAGTTCGATTGCCTTATTTTTTGCTCGGATCAGCCGAACCTAAGTTTAGTAGTTAGAGTGCCAGAAAGCGAAGTTCATATGATAACTTATCAGTCGAACCTAAGTATGTTTTCAAAAAACCTAGGTCTAGCTGACAAACACCCAAGGTTGGACTGGTAACTTGTCAGTCGAACCTAGTGTGTTGTAAATAAATAAATAAAATATATATATATATATATATAAGAGAAATTTTGTAAAAATAAATAAAATATAAGGACAATTTTGACGTTAAAAAAATATATGGATAAAGGGCTTTCGGTACTACTACCTAGTGACCCTGTTTTGGTTATATTCTATACATCCATTAAGTTTTGAGTAGGCCTAAAATAGGGTTCAAAGGAAAGGATATGTCCAGAAAAAAACTTATATGAAGCCAAATATTTATCGCACACTCATGGTGTTTAGGAGTTTGACTGTAGTCCAAAAGAAAAAACTACAGGTAACCTGAAGTATACTTGGCCTGAAATTGCGTAGTATCCCAAAATCTGCCATGTGAGTAGGTGGCCTGGAGTTTTCTCTTACATCGACTCAAAATTTGTTTTGGACAAAACTTTAGGTTAGTGGTAAACCATGGCTTACACTAATATTTTCTTTGATTGGAAAACATAAATATTTTACATAAAAAAGAATAAAAATAGAACTTACACTAAATTGGACATTAAGACCAACTCAAAGAAAGGAGAAAGAAAAACACAACCGGAAAGAAACTATATGTACATAAAAAAAAATCTGCTTCAGTTTACCTATAAGTCTACATAAAACCTATTTTTGCACCAACTATTCCCATTTAAAGACCAAGTTCTGAAAGTGAACCCCTCTAAGGGTCCTAAAAGGGACCAATATAAAATAGTAGCTTCAATGTCTAGAATGATCTCGTCAGTTTTCCTATCTTTATCCATAAAATATCCTTGACTCTTCTCTTTCCAAATGTTCCAACATATCGCATTAGGAAGGAAATATGCTAATTGTTGCTTCATCGAACAACGTTCTCACATTCTCACCGTGCACCTAATTAACCCCGAAAGCTTTATAAACAAACTTCCAAACCTTGAAATGCAAAAGTAGATGATTAATTGATTTCGGTTCGCTCTTGCATATGTTACTATTTATGGGTAAAAACGATTTGAGGGTAAAACTAGAAATGGGGAAGAAGGGTAATGCTAGTCAGAGCAATGAGAGATCAAGCTATGCCAGTCGAAGCAAGTTACTCGATTAAACACCAAATCGCTTAAATATTAAAAATTTGTATTGTATAAGTACTTTTAAGATTCGAGAGATCAATCTGTATGAAATCAGCCTAAATCAAGAAATAATTGTTCCAATTTCGTTTCAGTCACAAAGGAAGGAGAAGGGTTGATATGTAGGGAGGGAAGTAGAGAGAGTATTGAAATCGATGAGGTTGAGTGTCAATGGTTGTATGTTTTGAACTGCTGTAAAGATGAATGATGGCTTTGTGATCCTTTAAGTTCTTATGAGATGAAACTCTTGTCCCTTGTCGATAGGTTGATGAACCTATTCATATCAGAAAAATTTAACACATTGATCTTGTAAGTGGTGACAGTTGTAGAGAAGTGGAAGACTAGAGAAGTGGAAATCATGGTGAAAACCGACTCTGTCGTTTGAGTGGGACTTAGCAGTTGTGCAACCACTATTCCCTTCACTCCTTCAACTTCCGACACGACTTTATACTTTCTCTTTGTGGGTGTATTGTTACACCACATGTGTTGTAGGCCGCCAGACCAAACCCTAGTGAATACCCCCCAATGTGACATAATTAACGTCTCGAGCATGGTTGAGTCTCCTTTGTAGACATGTATTAATCGGTCAGTCGTTGACCTAGCTAGACTGCTAGTCTCAGCATATTGATGAGTCTAGCATGTTGATTCATTGATAGATGAAATATAAGTTGCATACTGAAACAAGCAGAGCTGTTTGATGGATCATAGACTTAGAGAGTATGATTAATGTTGACACTGGTAGTTGTGTCGTATCATCATGTTAGCCGAGGAATAACGATACTCGAATGATGTTTGTCGTTCGAGCCTTAAGTCGCGCAAGCGCTAGGTCGTGTGAGCACCAGGTCGAATGAGTGCTAGCAAATTATAAAATAATTAATTTCATCAGAGTAAGACGAAATTGAGGTTATTTTAAATATTGGTAGCGGAACCAATTGAATTAAAATTTAATACGACAGATGGACCATGCAAGATGAACCAATGTCAGATACACCAATGGCAGACAAACCAATGGTAGATGAGTGATTAGTGAAGAGACTAAATAGAGAAGAGGGAGAATCCCACAGAAGGAGGATTGACCAAGATGGTGGGACCGGTCAAAGGTAGGTCCAATTATGGATTAAGCACGAATTTGATAGTCAATAGGACTATGCTTCGCGTACCATGTCGTCTCTGTATAGCTCTGCAGAGCTATGTGTGTTGAAGCAAGAGAATTTAGGCTTTGGTAAAAAAAAAAAAAGCATAAGAGTTTTAATGGAGTGGAAACCCTAAAATAAAATAAAATAATAGTTTTTTTGGAGAAAATATGGGAGTGGGACCGGCTATGGGAGACCGGTCGTCTGGCCGGTTGCCGTCGGTCCCACAATCTCCCTATATTTTATTTCTTTCTCTTCTTTGATTTTTAAATCTATGCTCTTCGAGCTGTGCTTTGAAGAGCATTATTGTTGTTTACACCCATGGGTGTTAGTTTTTTAATGAAAATTCCAGACATGACGTTCGTGCACAACTTGTTATGTGTTATGACTAATCAATATTATTCAATTAGAGTTTGAATATTGATGTAAAGTCACTCTAAATATTCAACCAAGGAATATAAAGAGGAATGAAGTTGTTTTAACTAGTAGGCAATCTATCTGGGAGCATTAACATCCACTCGGGAACAAAAAGGTGTTCTGGATGTTTATTCTGTATAGTTAGAGATCATCTGGGAAAGAATTGCAATCAGCACCAGTGATACTTTGAGGACAATAATGCTCTATACTAGTGATTAATTCATCTAGGAGTTGTCCTATCATTGTAGAAGAGTAAGCACTGAGTTGCACAGTACTATTGTTGTATGTAGAATATTGAGATCGCAGCCGGGTGAGGCTCTAATATCATATGTATATTTCTAGAGAGAGTATAGGATTAGTGTGAGATGCCTGTAGTGAGCGTTCGACATTTTAAGTCTCTTACTGATGTAATTTAGAAAGTGGTAAAAAGAGGTTCGATTCTCGAACTTGTGAAGGTAATGATTTTAGAAAATATTAGACTTAACCTAAACTAATAAAAATCAGGAAAATACACTAGAGATGATTTTTAGAAAATATGGAGAAAACTAGGAATCAGGATTCAGTTATTTCTAACAATTCATGTGATTAATCATGTAATTCTTTTTAACAATTTAATTCAAGTTTGCCAAAAATATGTTTCCTAAAGAATAATTGTAAATCCTAAGCATGAGACATCAAGAGTAATTAACTAAGCATGACCCATCAAAAGAGAACACAACTATTTAATAAAAACCATTTTTTTCTAATTTAAATCAATGCAAATAATAATAAAAGAATTATAAATAATTATTAGAAAATAATTAAATCACATAAAATTGAGAAAAATACCTTATCCATCATCCCAGTAAATAAACTTACCCCATGGTGAAGAAAACTTGCTCAAAAGTTGATTTCATTGCTCAAAATATTGATTACAAGGTTTAAGAATAGTGCAACAGCTGAACAGATACGTATATAAGTGTCACAGAACAGGGTTCAGCTGTTACAAAGAGCTTTAAGCAACAGAACGTTCAAAACTTAACGCAACAGGAGCAGAGCTGCAATAGTGGAACAGCAACACTTATAAATGTTACTGAGTCGTCTTCTTCGGTGATGGTGGATGAAGAACACGCCGGCCGGAGCACCAGCAGGTCACGGCGGCGCCGGAACTTCACCGGATTTCTTCTGAATCGCTCCCTAGGCTTCTGTATATGATTTTCTTGGCTTCACTTCGTATTTATAGACTTCACAAACCCTAGAGAGAGTTCTAAACCTAATAGAACTCTCTCAAATCACTCCAATTCTTCAATCCCAATCCAAACAGGAACCGAGTCCTGATTCCGGCCAAAATTGGGTTTCCCGAGCTGATTTTCTGGGATTTCTTGATGTCTTTCGATTTCTTCCAACTCTAATTGCAATGGGTCATCTTCAATTGCCGAAAACAACCCAAAAATCGCAACAAATCCTTTTCCCGTTGAAACAGGAACTCCCGATGAGTTGGATCGGCCGATCCTGGGTTAACTCGCTGGCTCGCTGGGTTGACTCGCTGGCTCGCTGGGTTGACCCGATCCAACTCAGCCCGATCCAAGGGTGCCCCAATCCAAAGTGTGGGTGCCTTGATCCATTTTCCCGGGTGCTTTGAACACTTTTTGAGCCAATTTTTCCACAAATCTTTATTCTTCTCATGTACCTACAACAGCATAAAAACACGTAATAGACATAAAATCGAATACTAACTCACTAGAAATTAAGGTGCAAATTAGACACTAAAATGTGTCTATCACTTATCGAATATGAAGTATGAATCTTATGCTTTTGATGTCGGGTCAATAACATAGACAAAATTATATTATTTCTTTGATTCTACTGATGGGTAGAGATGATTTTACTATTTTATCCTTTGTTAAAAATCTACCATCTACATTAAGTCCCCTGCTTAGTGAGATACAATAATATTCCGCGGTAAGCATTGAATGGTGATTTTTTAACATAAGCGAAACAAAATAAATGATCTTAGTCGTTAGATATTTCCAAAGATTCTGATTTGGTGACGCTCTGATGATGTTGAATCGATTGTTCAAATGATGGGGCATCGTATGGAGAACATAAATTGATGAAGCGTGGCTGATTTCCATGATAAAGAGACCAAAATTGACCCTTGTGCAACACGGGCGTATTACTCCAAAGAGGAAACCCTTGTTGCACCAAGATTTGGAAACTAATTTCTATAAAAAGAAGTAAACCCTATTTTATTTTCTCTTCATCCACCACCGACCAAGCCAACACCTTCTCTCCTTCCTCTCCATCACGAGCATCAGCAAAGAGAGGGGGAAAAAATTCATCGGAGCACTTACCGGCCGATCAACTGCCGACATACTTCAGGCTAAATTTCTGTAAATTTTTTTCGATTCTTTACGTGAACTGAGTTCTTCACGGATCAAAAATAAATTTATTTATTTATTTTATGTGAACAATGAGTTCACAGTTTTTGTTTTTTATTTGATTTTTTTATTAGTTTAGCCAATATTGCTCTGACTATCACTATATCCTTAGGTCTTCAAGCATACTTCTTGCAGCAACAGGAATGTCTTCAAAACATTAATTCTTTTGTTGGTATCACCAATTGCTAGTGATACTACTAAAACAGGTAAAAATTTGGTTTTACCATTTTTGTACATATATGTCGTCTTAGTATATATATGTAGATTCATGAGTATTAGAATCATTAGAAGTACGCTTTGCTGTAATTCTGCTATTTTTTCTGGAATTTTTTTGTGTCTCTACTTTTTTTGTACGGGGCGTTGAAAAATAGAGATAATTATAGAATTTTCAGTCGTCTTGCCAAGATGTCATATGATGACGATGATTGTGGTTCTAGCTATAGTGAAGATGAACCTCAGTGATTAAGAATACACCTAATATGGATGATGAGTTCTTTGTGGTGCTTCATAAGCCTGTTAAAAGTACGTCTAATTATCAGTTTCGCTTGCTCATAGACCCCAAAGATATTACTAGAACAAAAGTAATTTCTCCACAGATGATAATCCGATTTTGTTTGCAAGGAGGTCATTATCCTGCTTCTCCAATAGACATTAGAATTGCTCGAAGACCTCTGGCAGACTTTTCAGGATGGACAAGACATATGCTTGTTCATGAACATGTTCAAACTATGCTAGACAGAGCACATATTACTGAGGCTGTGGGAGCATCTAGAAAACTTTTTATTTATCATGACATTCATGGTCTTGTGGCTTTAGCTTCTCGATGGTGTGTGCCTACCTATACATTTATATGTAGATGAGGAGAATTTAATATTATTTTAGAGGACGTATCGGCTCTGTTGCATCTTCCAGTTATAGGTAACCTTTATGTTGAGTTATCAGAGGAGGAACAAAAGATGTGTGCGACTTTAGTTCTTAAGATGGTTGAACTTAATGATGCATCGAGTAGTCCAAGTGATTTTTATGCTCGATGGATGGAGTACTGGTGGTTAGTGAAGAAAGATCCAAATAGACCTGATGATGGTACATTGACTATAGCTGCTTTCTTGTCATTGTGGTTATCCAGAGACGTATTTGAAGACGGTTCTCGGATGAAGCCGTTCGTAGCTCCTATCGCTGTAAAACTAGCTCAAGGTCACAAACTTCCCATAGGCAGCTTGTTTTTATGCTCTTTATATTCTCATTTGGATTTTTTTGGTTGTTGATACCATTGTTTCTAATGGTTATATGAAAGTTGAATCATATGTTAACACACTGTTCCTTCAAGCATGGTTGTGGGAACACTTCAGCATCTATGCACCTTCTCCTCGCACTTCTTCTCCAGGGAAGGGAGTAAACTCTCATAACGCTTTTCCATAGGGATGTGATAATAATTCCAGGATATTACGCTGGTCCAACAAGATGATATGACACTAGGTACGACTTATTAATTTGCTAGACAATGAATGTGAATTTGATTTTCACCCATGGGCACCGATTCCTCCGCATGTTGCTCAGTTGACTACTTTTGCTGCTACTCGTGGTATTGAGTTACTCTTTGGTGCAAACCTCAGTGATGGTGAGATTACTTTTATGTTGAGTAATACACCTGGTCATATAGTATCTGTGGTGTACAATAAATATCACGTTAAGGAGTCTAATATTGACAGAGTGTCTCGCCAGATGGGCTTCGATCATGGTACTCCTTCTTGTCGAATTGAGAAACCTTCTGCAGATGAACTTATGCCTCGTCTTGATCAGACTCACGTAGAAGAAAGTAAGTATTTATCTCTACGTCCATATCGAATGAAATTCGTGACATCAGGTTATGCAAACTTTTGGAATCAGAAACATGAACGTCTTCATGACTTCGTATATGCGGCTCCACCACCAGCGCGTGGTCCTCCTACTCCAAAAATAATATCTAGTCGTCCAAGATTGAAAATACACCCTAGTGATAAACGTAAACTATTCTCAGTCCCTTCGCAGGTAAATGTTTCTTTCTATTTATTTTATCTTTGCAGAAATAGAATGACAGTATTTTGATTAAACTGTTGATTGTAGGCTGATCGTTTTGTGAGACCCCGTAATAGTGGGGAGTTTGTTGATGTTGAAGAAAGTCCCCAACTTAGAGAGATAAGGATTAAAAATCGGGAAAAAAAATGCTCTCAAATACTATGAATCCCCCTTTTACCTCTTCAGTTAGTTGTAGATATTTGAATCTTATGAAACTTTCTTTTTTTCGTATTTAACAATGTGAAACTAAACTTTAGTCATCTTAATTTCAGGGTTTTGCTCGTTCAAGCCTTGATGGTCTTCGGTTTACTCCGTGAGAAAAGGCGATCGTTGTTAACGACGAGAGTTCTACGTGAGTACCCTGTTTGCATGATTGTTCGTTGTGATATTCATAAGAAATATAAATACTTATCATTATTGTTGTTTGTAGGAGGTAATTCCATCTAACAATCAAGATGATGAAAGTCTTCAAGCCTCCTCAGGAGATGATGAAGGAAGTCAACATGATTCCGAGACGGGAGAAAAGAATGATGAATCAAGCCGTGATAATAACAATTCTAGCTCTCCAAATGGCTTGAGAGACCCTCAAGTAAGTTCTGTTCTTACTTTATCTTCGTAATAGCATATATTTATCCCTTAATGGTAGAATGAATGGAAATTTATGTGAATGAATGAAAAATTTCGTTATAATTCGTCGTCTGAAAAATTCAGATTTGGGGTCTTTACTGAAAACACCGTAAAATCTTCATACGGAGTCCATTTTCGGTGATCTAAACCAACCTTGTCATGCCCAGGAGATTATTTATCTCCTAATTCGAAAGAATTCGAGTTTTGAGCTTATTCATTCAGTGAGCGTTTTCCATCTCATGTATTAATTGGTGGCTTCAGTGTTCCTAACGAACATGCAGAGTTGTATACTCAGGTTTAACAGAAATATGGTCACATTAATTCTACTAAAAAGAGCAAGTTACATTCTTTTCTGGCAAGGCGTGTAGAAGCAGTATTGTGTGTCGTTCATGAGATGTGTATTGCAGCGAGGACAACCATCTCAGACGGAATATTGGCTGACTGGGAACTTCATTTAGAGACCTCTGATATTTACGGCTTCAATGTTGAATTGCTTCGTCGAGAGATTGATGCTGTTATAGAGTCCCGAGCTTCCGCGATTGTGAATCCTTTTAGAGATTCTATTATGCAAGCAGGGGCAAAGGTTGCGAGATTGACCCAAGAGTTGGAGTTGGAGAAGAATGCTCTTGATGACATGAAGAAAGCTTTCAATGATGGAAAAAATCCATTCCTACTTAGACTGTCGAGATGGGAGATTTTATTTAGTTTGAGTTTCATTTTGTTTTGAACTTGAATAAGTAGGCATTCAGTCATTACGATTGTGAAGACTTTCTTTTGGAGGGATAAATATTTTTTTGGGTTAAGGCAATTGAGAATTTGATTACTAAAAGGGAATTTGACTACTGAAAACAAAATATACTGCATACAATTTTGGAGGAATTGAAATTAAAAACAAATATGAAAATCCTTAAGTGCTTCAGACATCAAATGTCTTGAGCATCAAATGCTCAGAGCGTCAAAGGCCTTAAAAGCCAAATGCTTCAAATTCCAAATGCCTCACGGTCAAATTCCTTGAGCCATTTTTCATGTATTTCCGCCTCTTCCGATTTCCCGTCTTCATTAATTAACTTGTAGTATCCAGCAATGGCAGCTTTAGCAATCATGAATGGTCCTTTCCACTCAGAGCTTGTCTTAGAGTGGCGATTACGCCTTGCTGCTTTCATAACCCCGTCCCCCTACTTGAAAAACATTCACCCTCACTGGCTTAGATCTGAATATATGTTGTTGGTAAGGCCTTTCCTTCATCTATGTGCTATCTCTTGCGTTCCACGCATATGGACATGTGAGAGTCTTCTTAGAGTGGTTCTGTGGCACATGTGGACATTCCTGTAGTGTCACATGCAAATATCCATGATGCCAATTGCCATGATTCGACATCATATGAATGATGAACAAATCAATACGATGTTGTACTTGAAGAGGAGTTTGCTTCATCCACTTAGAAAAATATTGAAGAGGTGAGGCTCTCCATTCATAACGCCTAGCTAGCGCAGAGTTGAGTTTTCCAACAAACTCAAGTTCCCATTCATAAGAGGTGTGAGAGAAATTGAGTGGTAAAGAGATGAGTCCAGAAAGCTTTACTTGAGTACACTTTCTCCTAGCTCCTGTTTCATGGCCGCCAAGTCTTGGTATTCTTCTAGGTACATAAGAGGGTTATCCGTCATAAACTTCTCATGAGGTGCAGAGATGTCTGGTTGAGGTGGATATGGTAATGAAGGTGTCTTAGTGGTTGCAGTCTTGTTGCTATGTAGCCATGGACGACCCAAAACCATGTCGTAACCCAGATCCTCCTTTATTATATAAAATTTGTTGTGGCACATGCAGAACCTATTTGAATTTCAAGATCAATGTATCCATAGGCATTCATAGGTCTTCCTTTAGGATCTTGAATAATAGTAGGTGCATGGAAAGCTTCACTTCGTGTGATCTCGACGACTGGGTGTCTTTATAGGAATAAGGTTAACGATAGTGCCGGCACCAATCAGGGTTTTCTTAAATTCAGCGTCTCTGAGGCCAGCTGTAGTGAGAATTCCCCAGTCACACCTCTCTCCATCTGTGGTCATTTGTGCAGATTTGATACGTGTCTGGCCTTCATTGAGTGGAGGTAGCCTTCTTCCGCATAATATGATTAAGAGCCGCGAATAAGTCCTTGCCTTGTGTCTTTGAGAGGTAGAGAAGTTCACATACACATTCCATCAGAGACTGAACTACTTGATTGGTAGGCTCTTCGGACATAGTGAAATTCCTGATAGGGAGAGGGTTTCTGTGTACACCTTCAGTCCCCAAATCCAATTCTCCTGATTCGATCTTTTCTTTGAATATCTACTTTAAGCAATTACAATCACTTGTATGGTGATTAAAAAACATGTGGAAGCGGCAATATTTAGGATCTTCCATTTCTTGTTCAAATGGTGGGCGTCGAACAATGGGTAAGTTAATAGCACCGTCCTGTATCCAGACCTCCAAAAGTTCGATAACTTTTTCAATCGGTAATGGAAAATCTGTGGCTGCTGGAGCTTCTCTTGGTTGATGTTGAGGTTAGCAGTAGCAGCTTGGTTGGCTCTCCGAGGTGGTCGAGCTGCTGGTGAGGCAGGAGTTAGGACCGAAGTTGGTGTTGTACACTAGGGTCGTTACTATGGCATTGAAGCTTTCCTCTTATCTCCTTCAGTCATGGTATTCACAGACGTTTGAGTACTGTGAGACTTAAGAGTTAGGCGTCTACTGCTACGGGTCTCATGTGGTTCTTCGCTCTTGGTAGGCCTTGTCCTTTCTAGCAGAGCAGGTGCAATCGTGGCTGATCGCTCAACAGCTTCATGTAACTCAGAAAATGTTTGAAAACGAAGATTCTCCAGAAGAGCACGATAGACTGGTATCATACCATTGATGCAGATTTCCACCAATTGAAGCTCAGTGACATTCAGGTCATGGTAATCTAGTGCTTGGACCCTGAACCGCTTCACATAATCATTAGGATGTTCATTCGATCGCTGAAACATCCTTCCCAAGTCTGATAATGTGACTTGTTCAGACACAAAGAAGTATTTCCTATAGAAGGCATTGACCATCTCACACCAGTTAGCGGTACTGTTGGGAGTGATGTTGTTGTACCAAGTGTATGCTCTTCCAGTAAGAGAGTTGGAAAACTCTCTGAGGTGGAGTACATGGTTATATTCATGTTCCCCTAGTGATTCCAAGAGTCGTGAAATGTGTTCACGAGCATTCCCAGTTCCATCATAGAGTGAGAATGAATGGGATGAATATCCCCTGGGAAGAAGGATCCTCTTTATTTCACAGGGATAAGGGGGTTGATGTTGATGGACAACAGAAAAAATTCTCTTTTCTGATACTCTGGAGAAGTTGCTCTAAATCTTCACGAGTGACGAAGTTGGGTTATTGACAATCATCGAGAATGCGAACTTCATCGTCGTCTTGAGCGTAACCCCTTGAAGTATTGACATCAACAATTGTTGGAAGTGTTTCTAGTCTGTTCTGCTGGCGTCAATTTCTCGGTAAGAACCTTGATGAAGGTAAGAACCTCCTTTTGAGTTGTAGACATCTCTGTTTGAGTCATGGCAAGGGTTTCCTGTGTCTGCATTAAATCGACGATGGTATGAGGAGTTTGTTCATCTCTTGCTTCTTCAGTGTGTTGCTCAGATGGAGGAAGAGTAACATTGTCAATGTTGGTAACCAAAGGATTTTTACCAGGAGTACCACCATTGCTGGTACCGGCAGAATTCACGTTAGGAGTGGTTACTGAACCCGACCTAAGATCAACCATCTTGAAATTGAAAAAATTGAGAAATTTAAGAAGATTGAAGAATTGGCTTTGAAACTGAGAGATTAATCTCCCAATGTGGTCGACAAAATATTTGTGGGTAAAAACGATTTGAGGGTAATTATGGAAATGGTGAAGAAGGGTAATGCTAGTCATAGCAATGAGAGATCAAGTTATGCCAGTAAAAACGCTGTAGATTCTTCATACAATGTCCGTTTTCTATGATCAGCCCTAATTCGGAATCCTGAAATCGCTGGCTACGTCCTAGCAAAAAAGGAATTAGGTTTTGAGGTCGTTTTGGTCGTCAAACGGAGCAAAAAGTAACTCTCTAGATGAAATTCTGACAATTTTTAACTTGTAATTCATCTAGGGTTTAAATTATATCTCCTATACCGTTATTCAGAATGGAATGTCCTTTTAATATGTCATAAGAGACATGTAGAGGAACATATGTTGTTTAGAATATTTTGCCCCATTCCACACCCATTGACACGTTTTTTACAAGGTGATATGACGATGTGTCAGAAACCAATATTAGGGTTTCGTTGTATTTCAACCAATATTGGGATTTTAATGCGACCATTATTGAAATTGTTATTGTTTAAGTTTGACCAATATTTATTGGAGCTTTATATTTGCATCTGGCGTGATGACGACTTAGTACCTACACGAAGATGTGATGTTTCGACTTAGTGTATTCGTGCGCAGCTTGTTATGCGTTATGATCAATCAATATTATTCAATTAGAGTTTGAATATTGATGTAAAGTCACTCTAAATATATAACCCCGGAATATAAAGAGGAATGAAGTTGTTCTATACTAGTAGGCAATCTATCTGGGAGCATTAACATCCACTCAGGAACAAAGAGTTGTTCTGGATGCTTATTTTGTATAGTTAGAGATCATCTGGGAAAGAATTGTAATCAACACCAGTGATACTTTGAGGACAATAATGCTCTATACTAGTGATTAGTTCATCTAGGAGCTTCCCTATCATTGTAGAGGAATAAGCACTAAGTTGCAAAATACTAGTGTTGGATGTAGAATATTGAGAGCTCAGTTGGGTGAGGCTCTAATATCATATGTATATTTTTAGAGAGAGTACAAGATCAGTGTGAGATGCCTGTAGTGAGTGTTCAATATTTTAAGTCTCTTGCGATCTATGGAGTATGAATCTTATGCTTTTGATGTCAGGTCAATAACATAGACAAAATTATATTATTTCTTTGATTCTACTGCTGGATAGAGATGATTTTACTATTTTATCCTTTGTTAAAAATCCACCATCTATAGCTACATATGTTCACCAGTGTTCTTCCTCTTCTTTGCAACTTGTAAGTATAAAATTATTTGTTTTTTTTGGTATTTCCAATGTCTGACTCGAGGTCTGATCGGCTCTTACATGTGACTCGGAAGTATTTGAATCAGATATAATATTATACCTGACTCATTTCATATATCTGGTTGAATTTAAAAAAATTATATAATGTAACTATTTAATAATTTTTAAATCAGATGTAATAAGTCATATTCGAATGAGTCAGTCGAGCCAGGGGGCAAACAACAACGTGGAAGACAACTGCCATTTTCAACAAGCGACCAGTTCTTCTTTTTTGGTCTGGACTTGTTCAGGGACAACAATATCCAATGGGCTAGATATAAACCTATCCAGTATCCAAATTTTAAAGCCCTTTATTATTTGGTTCAGTCATATTCGGTTTTCAAATTCGCAAGAACAAAAAGAAAATAGAACTCTACCTACCTTTAAAACAGGTCTCTCTGTGAAATACACTTTCCGCGACTTTGAAAGAAGAATCCTAATTCCTTGAAAGATCAGACTTCAATTTATTCGGTACTCTCCCTGATTCTGTTTACCAATTAATTTCGTTTTCTAGGGTTTTCAATAACAATTATTTGTTCTTTTTTTTAGGCTATTATTTGTGATTATTCGACATAATCATGCTATTTTCAATTGCTTTCTGCTCTAAATTTCCCTCGCAATGAGAATTTTCCCGTAATTTTATGCTCAGAATATGAAGTAAACATATTGATTAGGAGTTTTTGTGTGTGTTTTTGTTTGAATTTTTGAAGAAAAGGAGGAAAGGGGGAATTTAGAAGAGAAGAAATATGTGGGCAGCATCTTGCTTGGCTTCTTGCTGTGCAGCTTGTGCATGTGAAGCTTGTCGAACAGTTGTATCAAGCATCAGTAGACGGTCTGCTCGAATTGCTTATTGTGGTCTTTTCGCTTTCTCTCTTATCGTTTCATGGATCCTCAGAGAAGTTGCTGCTCCTCTCATGGAGAAAATACCATGTATGTCTCATTGTTTCATGATTTGTATGAATTATTACTATAGCTTTGATATTGGATGGAAATTATTATAGCTTGATAGTTTTGTGCAATTTAGGGTGTCTGGATTGCTTAAAATGTTTGAAACTGATCTTTATTGATTTTTTTTTTGTTTTTGTTTCAGGGATTAATCATTTTCACCAGACTCCAGATAGGGAGTGGTTTGAAACTGATGCGGTGTTGCGTGTGAGTTTGGGGAATTTCTTATTTTTCACCATCCTTGCCATTATAATGATTGGTGTCAAGGACCAGAAGGACCCTAGGGACCGTTTGCACCATGGTGGATGGATGATGAAGGTTGTCAGTTGGTGCCTTATGGTGATTTTTATGTTTTTTCTTCCAAATGGGATCGTCAGCTTTTATGGTGAGTGACTCACATGTATTTAATCGCATAAACATTTTCTTTGTGGAATCTGTCACCGGCCTTCCTCTTGACCTGTCGTTTGCATAAGAAATTTATAACACAATGAAGGTTCTGTATATATGAAAGTCATATCGAGGTGTACTAGCATCATCTAGATGCAATAAATTTATTTTCTTCATGCTGGAAACATGGGTTTCTTAGATTACACTACGTTGCAGTTTATCTTCCTCCCAGTATCATTATACAAAATACTTGCACATTGTTTGTTTTGTCTTGTTGCAAAAATTAAGTTTTTGTACTTAATAGTGAAGGTTGAAACATTGTTCTCACATGGACTTTTAACCCCTTCAGACACGACTGCCATAAAACTCTTTGCGTATTAAGCCATGGTATTGGTAGTTGGAGTAAGCATTGTGTCAGTTTCCAGCTGTATTATTGTTTTCTTCTCTTATTAGTTCCTTTTGTGCTGTTATACAATGGCGCTCTGCAGCATTTCATCCATTGAATTTTAAAGAAGGCCATCTTATAAATCTTTGACAGTTTCTCGTCTTACTTATTTTCCTGGTACTGTGTTTTCCATTACGGGGTTTGGCTTACAGCTTTTGTGAATTTTGCAATCTGTAAATGCAGAGACAATTTCCAAATTTGGCTCAGGATTCTTTCTTCTTGTTCAAGTTGTTCTCTTGCTGGATTTTGTTCATGGATGGAACGACAACTGCGTTAAAAAGGATGAACAGTTCTGGTCAGTTAACAAAACTTGAATCTTTATAATACTTAAATTCCATTTATCCACCTTTCTTTCATCCGCACATACTATTGTTTCAATATAATTTTCCTCTAAGATAATTCTTTTTGCTTATTTATCCTTATTCTAAGATTATATCACTGATACAGGTACATTGCTCTATTTGTTGTTTCACTTGTTTGCTATGTGGCAACGTTCTCCTTCTCGGGACTGCTCTTCCATTTCTTTACTCCATCTGGGCATGATTGTGGGCTCAATACCTTCTTTATTGTTCTCACACTGATCTGTGTGTTCGTGTTTGCAATCGTTGCTTTGCACCCAGCGGTAAGTTGTCACTTTTGCATTTTAATTGCCTGAACTCGTTTGCTGTGATCTTATCAATCTAATTTTTTTACCATATCATTGTCTCTTAAACGATCTAGCATAATCTTATGTATTAATTTCATAACAGTAGTCAGTACTAAAAATGAAACTCTGGAGAGCAGTATCATGTTTGAAACGTAAATTGTGGTTACAGAAGGAGAAACCGGCACATTTGGTATATTATATGTTTAAACATTCCGCCTCTGACATAGTAATCATTTCATTGGTTGATGCATCATATACAGGTAAATGGAAGTCTGTTACCTGCTTCTGTAATTTCTGTGTACTGCACATACCTATGCTACTCTGGGCTTGCAAGTGAACCAAGGGATTATGAATGCAACGGCCTTCACAATCATTCCAAAGCTGTCTCTACTGGTTCACTTACTTTGGGACTCCTTTCAACAGTTCTTTCTGTCGTTTACTCTGCTGTTCGTGCTGGTTCTTCTACAACTTTTCTGGGAAACAGTTCAGAAGGTTAGTACTACTTCATTCTCGCAATTCTGGTGAAAGATTTGAAGCATGAGACATGAGTCACTTGACTAGTTTAGGATAATCAGTGGGTCATTATTGTGATAGTTGCATATATGGATCCTGGTTTTTACTGATAATCATATTTTAATTCCAGTTGTTCGTTGATGTTATCATATAGAGTTTCTTGAGAAATTTTAAGATATAATAAAGGGTTTATCTGTGAATTACAAGCAAGCAAGTACAGCCATGTTTTTAATTGTTCGTAGTTAGTCTGTTATGCTTAAAGATTTACTTAATAATGGAGTTTCTTTGTTTAAATGTGCAGAAAAGCCTTTGCTTCCACTCAGCAAGCTGGATGAGCAGCAAGAAGATAATAAGAAGGATGACAAATCAACTGGGGCTGTTACATATTCATATTCATTCTTCCACATCATATTTTCTCTTGCCAGTATGTACTCTGCTATGTTATTAACAGGGTGGTCGACCTCAGTTGGTGAAAGTGGAAATCTTGTTGATGTCGGATGGCCTTCGGTGTGGGTCCGAATATTGACCGGATGGGCCACTGCTGGTTTGTACATTTGGTCTTTGGTTGCTCCACTTTTGTTTCCAGAAAGAGAGTTCTAATCAGTCAACGGTTCGACGCAATTATGTCTCATCTTTCTCCAGAAAACTTTATACATATATATATCACATATGGCGGGCTTGTATTTCTGTTAATATTTCCTGTTTCGGAGACAGCTTGATGGCCAATGTACTATGACTTTTCAAATGAAACTAGCGTGTAAAAATCAGACTTTCTCTTTTCTCTTTTTACTCTTTTAACTGTTTCATTTCATTTCTCTTTTCTGCTAGTTTATACATTCATTTCTTTCAGATTCTTTGAAACCTCATTAACATTGCTTACTAGGAGTTGTTTTCCTCCATTTGCAATACCTCCCAAACTTCACACAACTTCCATTTTATCAAAACAATCTAAAAGAAGAGCATTTTCAATATTCATTGATCATATGGAGAGACATTAAAGAATTTTGAATTACTGTCTTGAGTCGAAATTTAAATTTTTTTTGGGTTTTTCTTGCATGTCCGGAGCCCGGAAAGTTCAAGTGAGATATTTTTTTTCATCAATAATAACGATTTTCTCATTAATAATGACGATTTTCTTCCATATAACCCCCTATTAAATGTTGTTTACTTTCCCATTCAAAATCTTACATCTTAAACACCATTCATTTCACAGACAAACACAAGAAAAAGAACTTGAAGAAATCTTTTAGCTTTGTAATGGCAACCATGGCAACGACCCTTGCTTCACCACTCTCTAAAACACCATTCCTAGAAACTCAATCTTCATTATTCCATGGAATCCAAATCCCATCATCAAGAATCCTCCAACCCATCCGATCAACTTCCCAAAACAACAGCAGAACTTCATCATCAATCTGTATGTCTTACAGCATTCAGGTTTGGACCAACCAAAGTGTGTGGACCAAACACGAGAAAAACTGATTCAAGATAAGCACTGAGAATATCCCCAAGCAACATTGGGATGTTCGTCACACCATAAGATCAAGGCACGTGGAAAGCACTATCAAGAGATCAACCGCTCAATTTGAATTAGGTAGTTGGACATTTTATGCACCAGCAGATGGGTCAGATCAACCGTCTACAGTCTGACAGGACAGATGGCGAGCTGCTATTTGACGAAGCACAGCGTAACAGCGACCACCATAGCGAGGGCTAACTGGCGAGCTGACCAGCGAGGAAAATGTCAGCAAAGATAAACCCCACATCAAAAAAGTTACAGTGAAGATTTCCAGAGAAGATGTCCTTCGAAGCAAAATGAGCTGTAATCCATTTTCATTTAGTTGCCTATATAAAGGGCTGTAAGCAATGTAAAAGAAAGGGTCGAACAGTTTTCTAAGTGAGGAGCACAGAGAAAAATATTAAGAGCTATCTTGTACTAGACCGCGAAGTCGTAATCATTATCATTCCATAGTAGAATTACCCTCGTGGAGGTAGATTTTAGCACCGAACCACGTAAAATCGTTTGTGTCTATATATTTACGTTGTTTGTGTGTGAATCTTCACCCCGGAACTTGACTTACAAGTGATAGTAGCTTTAGATTATTGTTTGGATGTGTTGTGGGATTTCCTACAACTGCAAAAAGAATCAATCGTCTCTTGTGAAATGATCCGTCGTTACATGACAGATATGATTACCTATGCAGACACGGATGTTGTTGTTCTTGCTGCTGGTTCAGCTGGTTTATCCATGTGCTTATGAAATCAGTAAGAATCCTCTTTCGGGAGATTAAAATAGAGGTAATCTTAAGATCTTATAACCTTTTAGTAGCCTTCTGCACTAGCGAAAGGCCCTAGAGAAGGAAGTCGTTAGACTTGACTTTGCTTGGCGGGACAGACCTAATTACTCTAGCTTGCTGCTTGCTTGTTCGAGCAGGTGTACAGATGAGAAGGAAAGGGCTTATAAGGCCTTAGTGAGATAGTTGAGCTTAAAGTAGCAGATCTCAAGCAGTGCCTCCTCGTTGTAGCATTCTCAGATGGATACACGAGTTGCTCCCATAGAGAGAGAGGATAGTTCCAACAAAGGGGCTCGGCTGTTAAAGAAAGAGTTATACTAAGCCGTAGTTGACCAACCTAAAGCAGCTTATGACCCCCAATTATCCTAACGTAAATGTTGCAATTATCGAACAATCAGTTAGTCCAGGCGGTGGTGCTTGGTTAGGTGGACATCTTTTCTCTGCTATGGTTGTTCGTAAACCAGCTTATAAATTCTTGGATGAACTCGAAATCGAATATGATGAACAAGACACCTATGTTATCATCAAGTACGCTGCATTGTTCACTTCCACCATCATGTCAAAGCTGTTGGCGAGACCGAACGCGAAGTTGTTTAATGCTGTTGCAGCAGAGGATTTGATAGTTAAAAATGATAAAGTTGGAGGAGTTGTTACCAACTGGGCATTAGTATCAATGAACCATGACACACAATCTTGTATGGACCCTAATGTCATTGTGAGTACATGATCTCAACCACACATGTGTCAGCATCTTGGCAGCAAGAGCAACAGAACATAACTAAGATAACTACATGAAATGCACATGATCAAAGGCCCAAAAGTTGATGTGACTTGACAAAGAAAAACAGGTGGTAAACAGAGACCGGTCTTTGTAGGCGATTGATGTGACTTGACAAAAAAGGACAGGTGGCAGTCAAAGACTGACAACATCTCTGCATGAAGAGAACGTGTCAACCCCATAACATGCGGAAGAGAAATAAGTAATCATCATGTCTTCAGCCCGTAGAATAGGTGTCAGGTATGCAATGAACCTTGAAAAAGTGCTCATTGTGGGATAGTCCCATCCGTAACCTAATGTCGGGGCGAACGCGTGGAGAAATCCGAGTGATTGAACAAGAGGTGAGGACCGAACAGAGATATCAGAACGTAGATGAACCACAAGATGTCCGTGCGTTCTAATCACAATTGATGCGGTCTGGTTATTAGAGTGGAAGACAACAAAGACTCAATGAGACCCACATAAGAACTTCTATAAAAGATCCACTAAACCAAAGGCTAAGGGGTCAGCAATTTTAGGAGAAAGAGAGTTGGCAAGAGAGAATAAAAGAGTGAGATAAAAGGAAAACCAAATGTTGTGTCATTTAAATTTCAGTCTTCATTCCTTTCGATCATTCATATCCAAATGTTGTTATTTATGCGATTGATACATTTATGTGTTATGTTTTAAACCATATTTCATCTAGTAAAAGTGACCGTAAGATAACCAATAATCTTTTACGTTCACAATTTGACGCTAGAAACAGGGACTAAGTAAAAAATTTATTCTACCTGATTTTTATTAAAGACATTTTATGCTTTTGCGATTTTTAGCTATTCTAGCAGTTTTAATGAAATTTGAATAGGATCAGATTAAGCCTACTATCTAGCAGTGCTTTAACCCAGATCTGCTCAGTTTATTAAGCCTATTATCTTAATAAGATTGAGCAAATTTCAAATGAAATTCCGGAAATTTTTCTACTTAACTACTTCTCAAGAAGCAATGATTCTTTTCCTTCTACGGAACTAAGAGATGGACAAAGCAAAAGAAGTAATCAAATAAATGAAGTACCAGCAACTTCAAAAGTAATGACAAGAATCCAGACAAAGAGACTCAATTAGGCATCAAAAACTAGGGATGGTGTTGGACAAAGCAGTGCACGAAGAGGAGCTGTGGAAATTGAAGCAATATCTCTCAAGGCAACAATTAATAGAACTGAGGCCAACAGAACCACATTTGTGATTGCAAAGAATGTGGCAAGAGAGCCTGATGAACATCAAAAAGATATAACAGAATCTCAAGGACCGCATGGACCTCAATGATAGGATTTCAGTTTACCCTATATAAAATAAACCGCAATCGCACGGTGTCTACAATGCAGACAACGAAAAGTTCGGGTCGAACTCACATGGAGCGGGGACAATACTGCAATTAATATCTCAATTAACTAATCAGAAAAAATATTTTGGGATTTTTAGAATTATGAATAAAATATTAAAACAAACTAAACTAATAAAATAAATCGAGTTGGAGAAACAGTAACCAGGGTGTTTTCAGTATCCACCACTATTTCTATTTAATTACTGAAGTGAAACATAACTCCTGAATATTCATCTATTGTTTGTTCTATCGACATCACCTATTATATGTATTAGAATCACAAATATCACTGGGACACCCTAAGCATCGCGTATCAAAAGCTCTAAGTCTCATGCATACACCATCTAATTGCATTAGCGAGAAAATAATACGAAACTAATTATAGGTTCACAAATAGTATCTGGCTCTTCTAAGCATACCCTATCTGGCTCTTCTAAGCATACCCCATCTAAGGATTTAACCAAAGCATGGAATACCAAATAAGTAGGCAAACATATTTGATATCCTATTAATCATGTGCATAGGTTACTGCACTGTACAGAACCGGTGAAGCAACAACTAATTTTTTATTAAATTAATAAATCAAAATCATGGAATTAATCTATTCAAATCATAATAGTCTGTATCAAATAAATCGATTCAATTGATCTAGGAACTGTAAGTGGTTTCAACATTAAACCCTAGCTACAGATTAATTAGCAAAACATGGCAATGGGTTTCTTAAAACCCATAAAATTAATTACTAGAAAAGTTAGAAGATTAAACCAAATAGCCTGTGTGATTATCTTGTCTCACCAATCACTTTCTTCCCTGTATACCTCTAATCAACCGCTTCCCCAAAAGAAAACCTAGAGAAAGAACTCCCCTGGCGTCATCCTTCTCTTTTCTTTTTGTACCTACTCTCTAGGTATAGCTTCTCCTTCTAGCCACGAACAACACCTTCCCTGCTTCTTGTCTCTATACCACGTCACTTTTCAGCCACAAAACAATTAAAAGACTACTCTTTTTTTTATCGTTTTAACCAACACCCTATCTGTCAGTCTATCTCTTCACGCATACTTTCCTTCTCCTTTTATGTCTTCTGCCTATCTACCTATACACCCCCTCTTTTCTACTGTCCTTTTACCTCACCTAGGTTACTCTTCTTAACAAAAAATAGAAGACCACAGCACCTACTCCAAAATAAAATACTGACGCCTCTTCTATGACCACGTGCTAGCTCCATCTCTTTCCACTATTTCTCTGTTATACGGAACCTCAAAGCCTATGTCACCGTAGCCTTTTCAGATATGTCTCTCTCTTTAATCACCTGCCTCATCAAACCAACCGGACCCACCTTGTACTCTTCGCATGAGGTCCTCTCCCAAATACTCCGCCAACCTCCTGCTTAGGCTATCTGTGCTAAGATCCTAGAAGAGCAACAATGCCTACTGTCTCTTGCATCATAGATTATATGTCAGGTGGAATTGCGTACAAAACTGAAGCAGCTGTATTGTTCCTTTTGATTTGTCTGATGGTAACCTCTTTAACATCACTTAAACCGGACCTCTTATTCTCTCTCAACTCCATAGAGTCTACTAATTAGCCATTTTAGTCGTGTTTAGCTTATAGCCTCGGATTTTATGCGAACAACCTAATAAAACAATAAAAATATATTATTAGTTCAAATTCAAGCACTAACAAATATAAATTAAGTGGTAAATATATATGAATTATGCCCTTATCAAATACCCCCAAACCTATATTTTGCTAGTCCTCGAGCAAAACTAATCTAAAAATAAAATAAAATCCTAACTCACTTTTGCAGAAATCACGACTAGATTTAGCATATGTAGTAAGCCTTTAAACCCCTAAGTGGCCTTAGCGAACGAGTTTTATCTCGTGAGGGTTTACAAGAGGTATACCCACAAAACCTTTGCTCCAAATTCTAGCTACCTGTGAACGATTTAGGATACACACTAAACAAGCTATTTAGTTGGCATACTAAATTCTTCGACTATAAGAATCATTACCCTGTATGAATCCAATTGCTGTACACGAGTTTGCACTCAGCGTACTAAAATTCATACAAAAATGCAACTCTACTCAAATAATCATTGAACATCCAAAATTAGATAAAAATTCACATTGCTCGAAATCAATCAAATTCAAATACAGGGATAGATTAGAAAATGGATACAGAAGTGATGAATGGTGCATATGTTGACTAAGGTGAACGGTGTTTCCCAAAATATTAGTATAAATTCCGGCTCGGATGCTCCTTTTTTTTATTATTTATATACATAATATTCTTTTTTTTACGACTACATGATTAGATCTTTTGATTCTAAGCGCATGTTTCTTTTCAGCAAATTACATGATAGTTCCCATGGATCCTGCATTCCACGCTTGCTTAGGCGACGGAGACAGGGAGAACACACACATATTGCTATCGAAGTGTCAATTTTTTTTCATTTTTTATTATTTTATTTATTTTATTTTTGACAAAATTAAAATTCTAATTCATCCGAGCTACGACCTCATGACAATACTAGGGCCCCACCAAATCACTTAGAGAAACATAAAATTGTAAAAATAAAAATAGAAAGTGATATGATTATGATGATTCCGAGATATGCTTGTTCAATGATTGTCATGTTATTTCTAACACCTGAGTGCATCCAGATATGAATAGACCATTTAGCTGGGCACACTAATTCTTATAGATAGAAGTTATGTTTCCATCTACCTAGAATGGTTAGTGTCATCCTGAATAATTCACAAGTTTCTAAATTTCGGAGTTTCTTTATTGACATCAGTTTTCTAAAACTCTATCCCCAAACCTAAATTTAACATTGTCCTCAATGTTTCAAACCGTGTAACCTAGAATAGTATGCAATAAATATAAATAGGAGAAACAAATTTAAATTAAAGAGAAGGGATTGGAACGTCTCACCTGATTGACGTAAGAAAAACAGTATTCTCTGTAATACACATCAGACGATAGTAATAACAAAGAACACCAAAAATGAAAATAAACAAAAATCCTAAAAAGAAAATAAAAATAAGAAAATAAAAATCTACATACTGGATATGTAAGAAAGGATCTCCATAAATTAACAACCTGAAAATTTGGGGATCAACCCAAAATACAATATATACAAATGACAGTTTCACACTTATATTATGGCGACATGGATACACTGAAACTACCAAAAATAGAGGATTACCCCCAAACCAAGTTTTTACTACACTTGGAAGTGCGTAAAGAACAGAATATGGAGATAATATTGGGAAAGTATTGATTGGTTCATGCACAGTGTCAGGAATAGGCAAGTCCTCTGGGTATTTGGATGCAAAGTAATCCAACAAAACTTTTGAAACACATAATTCTAACCCTAAATTAGGTAACTTTTGGAAGTCTAGGGGTTTAGAAACAAACTTTAAGTTATTAAACTTAATTAAAGTTTCCTCGGAATTAACACATACATCATTACCAGGTTTACGTTGCCATTTTCCATAATCCAAAACGGGTACAGAATCTAACAACACATTAACTTCTTCATAATACCTATCCTCATCGCGGTAGGCTCCAAAATGGGCCAAGCAGACCTCTAACGGATCATTGGTGATAGAATCAATCATGCAAACAGACTCCATATATACAAAAGAAAAAAAAAAAAAAATTTGCTCATACCCTTATTATTGGAACGGAAGAGTTCAAAGAACTCAACTAAGTATTTTCCCACTTCGAAAAGCAGTACTAGTATCTCGTATCAACATTCACAATTTAGGGTAATGAGTGTCAAACCTGTCAAAATCATTCACTATATAATTCACAAGCAAGAAACCCGTGAATATTTTGCAGCAAACGAATTTTGTTGAGCTAGACGACCAGGAGCAACCCCAAATATACCTGAAATAAAATTCTAAGACACAAAACTAGTCAAAAAGAACTAAAAAGAACTAAAAATCCTAAAAATAAAATAAAAATAAAAATATATACAAAATTAAAAAATAAAATTAAAACCTAAACTACGATTAGAAAATCAAAAATACTAATCACAGCCGCTCCCGGCAGCGGCGCCAAAAATTGATAGGATTTAAGATTACCATATATAAAATAAACCGCAATCGCACGGTGTCTACAATGCAGACAACGACAAGTACGGGTCGAACCCACAGAGACTGGGGACAATATTGTAATCAATATCTCAATTAACTAATCAGAAACAATATTTTGGGATTTTTAGATTATGAATAAAATACTAAAACAAACTAAACTAATAAAATAAATCGAGTGGGAGAAACAGTAATCAGGGTTTTCAGTATCCACTATTTTTTCTATTTAATTACTGAAGTGAAACATAACTCCTGAATATTCATCTATTGTTCGTTCTATCGACATCACCTATTATATGTACTAGAGTCGCAAGTATCACTAGGACATCCTATTGTCTCTTGCATCATAGACTGTATGTCAGGTGGAATTGTGCACAAAACTGAAGCAGCTGTATTGTTCTTTTTGATTTGTTTGATGGTTACCTCTTTAACATCACTTAAACCGGACCTCTTATTCTCTCTCAACTCCATAGAGTCTACCAATTATCCATTTTTAGTCGTGTTTAGCTTATAGCCTCGGATTCTATGCGAACCACCTAATAAAACAATAAAAATATATTATTAGTACAAATCCAAGCACTAGCAAATATAAATTAAGTGGTAAATATATATGAATTATTCCCTTATCACTCAACCACCATACGGAATACCCCTAAATATGGCTCCAAATTGAGAAATCGCTCTTATCCCTCCCCTGCAAGAAACAGTACAAGCGAATTCTGAATTGCCTCAAAGAGTAGAAATCATACAGAATACGTTGAGTGCAGTACCAAAACCAAATCCCCCCCACAGGTAAAGTAGAAGGTCGTGATATGGGAACACCGCGGAATGGATCCAACCCTTTTGTTCAAGTGGCCGCGGAACTAAGCGAGCTGGAGAAGAATCAAAGAATCAATACGGAAGCTGTCGCACTTCTAGCGTAAGAAAACCAGATGCTAAGGGAAAGAATCAATCTCGAAACGAATCATCAATCCCAAGGGCGAAAAGAAAAGAAGTCAATTCGAAGCTTCCTGCAACTAGCAAAGATCGATGACTAATTTTAATCAACCCAAACAATAAGCCAAATATACGGCAGCGTACTGATAATTCCTTACAAAAAAAAAGTAGGGAAAAATTCGATGAGCTGGATAAAATAGATTACTATGATCCCGAACCTCGGAGGCTGCAAGAAGAAAGCTGGACATAGCCACTATTGTTTGTTAGATGGTTTGTCTGGTTATAATCAGATTGTTATTGCCCCAGAAGACCAAGAGAAAACCACTTTTACCTGTCCCTTTGGTACCTTTGTATATAGACGCATGCCTTTCGGGTTGTGTAATTCACCCGCTACTTTTCAGCGTTGTATGATGAAAATATTTTCTGACATGGTAGAACGGTTTCTATAGGTCTTTATGGATGATCTTTTCAGTATTTGGGTCATCTTTTGATGAGTGCTTGCATCATTTGACATTAGTGTTGACTAGATGTAAGGAAAAGAATTTAGTGTTTATTTGGGAAAAATGTCATTTCATGGTTCGATCAGGAATTGTTTTAGGGCATATCGTATCTTCTAAGGGTATAGAGGTAGACAAAGCCAAAGTTGACCTTATTAAGGCTTTACAGGTTCCCAAAACTGTACGAGATGTTAGGTCATTCTTAGGGCATGCATATTTTTATCGTCGATTCATTAAGGATTTTAGCTTGATTTCTAGACCTCTTTGCAATCTGCTTGCAAAAGATATTAAGTTTATCTTTGATGATGCTTGTCTAGAGGCTTTTGAGAAGCTTAAGACCTTACTCACCTCCGCCCCCATAGTCCAGGCACCTAATTGGAACCTACCCTTTGAGATAATGTGTGATGCTTCATATTATGCTATTGGTGTTGTGTTAGGTCAGCGAGAAAACAAATTACTTCATGTGATTTACTATGCTAGCAAAGCCCTGAATGATGCCCAACTGAACTACACCATCACAGAGAAGGAACTTTTAGCTATTGCTTTTTCCTTAGACAAGTTTAGATCTTATCTCTTAGGTTCTAAGATTATAATCTTCACCGATCATGCTGCTTTGAAGTACCTTATGTCTAAGAAGGATATTAAACCTAGATTGATTAGATGGATCCTTTTGTTACAAGAATTCTCGCTAGAAATTAGAGATAAAAAGGGTGCATAAAATGTAGTAGCAGACCACTTGTCTATACTTGTTGTGGATTCCTATGATGATTCTCCTCATGTGAGAGATAGTTTTCCTGATGAAAAACTATTCTTTGTTTCCCAATTACCTTGGTTTGCGAATATAGTGAATTATCTTGTTACTGGTCGAATGCCTTAACACTGGGGTAAACAAGATCGTTCTAGGTTTTTAGCTGGGGTAAAGCATTTCTTTTGAGACGATCCTTATTTGTTTAAGTATTGTCCAGACCAGATTATTAGGAGATGTATACCTGAGAGTGACCAGTCCAGTATTATTTCCTTTTGTCATGATCATGCTTGTGGGGGTCACTTTAGTGCTAAGAAGACTGTTGCTAAGATATTGCAGTATGGATTCTACTGGCCTTCGTTGTTTAAAGACTCCCATAGTTACTATGCTGCTTGTGAGCGATGCCAGAAGTTAGGAACCATTTCTCGTAGAAATATGATGCCTTTGAACCCTATTTTAGTTATTGATGTCTTTGATGTGTGAGGCATTGATTTTATGGATCATTTTCCTAATTCTTTTGGTTATTTTTACATCCTTGTTGCGGTAGACTATGTATCCAAGTGGGTAAAGGCGGTTTCATGTAAAAAACGATCACAAGATTGTGATCCAGTTTTTGAATGATAACATATTTGCACGTTTTGGTACAGCGCGAGCTATAATTAGTGATGGAGGGTCACGCTTTTGTAATCGAACGTTTAAGCTTTTGATGGAGAAATATGGTATTACCCACAAAGTAGCTACCTCATATCACCCACAGACTAGTGGTCAAGTAGAGGTTTCCAACAGGGAGATAAAATATATTTTAGAGAAAACAGTTAATTCCAATAGGAAAGACTGGTCATTAAGGCTTATTGGTGCCTTATGGGCTTACCGTACTGCGTTTAAGGCCCCCATTGGAATGTCACTTTATCGTCTAGTTTTTGGAAATGCATGTCACCTGCCCGTCGAGTTAGAACATAGAGCATATTGGGCTGTAAAGCAGTTAAATTAATCACTTGACAAGGCAGGAGCTCACATGAAGCTCCGGCTCAATGGAAGAGATTCGGAAAGATGCATATGTTAGTGCTAGGGAGTATAAGAACAAAATGAAACTTGTGCATGATAGAAACATTTTTAAAAAGTCATTTTATCTAGGTCAAAAAGTTCTTTTGTATGATACTCATTTGCATCTATTCCCAGGGAAGTTACGCCCTCGGTGGACCGGTCCTTTTGTTGTTCGCACAGTCTTTCCTCATGGTGCTATTGATATTGAGACTCAAGATGGTAGAAGTCCTTTCAAAGTTAATGGTCAGAGATTGAAACCATTTTTAGAGCCTTTTCCTACAGGTGATGTTGAGGAGGTGTACATTAGTAGATTTTTGTAGGTTTTTAGGTTTTTATTTTCTGTCTTATTCTCCATAGAAGGATTGCTACGCTTCAACCATGTACTATCTTTCTGACTTACCGCTTTATTCCTCTATTTACTTATCTATTGGTACTGCTCTTTATTTTGAAACATTGAGGACACTGTTTGATTTAAGTTTGGGGGTAAGGGAGAAACTTTTTAGTGCAATAATAAAACTCCAAAATTTAGAAGCTTGTGAACAATTCAGGTGACACTAACCATTCTAGGTAGATGGAAACTTAGCTCTTTTTTTATAGGTATTGGTGCGCCCAGTTAAATGGTCTATTCATAAAAGGACAGAGTTCAGGTGTTAGAAATAACATGATAGTTGTCACCATATCTCGGAGTCCATCTCAACCATATCACCTTCTGTTTTTATTTTTACAATTTGTGTTTCTCTAAGTGATTTGGTGGGACACCATTATCGAATTGTTATCTTCCAGGATGTAGTGGAGTGTTTGAGATCAAGCCCCATTATTTTTATTTTAAAAAAATAAATAAATAAAGTATTGACACTTTGATAGCAATATGTGTGTGTTCTCCCTGTCTCCGTCGCCTAAGCAAGCGTGGAACGCAGGATCCATGAGAACTATCATCTAAGATGCTGATAAGGACCATGCGCTTGAATTCAATTTGATCCAATCATGTTGTCGGTACATTTATAATTGTTTTAATTTCAATAAATCGATCGATTGGACCCTTGTATATACCAGTTAAGTCGATATGAGTATTAGGATTAAGACCAGTGGGAGCGTATCTCAATCCATTAGGATTCATCCTGACACTGGCCTTCAGAAAAATATGGGGAACACCGTTCACCTTAATCAACACGCGCAAACTTCATTTTGTCTATATTCATCTTCTAAATCTTTTCATGCGATTGTACTTTGATAGATTCTAAGTATTGTGGTTGAACAACCATCTAAGTAGAGCTTTGTTTTCTTATATATAAATTTTGGTACGCTGAGTGCAAACTCGTGTACGACAATTGGACTTATATAGGGTAATAATTCCCATAACCGAAGAATTTAGTATGCCAACTAAATAGCTTGTTTAGTGTTTACCCTCAATCGTTCACAAGTACCTAGGGTTTGGAGTAAAGGTTTTGTGGGTATACCTCTTATAAACCCTCTCGAGACAAAACTCGTCCACTAGGGACACCTAGGGGTTTAAAGGCTTATTGCATATGCTAAATGTAGTCGTGATTCCTGCGAAAGTGAGTTAGGATTGTTATTTTATTAGATTCGCTCGAGGACTAGCAAATAATAAGTTTGTGGGTATTTGATAGACACATTTTTGTGTCTAATTTGTCGGCAATTATCTATTTTGATAGTGCTTGATTTTATACTTATTGTGTGATTTTATATGTTTGTAGGTACTTTTGAGAAATAAACATTTGTGGAAAAATCGTCTAAAAAGTGATAAAGGCACCCGTAGCTTGGATAAGGCACCCCTTTCAATTTCAAAAATCTGACATGGGTGGGAAATTTTCTTTCACGCGTGAAGAGCTATCTGTCTTGATTGGAACCGAGATTTTTGGGATTAAAACAAGTAATCAATATCCCAGTATGACGCAACAATCAAACTTGACTAAAACACGTCACTTTTGAGTGTTTCAAGGCCGTAAAATTGGTTGGAAATCGAAGTTAACCGGAGAAAAAAAGAAATATTCTCGGATTCGGATTAACAAGAATTTGAGTTGGTTTTGGATTAAATTTTGAGTCCTTATCGATCCATGAGGACTAGTTAGGGTTTGTGGAGCCTATATAAAGCAAAGATATCGAGTGAAAAAAAACACAGCTTCAATCGAAAAACAGGAAGAAAAAAATAGTGATGTTGTTGTAGGGAAGAACAGAATAAGCGACGATTTCTTCAACGTAAGAGCAACGTTTATCTTCGTCTTTGCAACATTTATCTTCAGCTGCAATGGTTTCTTCAACCATTTGCAATGGATATCTTTAGAAAAACAATGTTTATCTTCAGTGGAAGCACTTTCTTTCTGTAACAGTGGAAAAAGTTATCTGCAACGCTATTACACCGTTGCAAACTCTCTGTTTACACAATTTTCACTTTTTTCATCTTTGTAAACAATTTTTGAGCCATGAATACACATCTTGAGAGTGTTTACAATATGAGGAGCTAGACCCCATTGCTGAGGCGACGGAGGAAGCCAATTTTCCAATAATAAAGTGGTAATTCTTATTTTATTAATTTTTTGCAATTCTTTTATAATTATTTGCTTTGAATTAAATTTGAAAAAATAATTTTTATCAATTAGTTGTGTTTTCTTTTGATGGGTCATGCTGAGTTTAGAGCTTTTGATGTCTCATACTTTTGATTTACAACTAATATTTTGAAAATCTAACTTTGGCAATATTCTGAATAAATTGAATATATGAATTGCAAGATAACTATTCATGCTAAATCACTTGAAAAATTGGCTAATGGTGGAATCCTTAGTCTTAGTTCTTTCCATAATTCTTGAATCAATATTATTTTAATCTTATTTATTTTTATTATTAAAAATTAGGTTTAAAAATCAAATCTTTACAAGTCTGAGTATCGAATCTTTTACCATTATTTCTAAAACACATCAGTGGTCGCGGAACTAAGCGAGCTGAAGAAGAATCAATACGGAAGTTGTCGAACTTCTAGCGCAAGAAAACCAGATGCTAAGGGAAAGAATCAATCTCGAAACGAAGTATCAATCCCAAGGGCGAAAAACAAGAAGTCAATTCGAAGCTTCCTGCAACTAGCAAAGATTGACGACTAATTTTGATCAACCCGAACAATAGGACAGATATACGGTAGCGTACTGATAATGCCTTACCAAAAAAAATAGGTACAAATTCGATGAGCTGGATAAAATAGATTACTATGATCCCAAACCTCGGGGGCTGCAAGAAAAAAGGTGGGACAGATACCAATCAAACATGGAAGCAATGTGGGAGGAAATTCAATTGATAAAGTCCAAACAAGGAGGTGGGCGTTTAGATGAAGTACTAAAGGAAGAAGCACAACTCTTTTCGTTGCCCACTTAGCATTGACACCAGTTTCTCCCAAATGTCCTCTTCCCACTTTTGACTGTTATGATGACAACAAAGACCCGACTGCACATTTGAAGTATTACAATCGTATCATGGCAAGATGGGAGCTAAGGATGTTGTCATGATCAGATATTTTCCTTCAAGATTAAAAGGAGCCGCATTCACATGGTTTGAAAATATACCCGAGGGCACGATATACTCATACGCTCAACTCACTCGTCTATTCTTGGAAACATACATGTACAACAAACCTCCTAATGCAAGTATGGACAAGTTGTTCGCACTTGCCTCATGGCCAGAGGAGACCATCAGGGACTATAAAGACCGTCGGCATGCAATCTGCCAGGGCACGGGAAATATTAGTTCTGATATTACAGCCAATTGTTATAAGTAGGGAATCTCGGATCGAATGAACCCAGTCTTCATAAAATCACAATCACAGGGATCATGAGTAGAAGATCATGAAATTCTCAAAATCACAGGGAGAGTAGCAGAGACATGGGAAGAATGGATGGTGGCACCTCTAATTTTTTTTGGAGAATAAAGTGGATCAGGAGGTGGAAACCCATAATGATCCATTAGTTATCACTCTACCCATGTTCGGATGGAATGTGAAGAAAGTACTCATAGACGGAGGAAGCTCGCTCAATGTTCTTTTTTATAACGCATTCCAAAGGATGGGGTTCAAAGATGATCATTTCACGTCCTCTGATGTGGTCGTCTGCATGCCAAAATTACTATTCACTTTCTCACTACTTATGATTTATTATGAAGCAAGGATAAGAAAGGATCGTTCCCACAAGGAGGTCTTGGTTGTTATTCGGTTTCGAAATCTTATGTAGAAGGGGGTATTTTTCAGATTCAATGAAAGTAAATTAAACTAATCAAGAAAGCTAAGAAATCGTAGAAACGAATCAAAGAGTTGAGAATATTGGTTAAGGTTTCGTTTTCATTCACAAAACATGTTTTTATACTAATAATTATAATTGATATTTAATCTCGTTTTATCAAAAGCCCTAGAATATCTCGATCGCAAGAATATCCCGTAAATTTCCTCAAGTCATCAACAAACACATTAAAAGATGCGAATATGAATTCTACCAAGAGAATAACCTAACGTTTAAAAGCACTAATCAAGTTTAATCCCATAGGAGCATTAAGATTCATGAAATTAGGCTAACCAATGCAATTGAACGTGATAAGCGTACTAATTCAATTTAACAAAGGTCATAATTCACATATGATTACTAGGATGTATCACTACAAGCAATAACAACACTATGCTACTTGTATTCAAGGAGTATTACTTTTGCATATAATAAACCCTAAATTAGCTTTAGATATGAATGTTAGTTCAATTAATTTGCAACTTAAGTAAACAAACAATCAATCAATTAGATAGTTGTAGTGAATCATAATCGATAATATTGAGACAAAACTAATTTATTAATTCAAAGAATCATGTATGAGAAATCCAACTATTCCCTAATCAACAAAAGAAAATTAACTACTCGTAAATTGGAGTTTACACAATTGAAGAAATTTTTTTTTGCAAACCCTAGACGTGAGAAATTTCCCCCTGCAAACCTACAAAAAGAAGTAGAAAATGTGAGAAGAGAACTAGGTAAAAACCTAGATATCTCTCCCTCTTGTTAAAGTTGCTCTTTTATAACTTTCTCCCTTGTTGAATCCTCCTTAGAATAGAACTCCCTTTTCTATTATAACCCTAAATCTCCAATTCTAAAAATTCCCCAAAACATCTCTAACCAAAAATCAGATAAGCCATAACCTCCTAGCCCAAAACAGATTCATTAAAATCAAAAAAACTGACATGCTGAATTCAGTTCTTTTCACGACAGCTTCATTTAGGCAGTTGAGCGAGCATATTTGGTGCATCTCCGGTAATTAATTCCGACAGAGCTGTTGGTGTTTCTAAAACCACATCCATCTCCTTCCCTGCATACTTATTAATCATTCACACACTCAACCATTCAAATCAACACTCACAAACTCATTCCAAACCCATTTGTTCTTCATGGCAGCAATTACCTCTCTTCACTTCTCACGCTCACTGCGTCAGTTCCATATACAACCCATACTCAATCTTCACAAACTTTCTAATTCCTCAATTGTTTCTTATCTTCATCCTGTTTTCCGGCACCAAACAGTTGCAATCAATCCACCAGTTCCATCTTCTTATCTATCTCAAACCACTTCTCTGCTCTCAACCTCACAGACCCAAATTCAGCTCCATTCCAAACAATCAAAACCCTTTGATTCTTCTATGCAATTTCTTGTTCATCTCTAACTATGATATCAATCCAGCCAAGTCTCGTCCAAGATCTGACCCTATTTCTCTGCAAATTCATCTCCACCAATTCTCGTTTCAAAACCCCATGGATTTTTTCTCACAAACTAGCAAATTCTTCTTCTCTAACCACCAACCGAACCCAATTTCTCTGTCTTCTTCCCTCGACCTGAACCATAAGCCATATCCTCTTTTGCTGGTCACAGTCTCAGAGCACTCGCAATAAGTTGAGACCTTACAACAGCAATGAGTCTGTTAGGTTATAAAGGAAACTGACGTGGCCCTTAGTAGAACGTGGTCTGTCTTTAATAGTTTGACTCCCTTCAGCACTATTTTAGGAAATAATTGGCCTCCCCTTAGTAATTTATAGTTTCGATGTATTACAGACTTGTGTGCTCTCTAGCTTTGCGCCCATCAATACCCAATGACTCCGAATAATGACTTGAGATTCTATTTCTCTTCTTTTACTTCATGTGACTCCAAAAGACCTATAAAACTCAAAACAACGTAATATACACAAAGTACAAGAGAAATAACTAAGAAAAATATAGAAAATTGATATTCAAAGAATGCAAATTATGCACTTATCATCCTCATGTTATACCATTTATAGGTTCAACGGCGCAACCTCAAAGCCAAAGGGAGAAATCTTATTAGAAGTAATGGCAGGTCCAAGTAAGGTCATCACCAGATTCAGTGTCGTAGATGCTCCATCACCCTATAATGCGATCATCGGGCGACACTGGGTTCACCGATTGAAAGAAGTGACAACAACGTACCATCAATACTTGTGGTTCCCTATACCGCAAGGAGAAATGAAAATCAAAGGAGATCAGATGACCGCAAGGGTATGCATACTCACCGAAGCGCATACCAATGAGTAACGTACTCAAGCCCAGCTGCAGCAAAGAAAAGAATGCAAATGAAAAAGAAAAGAAGATGAGATCATCCAATATCTCACTGAAACCGAAGGGAAGAGCCTCGCAAATGTTCAAAGAACGAATGTTAATACCGAAGATGGAACATCCAAGGCTGCAGAAGAGGGGATTGCTTCCAAATAACAATCAAAGGGAGTTTCATTGCTAGGAGCCCCCAAATCAACTTTTTTTGTGGTAGAAGAAACAAAATAAGTGAATATCAACACTAAAAATCAACCAAGGACGATAAAGATATGAACTTTAAAAGATCCAGAGCGACAAAAGGCTTTACATGAGTTTCTCGAGGAGTATTCTGATGTTTTTGCTTGGAAAATGAGTGACATGCCTGGGATTGATCCAGATATCGTTCGCCATGAACTCCGTATCCAAAAAGGAACAACCTCGTTCAGGCAGTGATTGCGCAAGGTAGCTCCAGAATATGATCAGGCAGTTGAGAAAGATCTAAATAAATTATTGGACGTTGGTTTCATCCGAGAAGCCAAATACCCAACTTGGTATCAAACATGGTGATAGTCTCGATAAAGACTGGAGGAGTAAGAATTTGCATAGACTTCACTAATCTCAACAAAGCCTGCCAAAAGGACAGCTATCCGCTACCCAACATAGATCAATTGGTTGATGCAGTCAAGGGGCATGAAACTTTATCTTTTATGGACGGATATTCTGGTTACACTCAGATTGCACTTGCTAAAAAAGACCAAGCTCGCATTACATTCTTTAGTCCGCACGGGTTATACTGTTACACCAGAATGCCTTTCGGACTAAGGAATGCAGGGGCAACATATCAAAACTTGTAGATGCGATCTTTAAACCATGGATTGGCCGCGCGCTAGAGGTATATGTGGATGACATGCTTGTAAAAAGTAAATTAGCCACAGACCATTTTCAGGACTTGAGATAAATTTTTGAAACCATGCGGAAGTATAAAGTAAAAGTAAATCCAAACAAATGTATTTCGGGGTCACTTCAAGAAAATTTCTGGGATATTTGGTGACTAATAGGGGTATTGAAGTAGATCCAACTAAAATTCAAGAAATATTCAACAAGCCATCCCCTAAAAGCGTCAAAGAATTGCATAAGATGAATGGGTGTTTAGACGCATTTAACAGGTTCATTGCAAGACCGTCAGATAAGTGCAAGCCATTTTTCGACACGTTGAAAAAGAATAGCAAATTCGCTTGGAGTGAGGACTGTGAAAAGGCATTTCAAAGCATCAAAGCTTACTTGGCAACAATTCTAATATTGCAGAATCCAGAACCAGAAGAGGTATTAGCCTTGTACATTGTCGCAACAGAAAATGCAGTAAGTGTCGTATTGGTCTGCACAAGTGATAAAAAGGAGAAGCCAATTTATTACATCAGCAAAACCTTAATCCTGCGGAGAAGAACTACACCAAGATCGAATAAATCATACTGGCATTAGTTTTCGCCACTCAGAAACTACGAACATATTTCTTAACGTACTACATGCGGGTACCAAACAAAGCTCCACCGGAACCTGTACTCAAGAATGCAGGGAAAGTTGCGAGAATTACTAAATGGAATACACAAATAAAACAATTCCATATTTTGTTTGAAGCAAAAACTGCTCAGAAGTCACAAGTCCTAGCGGATTTTCTGGCCGACCTTCCACTGGATGATGGGATTGAATTGCAAGGTATTCCGGGGGCAGAGAATATGATGAAGATCCGCATAACGTGCTAGATCCGTCAAATTCCCAAAGATGGAAAATATTCGTAGACAGTTCAAGTAATCAAGAAGGTGCAGGTACTGGAATCGTTATCACCACACCTACATGAGATAAAATGGTGCATGCATTCAGGCTCGAGTTCGGAGAGCACACTAAAAATATAGTAGAGTACGAGGCCATAATTCACGCCCTCAGACTCATCATTGAGTTAGGAATAACCGATGCCCGGCTCACGAGTGATTCACAACTGGTGGTCCGTCAAGTTCAGCTCAAGTATCAAACACTTGATGAAAATATGGCAGCATACATGAACTTATTCTAGAATCTAGCCTCCCAGATCCCAAACATCATATTTCGACATTTATGCAGGAAAGAGAACCGCCACGCGGATGTTTTGGCTTACATATCTTCAATGTTGAAATATCAAAAGATATCGTTAATTAAAATCGGACGAGTTTATGAACCTTCAATCAAAATTCCATTGATAATGAGCTTGGAAGATGAAGCATGTGAAGACCTCACAGAGTTATAGAAGATAGTATGATCCCCGACACAAAACCCGAGCCAAACCACAAGAAGAAGAAGATTGGAGAGTGCAGATACAACAATTCCTACAGGATGGAGCATTACCTGGAGATACCAAGGAAGCAAAAAAAAATCCAATCAAGATCCGTGAACTACCAAATGAGGGAGGGAATCCTGTATCGAAAATCATTTCTCGGGCCGTTGTTATGTTGTCTATTGTACGCTGAAGGACATCGTATCCTCACAGATATTCATTACGAAGATGCGGGAAATTATAGTGGACAACGATCCCTTTCACTCAAGGCCAGGGCACAAGGATACTATTGGCCATATATGGATAGGGATGCAACCAAACTAGCAAGAAAATGTGAAGAATGTCAGCGGTTCGCCAAGAAAATCAAGGTACCCGCTACAGAGCTTAATTTTGTACTTAGTCCATGGTCATTTGCAAAATGGGGGTAGATATTGTCGGACCATTCATCGAAGGAACGCAAAAAAGAAAATACTTGATCGTAGTAACGGATTACTTCACAAAGTGGGTCAAAGCCAAAACATTAGCTCGGATCCGTGATATCGTTGTTTTCAAATTTCTTTTTAAAAAATATAATTTGCAGGCTCGACATCCCAGTAGCCATAGTTTCAGAAACTGGAAAATAGTTGCAAAACAAGAATATTGACATGTTATTTGAAGCATTCAATATACAAAAGAACAAGACAACTCCAATTTATCCTCAAAGTAATGGACAGGCCGAGGCAACAAACAAAATAGTCGCCATGAATTTAAAGAAGACTTTGGATGGACACCACAAAAGATGGTGCGAACAACTTCATAACACCTTATGGGCATATAGAACAACCAGAAGAGAGATAATGGGCGAATCCCCATTTCTACTAACCTATGGAGCAGAAGCAGTCATTCCCATTGAAATTATCCTGCCAACCACGAAGACTGAAGCGTGGGAGAAAAATTTGAATACGGATCATATGCTTAAAAAATTGGTTGAGCTAAAGGAAAGAAGAGAGACCGCATTACAAAGAATGGAGAATTACGAGAGGAGGTTGGACCGGGAATACAACAAGAAGGTGAAACTGTGGAATTTTACAGAAGGATAGCACGTGCTAAGACGGATTCCGGAATATCAAAAGGATAAGAAATTGGGAAAGTTTGCATCCATTTGGAGAGGATCATACATAATTCAAGATATAACAGGAAAAAGATCATATCACTTGTGGAATATGAACGGAGAGGTATTACGGCATCCATGGAATGCTCAATACCTCAAACCGTACTATCCCTGAAGGAGTCATAAACCACAAAAGAAAGCTACAGTATATCATACAATCTACACAACTTCAAGGACCAAGGGCATGCACCAACAATCCGCATTGTATCATACGGTAAAGCACGACAAGTGTAATCTTTTGACAAGTGTCTATGAGTGTCCAAACCTATGGATTATTCATAAGCAAAAGATGCCTAATATGACCATTTACTCACTGTAATATAGGTACTATTATGTTGAACATGATACCCTTACAGCTAGACTCGGGGCCGCTCGGCTAATTCGCCTCTGTCCAAGGTGCAATTTACAGTATGTCAGCACCCTCAAAGATAACACACGGTAAAAACCAACTTTATGCCATAACTACCAAACACTCAATCATACCTCTACGAAATGAATTAAATACACACATTCATAAACGTAAAGGATAAGAGCAAAACAAGTTATACAGACCCAAGAGAAGCTTTTTCATTTCCCAAATAAATTTATCACACAAGAGTTTTTCTTACATATGCAGGCAAAATGATGTTAGTATTAAAACAAAAAATCAGCCAATGATCACATTTCCTCAAGAGGGAGGAGCGGACCCAGAAGGAGTTTGGTCTGAAGCAGCATCAGCTTGACTCGGACCAGTGGGGACTTATCCCGGATTATTATGGACTTGAACATGATTAGTAGGAGCTTGGTTCGGAACGGTAGAAGAAGGACGCACCAAAACCTCAGGACGTCTATAGTTTTTCTTGAACCTATCTTTCACTACTTTATTCAGAACCACAATCACTGCCTCATCCCGCCGAATGACAACTTTTTCTTTTAGCCAAGTGATTTTCCTGCGTGTGTATGCCAAGGCTTTATTTAGTTCCGCAATCAAGTTGGCAAGATCCGGCAAGACCTTCAGCATGATGAGTTTTACCCTCTTGGGTATTTAGGGATTGGTGCAATTCATTGGCCCTATCATTTGCATCTTTGAGGTTTTCCTTAAGGCTCGCAAACAATGAGAAAAAAGGTTAAATAATCATAAACAATGAAACAGCAGACAAGCCTACGACATGCTAAACTACCTCCAGCGAGGAATTCAAACTCTCACTGTAGCATCTCGGGCCTCGTCGAGAAAATCATATTCATGAGAAAGCTTTTCGTAGTTATAAATATAACGTTGAAGGTCGAGACGACACCGATCCAACTCTACCTGCTTTACTGAGTCCTCATGGCGTAATCGTTGCAACTCTTCAGTAAACTCAGTCATCCCCTTTTGCACAGTACATATCAACATGATTGGTACGCTCAACTTCCAACAAGCGGGAAATCTCGGTCTGGGCCTTGGCTAGCGCATTTGTCTTGGAATGAGCGTCTGCACGAGCATCATCTCTTTCTTTGATAAGTTGAGCAATGTAACCAGAATATTAAGAATCATGAAAAGAAGATAAAGAGGAAGAAAGTTGCATCAGAATGTTCTTACGCTCCATATAAAGCCTGCATGTTTCATCTGTCAACTTTTCAATTCGGATCCACGCTTGTGATATACTACTTTCTGTCCAGTCAATGGCAGCATTTGACTCCGTTCTCCAACGACACATTTCAGCTTTTGGAAGTACTGCGACCGTAATCCTTCATACTTCAATTTTGCTTGATTCAAATCATCAATGAGTTCATTGCAGCGCTCTTTCACTTGCACATTCTCAACGTTAATCTTAGCTACATGTTCGGAGAGACGAAGATCTCTAGCACGCAGCCTATTCATATTGTCCGAATTCCCCGCTGCCCTCATAAAGGCTAATTCATAAGCCAAAAGAAAAAGTTTGCAGCAACAGAAACAAACTGAAGGACGACGAACAAACCTTGATTTTGAATATCCGAAAGATGCTTACGGATACTTCATTATCTCGCTCCAGATCCGTCATCCTTTGCTCATCCACTCCCCTCTGAGACAGTTGCCCTCCTATGCTGGCATTATCAACCCTATCATCATTCAACTCTAACTGGGGTTCATTCATCTCTTGTTCAACTTGCATGTATTTATCCTCCATCATCAGGGACCAACCTTTGAAGATTTTGTACAGCAGATAAGTGGCTTAATGTCCACGAGCAAACTGATTAAACTCATCATCAAAGACTAAGGGGCAAGTATTTATTGTTCCACAGTTAATCTACAATAGTCTTTTGTAAAAAAAAAAATCTTACTTGCACTATAGTCTGTTGCGGAAAAGAATACACCTCTCCATCAGCTAGCGCAGTCAATTCCGCAAGAGAAGTTGGAAGGTCAAGGTTAAAATCAGGACGCACATGAGTACCTTGGTTCCAGAGCAAAGCTTCCTTTACCGCATCATAAGATGTAGACCCATCTTCTCGCGCAACATGGCAACAATTGCAGTATCTGCTTCATTCGAGGCAAAGTCATGCAGAACAAATACCAAATCCTTAGCCAAAAACCACTGAAGCATTTCCTCTTCCCTCTGGGGGACAACTCCAGTTGTGGGACCTTTCCCTTTGTCAAGTTGGGCACTTTGGTTAATATTTTGAGCACCAGTGACTCAGTTTGAACCGTATCATCTCTATTACCAGTAGTAGATGCATCAACATTGCGGAATTCATCATCAACGTTCTCCTCATCTTCAGAGAACAAATCGAAACCCTCAGTAACAAGAGAAAAAGGGGAAGTCACAGGAAGAGTCGTATCTGGATTAGTGGATTGAGTTGCAATTGTTTTAACCACAGCAAAACCATGCTCTAAAAAGATATAAGCATGCGCCAAAAATGCAGTCGTCTCCATACGGTAATGCTCCAAAGGAATCTCTTGATTAAGTGCAGCTGAGTGAGTGGGAATAGATTGCTCACCTCTTGGAGTATCAGGAGGAGTAGGGGTCTTTCGCCCCCCATCATATCCTCCCATATTCGTTTCATGGAAAGGAGTACTCTAGCTATCCCCCTCAAATTCTTCTCCCTCAGTCTCTAGCTCTTGATTCAGTCCCTCATCAGGAGGCTCTAGTTCTGGGCTTGTAACCTCAGGAATATCAGGTTGTCTAGGTTCAGTGGTGGAAGATCTTTGGGATATTAACTTTTTCTTCTTTGATCCCTGTGCAACAACTATAGATCAGCATGAGTACAATACCAATAGGAGAAAATCTAAAGCAAGATTTTTATCTTACTACCCTCGGGGGCAGGATCGGAAGGTTCATCATCCAGCATCTCCACCGTATAATCAAGGTTGAAATGTTTGAAGTTCAGTTTCCGTGGGCAATAATCACCATAGCGGGATGGGGAGCACGTACGAAGCTCTTCCAGGCGTTCAGGAACCCAACCCCAACCCCAAGGATCTTCAATGACCAATGGCGTGTGATACCATATGAAATCATGGTCACTACCAATCCTATCGTGGAATGGTATAAACTTTTGCTTCGCAGTCCTTCCGGTCCCCGACACAAATCTTAACCTGGAATTATCAATCTCAGCCAGGAGATTGGGACCGTCGCCAGACTTTCGGGACGAACCCACACTCCATTTCTTGTGGCTCCTCCATGAATGATGATCACTATAAGTGGCACTGAAATTATCAGGAGTGTACAATTCACGTAATGCGGGATCGATCAGGCACGTAACTTCCCATGTTGGTCTTTCCTTGGCTCCGCTTGTGACTTTCATTCAACGCCCGCTACCAGCTCCAGCTGTACTGAACAATAGAGCGATGATCACTGCATTTTCCGTATCTGTTCCGACGGGATAGCACGTCATAAACAAACAAATCTTGATAATTATACAGGAGAAGCTGCAAACTGACCTCCAATCTTCTGCGGGAATCAGCAGACGATCATGGCTGTACTTGAAGTTTTGGATCATCTTCAACGTTAACACATCTCCTTGATCATAAAAAAAGACTTTGAACTTGCCCAAATTGTGCCTAGCAATAAAATCCCTTAAGTCCACTGTTTGATAGCTGTATTCATCCCCAAACTGTTTCCTTTTGTGGGATTTCCTTTCCACATCTTGTGCGGGATGATCAGAAGACCCGTAACAACTGGTAGAGGACGTACCGTTTGTAAAGGAGCTGCAGTTACGGGCCCCCTCTTTGAAGACGATTGTCTTGTTAAATGCGGTCTCTCTCTCGCATAGCGCGATGTTCGCTTTTCCCTTGACCGAACATGATGTTGCGGCGCTTCCCTATCAGGGATATCATCTCGTCTACCAGACATGATAGAGACTAGCCTGCAAAATCTAATCAACATCAGGAATCAACATCAATTTTGAAAAAAAAAATCGGCCACGTTTTTTATTTTTGACGGGTCTTTATGTCATAAATCTATCGTATAGCCACGTCATGGGTTATTGGCGTGTCCATTGCTAGTGCTTTTAACCACGTTATGAATTTTGGTCTGTCTGTTAGGTCCATTAAAAACCACGTTCCCCTCAGTTAGCGTGTCCGTTGGGTCCATTAAAGAAACGTTTTTCATAGTGTTGCCAAAATACACCATTTAGCCACGCCTGTTTTATGTTTGTTAGTGTTGCGTGTCCATACACCAATATATGGCCACATGAAGCAACTGTTGCGTGTCTAGAGTGTAGTGTCATATAGCCACGCCTTTGGAGACTGTTTTGCGTGTCCAAAGTGTAGGTTTCATTAGACACCAGTTTGAGGTTATCTTGTTTAAGAACTTATTAAATGGATTAATATTATTACAACTTAAAAGACATCATTTGCTGAAGGAATGGATTACACAAGTGATATTGCAAATTATCCTCATAAATTGTGTAACGGAATGATATTAACATTGAGAGGGAGCAAGAAAGGACTTTATATTTTAAAAAATGGTAGGAGTAATCTGCCAGACCAATGGCAAATTGGCAATATATAATTAAAAGTATTATCTCTGTTTCCTTTTTGCAAACGAATCTGGTCTAAATGAATGTATTATGGGCAGAGCCTCTGCAATTCTACTAAGCACCACCCCTTTTAAAAATAATATATATATATATATTTCCTTAAACCCAAAATAGGCTTTCATAAGTTGCATATTGTTACAGTGAGCAAAAAGATAAACACACTTAACTGCTCCAAGAGAATATGGAAACACGATGTACCTTCTTTTATTAATACTTAATGCATAACTGGAAAAAATATCTTATGATGATTTCAATTTAATATCATTCCGCAGTTTCATAATATTTCACATATTACAATGTACATTAGAACTATTGTTGCTGCAATGTACATTAGAACTATTGTTGCTGCAATAATATCCAATATCCAAGCTTCTATATCTTCTTTAGAAGTAAGACCAGAAATAAATCCCAGCACAATTTGTACTATACCAATTGGGCTTTCCAGAATCCGGCTGTTGTTTACTGTCAGGTTGTTTGGCATCAGATGCGAATGGAGCAAATGGGTGGGGGTTGAGTGGTTTGCAGTCGAAAATTCTTTCTGCATATTAATTATGCTTAGCAAGTTCTTTTTGAGATTCTGCCAAGTCTTGATTGTCCTTAGGGATTTGCAAAGACCTATGGGCCTACGAAGAAAATAAGAGAGATCCGGTAAATCTATTTATTAAAAAATTACCCCAAAGAAACAAAACTCAGTAAATCTGTTTATAAAAAATTACCCCATGAGGACGGACGTTGTTGTAACCGTTTTTGCACATGCTAAGTGTAATCGTGTCCTCGACGAAATAGAATTGTTGTATTTTACTTTAGTTTAGGTTATTTTATATAATAGTTTGCTCGAGGACTAGCAAAAGCTAAGTGTGGGGGAATTCGATAAGTGCTTAATTCAATGTTTCTAGTGTCAAAAACATGTTTGTTTTAGTTATAATTCTTGCATATAACTTGTTATTATGATTATTTTCTAGTTTATATCTTATATTAGGTGAATCATCTAAAAATGATTCATTTTGAGAGATTTGAAAAAGCATTATCTTGTTGAAGGGCACATAGTATTACAATCGGTAGATAATAGGAAACCGTGCCTATCGATTATAGGTGTTTTTGGACACAGAAAAAGTCCATTTAAGGGGTCTTACAATCGGTAGATATGATGTGTATCAAGCCTACCGATTATGGCAATCCAAGAGACTTCTTGGACGCCTTTTGGATTTCGAAAAGGAGGAAACTTGGTCCCAATAGGTTTCTAAACTCGAGAAGAGAGGATACTTAAGGGACAAGCATTAAAAGCTATAAAAGAAGACATCTAAGGCTCAAACAAGATATATTCTACATCTAGGAAGTAATCTCATATACTCCACTTATCATATTACATGTCTACATAAAAAACCGAGGGTTTACCTTTTAGGGGGAAACCACCATTATTATTATTCTTCTTAAGCTTCTTTGAAGTATGAGTAGCTAATTTTTTTATTGATTAAAAATGAATTCAATGTTCTAAGAGTGAAGCTTTATTAGTAATAGGATTTATGATTGGTTTCTAGATTGTTCAAGTGTACAATTGGATTAATCTATTGATCAACTTAATGCTAATATTGAGTTATGAGATAAGTAATTGTCCATTGACTCGTACACAAGTAGAAATCGCGATACCTTGCAGAGGGATTATGTGGAGCAATTGCGAGTGAAGATAACACCAACTAATGGACCTTGATCTAAGAGTTTAACTACTGGGATTAAACTAAATTCACAAAGCCTAAAGCATTCGATTGGGTTACACCTTAAGTGGTCAACTACTTGGTAGTTCAGACGAATAAAATCTGGTACTCGAGAACTTCTGTATCCAGTGATAAAAGGAGTTTTGGGGATAACACTGATCTAGATGCTATTCTATGGTTAGTGATGAATGATTCTGACGAAAGATAGATAAGTATACTGGTTCAGTCAAAGTTTGGTAACGACGAATGACTCCCTAATCATCTTTCTTATTTCTGTTTATTATCTTTTTAGTCAACTTACAACCAACCCCCCTTTTAGTATTTATTCTAGTCTTGCTAATCTAAATAACCTATCATTTACACAACTCTCTGTGGAAATGATCCTTACTATCGTTATATTACTAATTAATTAGTGAGAAATATATTGAGTAATTTGTTGCACTTACGACACGCATCATATAGCTCTATAGTTTTTGGCGAAGTTGTTCTTCATGTGCATAATGCAGTTGCTAACTACTACTAAAGACCTTCTCCCTTTCGCTAATCTTTAGTAAGACTATTAAAAACTTCATTCAGGGGCTTTTTTTAATCTTATTTTTGTCTGACACCAAAATATAATAGTTTTCATATAGTGATTCAAGGAAACACATTGTCCTTTGCATTCCCACTTCACAGAATTATAGTTTCACGACAAACACTAAGTTAGCTACTAGGTCTTTCTCCACACATATGAATCTATAAGATCTAATCTAAACTAAGACAACAAAAGAGAAAAATCTTTATCTCAATGGTCTATTCACTAAAAATGATAGCTTCTTCCACCAAAAAACTTTTAATAAGGTCATCCTCAATTATAATTACTAAACAAGAACTAAGCTCGTAAGCTCAAGTCAATACAACTATATTTGGAAGAAAAGCTTGAACATGGTTTTCAACACATGCAAATGAAACTTATGACTTAATTTTTTACATTGTGTAGACCACGCATAAAGTTAAAAAAACATATACTGGAAATACCTCAATTGCAAGAGCAGTTCGACAGAAGCCTCAGACTCATTCCACTTCACATGAGCACAAAGTCTATTACCTCATCCAGCCTTCCAATGAAGAAGACCAAGAAGCACTTCAACGAGACCAACCCTACAGTATTAGTAAATACACCAACATTAATAATAGAAGTACAAAGGTTTCAATATATGGATGGTTCTATCGTATAACAAAATATTTTCATTACCACCTTCAGGCTTTAGTCCTTGGGCAACAAGTGTATCTCGAGCTCAATTTACAACAACGACAAGACATTTTAGAGTCTCAAGAGATAGTAATATTGCCGCCTTGCTATTCAATTATTTTTATTTGCAAGGGAATAACTTGTAAGCAAGACAGTTAAAACACAAAAGGATATGGGAGAAGCTTTTCAAATTACATGAGCTTCTCGAGTACAGTCTTCCCAGATAGTGTCCTTTACGCTTGTTATCCAGGTCAAAAACATACAAATCCGTTGTCCAAGAGAATCTTGTTATATAACTAACACTTCATCTCCACTAATATCTCTTGTTCCAATTGTTTTTCTCCTTGCTGCCACAAATGGCAACTTCAATGTGGCATCCTATTCAAAACAAACTCACTCATTAGAAGGAAGTTAATACAAAAACTTTCAAAAAAACAAAAACATTCTACATAGATAACTTGGTTTCTAAGAAATAAAAATAACTTGATGGAACTGCCATTATACAATCACAGACAAAGCAACATTATATTATAATGTGACTGCTAAAAATATAATAACTTAGTCACTCATTGCATGAGTACAGTAAGACCACTAGTTCAGAAACAAAGTGAATAATAAGAGTGAGATAGATCCTAAATACCTGCCCTTAAAGAGTTATTCAGGATATTAGAACATGCTGCTGTGTATTCCTACAAAAGAAAATGTAAGGTGTGAGATCAATGAGAGTGACAAGCGTCAAAGTGTCTTTTCATTACAAACCAACAGAGTTTCAGTTTGTTTAAATATCTATGTATCTCACCTGAATAATAGCAGTATCCTTCCAAATGAGCAAATCAGCACAAGGACAAGCATCGCTCTCTTTAGAACACCTTTTCCTTCTGATTGTGAGATCCCAAATGCTAGTGAGCAGCTCCGTATTTGTCTGCAAAAAATAAACAATGAGTTTATAAGTAAAGAAAACAATATATAAGATAAACTTTAAAGAGCGTCACTTATATGCAGACCGGCAATCTTCTGGTTCACCTGCAAAAGATTGAATATGAAAAAAAGTGAACAGTTATTGAAGTTCTCATCTTCCACCTCCTATACCGCGGCTTGGGACCGACATTTTAACAAAAGGAGGAGTTAAAAGGGGGTTAATTGACAAGCAAATTGAACACACCACAGAAGAGAAAACCATATATTAAAGATGATAAAACATCGTTTCCATTTGCAATACAGAAAAAAAAAACTATAAATGAAATTAAAACATAAAACAGTGATATCACTAGTTCATAACACGAAAACCAGGATTTTAAAAAAACTTATTATGTGGGGAAGCAAAAATTCTGGAAAACTATATCAAACTCCATAGGAACCTTCATAGTTTTTTCTTCTGAATATATATATGTATAACCTTTATCTATAATTTCTTCAAAGATCTGCAAAATTTCTATGAAAACCAGCAAACTGAATCCAAGTGAAGAAATAAAAAGAGAAGAACAAGAAAAAAAAACCTTATTTTAATGTTCTATCAAAACCTAGACAGCCATTAAACCACCATTAAAATTTTTATACAAATGATTATATGTCAGAAGAAGAAAACACCCTTTCTTAGTAATTGGTTTTAGTCTATTGAGACAGATTAAAACCAAAAGATCTTATCCAAACAACAAACCCTAATAAAAAAAAATCAGAAACCCTAAAATTAAAAATCAAAAATAAACTAAGGGTTTGATGAAAGTACCTTAACAAAAAAAACTTCTTTTCAAAGACTTGTGTCGAAGGCCTCTTTTATAAGCAAAACTTTTGGAATTTTTAGAGTAGATTTTGGTGAAAAATTAGGAGTGGGAGATGAAAAAAAAAGGGGGATTTTTGAAGGTCAATCTGTTGAATTTTTGGGAGTGATAAGTTTTTTTTATTGAGTCTTAATCTTTAGGGAACAAAATCTTTGTAAGCTGGAGATGAAAAAATGAGGGAGAATTTTTGCAGGTCTATGGAATGAAATCTTGATTTGGAAGCGAAATATGAGATAAACAAGGGTATATAAGTTGTGACAGGACTTTAAGATAAAAATACTTCACTATCATAGACGGCAGCCAAGTAGCAATATAAAATGCATCTGACGATCGATATACATACCTACTATCAAACGGTTGAGGACTAGCCGATCAATTGGGTATAAGTTATGACATGATTTCTATGTATTGGATAATATTGCACACTTAGTATATTATCCTCACATATCTCCAGGTTTTAGAGGGAAAAAATGGCGCCACTTTTAGTGAGTTTCGTGATAAGAATTTGATTTATATTATTTTATTTAGGAAAAGATGCACCCAATTTTTTATAACAATTATTTATGAACATTTCTAATATATGACCATGAACTCATTTTAAAAGTTACTATTGACATTTTTCCTCGTTTAACTTTAAACATGTATATATAAAGTTCAATCATATTTTTCCACGTGTAACCTACGCTAATATCATCATGAATATGTTTGTATACGTCTGTAATTTATGGATAACGAGTTATACATATTATTTATGTTGGAACTTTTCATATATCAAAGGGATGATTCGGCAATACAATGCAATTTTTTGGGACATAATATTATTTTTGTTGTCATGGTTGTTTTTCGGTCGTGGTCAATTTTTGATCGTGGGATATCGAGTGAAATTGAATGAGGTTAGTGAAGTTGAGTGATATCAAAGGATATTAGACTTAATTGGTAAATAAGAGGTAAAACCGATAAATAAATGATGAAATAGAATGAGATTAAGGGGTATCGATTGAAATTGAGTGATGTCGATTTGTGACATTGAGTATGATCTAATAAAACTGAGTCAAATTGGACTCAATTTGATACAATTGGGTAAAAATTGTTCAAAGTGATTATGATCTGGTGAAATTGAAAAAAAATGGACTCAATTTGATGTAATTGATTAATATTTATTGAAGTGGGTATGATCTAGTGAAATTTAGAAAACGTGGACTTAAATTGGATACAATTGGTGAATTTAAGTATGATTTAATGAAATTGAGTAAATTCAAATTCAATTTGATGAAATCGGTGGATAACTAGTATAATTGAGTTTGATCTAATAAAATTGAGTAAAGTTGGATACAGTCTTTATGATTCAATTTGATGCAATCGATGGATAACTGGTAAACTTGAGTATGATATAGTAAACTTGAGCAAGCTTAGATGTAATTATAGAGTAATTAGTGAAAGCGGGTATCATCTAGCGATGTGGAGTAAAATTGGATTTCAATTTCATGCAATTGGTGAATAATTGTTGAAAGTGATTATGATCTAATGAAATTTAGTAAAATTGGACTAAATTTGATGCAACTGGTTAATAATTGTTGAAGTAGGTATGATCTAGTGAAATTTAGTAAACGTGGACTCAAGTTGGATGCAATTGGTGAAAGTAAGTATGATCCGATGAAATTGAGTAAAATTGAATTCGATTTGATGAAATTGGTGGATAACTAGTAGAATTGAGTAAACTTGGATGCAATTTTAGGATGATTACTGAAAATGAGTATCATTTAGTGATGCATAGTACAATTGGACTCGATACAATTGGTGAATAATTGTTAAAAGAGTATGGTCCAGCGAAAATTGAGTAAAATTGGATTCAATTGGATGCAATCGGTGTATAACTTGTACAATTGAGTATGATCTAGTAATATTGAGTAAGCTTGGATATAACTCTAGGATAATTAGTGAAAGTGAGTATCAACTGTGATGTGGAGTAAAATTGAACTCAGTTTGATACAATTGGTGAATAATTGTTGAAAGTGAGTATGACCTAGTGAAATTTGAACAAAACTTTAAGTACAATGTCGATTAATTTTGTAGAGATATTATATTATTGACGAATTGCAATACAAATATGAACACTCCAAGTATCAATCACACTTCAACACTTTTTTTTGCAATACAAAAACGTGACTCCGGGTCTTTGCATGCACTACTAACTACTAAGGATGAAATACAACTTGATTTGAATTTTAAGAAAAACAAACCAATATTAAATCATATTTTGAAAAAATTAATATATATAAGATTATTTATTTATTTTTCTAGTAACATTATCATTTTATATATTATTTAGGACTTATTCATTCTTAAGGGAACTTCTGAAATGTATTATTTTATAATTTTATCAAATTTATTATTTTAGCACTAACGATCCGAATCAGAACCATAAAATTTTATTATTTTAACGACTGTATTTTTTGTTGTTGATTTATTTCATTACTACTACCTCCGTTTCAGGAAAAGAGTTGCTATCACTTTTTCAAATTGACCTATTTTTAGGCTAAAATGAAAAAATGATAATAACACTTTTCCAGAAACGGAGGGAGTGTAATTTAATGAGATACTCTCTCTGTACCACAAAAAGAGGCACTTACACCTTTTCATTTTTACCTAAAAATGAACAATTGAAAGTGCCTTTTTTTTATAAGACGTTTTTTTCCTAAATCTAATAGTAATTTTGTTGGAATTGGTTGTATACTACAGGGACCAACATTCGGAGCTATGATGGTATCAGGGAAGAAGGCAGCACATTTGGCATTGAAGGCATTGGGACAACCTAATGTGATTGACGGAAACTACAGTGGTATTGAGGTATTGTACCAGAACTTATCCTTGCTGCTGCTGAATCAGCTGAGACTGCTGAAGCTTAAAGAAAGTGATGCTTAGATTAATGAATTGCATAAATAATGATATGATGAGTACTGTAGTTTAAGAGTTATGTGAAGGATATTTTTGCTTGAGTTTTCAAAGTTTCTTGTGCAACTTACTTCGCTAGCATCTTGTTGTTTTCTTTGGAAATAACAATATCACATTTTATTTTAAAAAAAAAAAGAAAAAAAGAATTGGCATTAAAAATAACATTTTCTGGTTAAACTGGTCAAAATGTTCGAGATATTGTTAAAGACAACAATACTATCACAAGATGAGCCATTGAATTATTTTAATGTGGACTCTAGAAATTTGTGTGGGAGTAAAAAACAAGGACATGGTACAGTTAGTTAAAATAGTAGTTGTAGTATGTTGGTCAGCAGTGAGGGAAGGTGAGAAACAACTTAAATGCATAACGCCGTGGTGAATTACTTTTTGCAGACATATGCCATGTCTTCTGATGGTCATAACTCATTAAACCAACCAATGTATCATCCTCTTCTCTTCCCCCGATAACTAATATCACTCAGAATATGCATTTCTTACTTTTATTAGACTGGTGGCCATATACCATTAATACACTACTGTCCGTGGGTACGGTGCAGTGTGCATAGAATGCAGTATTGATTAGGAGCACTGTTTAAGAGGTAGCTATGAAGATACATAAGGTAAGGTCAACACTTCCAGAAGCTAGAAAAAAACCTCACCACATTTCAGAGATGGTTGTTGATAGTACTGCTCACATTCTAGTGAAAATTCTAGTAGTTTTTGTGTACATTTTCTTGATCTCATCCCCTTCTTCGTTAACTTCTATTTAACATCATGCCCTGGAGCTGAATTTATGGTTAAAAACACGGTGAGATCAGCTTCAAACAATGACCCAACAATTCCTGGAAAATTGCTGAGGTTGCTTTTCCATGACTGCATAGTGGAGGTGATTGCCGCACGCCTATCTTTATTTAGTGAATCTTCTGGTAATTACAATTGATTCATTTGTCATTCCTAATATTAACATTTGATGTACTATTTCTATAGGGTTGTGATGGATCAGTGTTGCTAGATGGAAAACAGGCAGAGAAAAGTGATCCAGCAAATACTTCACTTGGGGGATTTTCAGTGATGGAGGCAGCCAAAGAATTACTTGAACTCTTTTGCGCATCAACAGTTTCTTGTGCTGATATCATTACTTTGGCTGCTAGAGATGCCGTTGAAATTGTAAGCACAAACCCCATACATTTCTCATTCCAATCTAATTTCCCCACCCCACCCCACCCCACCCATATACATACAACAGGTGTCGTTGACACCCCCCAACTTGCCCATCGGCCTAATTTGGGTGCGGGGTTTTACTCCAAAAGTTGTCTTCAAGTGCAGGGGATTATTTTGTCAGCTACTTGAGATCAGTCCTTTACTGCAAACAGCCGTAGGCTATATGAAATCAAAGGCTTAAGTAGGTTAAGATTGGCTGAGAGCCTGAGAGTACTTAGGATTTGCGTTAGGATGGAGACATCAGACATGGGATTTACAACCATTGCGGCTTACTATTTAGCAGAATTGACATTGGTTGATTATTCTTTCTTGAAACTACTTGAGTTGTATCTACATTGGCTGAAAGAATGTGCTTGGGTGCATGCAATTTCTAGTTTCTTTCGTAGGAGTTATTATGGGATGCAACCATTAGTCTTGACATGGGTGTGGGTGTGGTTGTGTGTGTGCAGTCTGGAGGACCTAATGTGGAGGCTCCAACAGGAAGAAGAGATGGAAAGGTTTCTTTAGCTTCAAATGTGAGACCTAACATGGTAGACACAAGTTTCACTATGGATCAGATGACTCAATTGTTTACTTCCAAAGGCTTGTCTTTGGATGATCGTGTTGTTCTTTCAGGTATATGTTGGATGTACCACATGATAATATCTATCAATGTGCTCAGTTTGAATCTGATATTAATCTGAAACTAACTTATATGCAGGAGCTCATACAATAGGAGCTTCCCATTGTAATGCATTTAGTGATAGATTCCAAGAAAATTCAAAGGGAGAGCTTACATTGGCTGACAAAGTCTTTGCATCAGAGTTGATGAAGCGATGCTCTGCGAGTGCTAGTTCATCCGTAACTGTTAACAATGATCCTGGAACTTCATTTGTGTTTGACAACCAGTACTATAGAAATCTTATAGCTCATAAGGATTTGTTTCAATCAGATTCAGTTTTGTTTAGTGATGCAAGAACAAAGAAGCTAGTGGAAGAGCTTTCCACCAATCAAGATACCTTTTTTCAGAAATGGGGAGATTCATTTGTGAGACTTAGTAGTGTAGGAGTTAAAACAGGTGATGAAGGGGAGATAAGAAGATCATGTAATGTCATTAACCAATAAATAACATTGTGATAACTTAGCGCTAGATTTTCAGTTCAACATATTTTTTCTGAGTACTACAATTTTTGATTTGTATGCTCATTCTTTTCGCCGTAATTGCTACCAGCAACCATGAGCGTACACATACTTTTGTACCATGAAGACATTTATTAAACCTCCAAGTTCAAGCAAAAATAAGAGTGCTCCATGATATCTTACATCAAGGCAGGTGCACATGCGCCAAAGGGGAAGATGGTAGTGGTGGTCAAACACATCCAGGATGAAAATTTGCATTCTCGTCCTGACCTGTCTGTACTTATCGTTCAACACTCGCATCAATTTCTTCTGTGGGACGATCAACGGTCTTTTGCTACATCACTAACGATTAGAGCAGCAAAAAAAAACTGTGCCAACTACCACTTACAATTTTATCTAAAGCCATACACCTTTGGCAACTTACACTAACAATTCTATCTGAAGAAATCAACTTTTGTCTACTGAAAGCAACCTAGTATTGTTGTTGAACCATTTATTTTTATTCTACAAAACATTTTTTTTTTCAAACAGAAAATTCAAGCCTAACGTTTAAGTCCAGACAAAAATCTAATCAAGCCCATTTTTTGATAGACTTCTAATTCTGCCACTAATCAAGTACTAGAAGTATGAGAATACAGAGTCTTACAAATCTAGAGATATCAAGTGATTTTGTGGTTGTGTTTTAGAGAGTCTTTGTGATTTACGGAAACTAAATAGTGAATTTTTAGGGAGTTTTTGTAATTTATAGAGACAATAAATGTGATCATAGTGGGTTTGTTTTAATCATTTATTTAAAGAAAAAAATCAACTTGGGGAGGGTGGAGCAATCCAAGAAACCACATAGGAATTGTTGAAATCCCATGTGAGACTATTATCTAAGACATACAACCTAGTTCTAATCACTACATATAATCACCTGGTGGACTGGTTTGCCCGTTCTTCTTCATCGTGGCACATTCAACTAAGACTACTGAAAATACTACAGTATTTATTATCCATGCATGTGTTCGTATAAAATAACTCAAATTCCATGATCACCGAAAAATTTCACATGGTACTTAACAACCCAAATTTAATTAAAAATCCACGCATTTTAGATTCCTTAAGAAAAATTATGTCATTTTCTAATAACTCGTCTTACATATAGCTAGGAATTACTAGTTAAACCATTTTACAAGACCCGTTTAGTGTGTAGTCCACCCGCCCAACTCAATTTAATCGTTAGTCCAAAAAAAATAATGGACCAAATTTCTTAATCGGTAGTCCTTTACACGTACGGTCTGTGGTAAGTATTTTTTAAAATATCAAATTGCCATATCTTTTCTTCCATAACAGAGAAAATCAAACTTTCGTTTCAAAACAATTTTGAGATTCATTTTTTTTCTCTCTGCTTTTGTTTTTGGGTAGCTCGGATATGTTTTGCTCTCTACTGGTGCTGGTGCTCTAGGAATTTAAATATTGTTATGAAGATCGTCGATTACTGCTGCTGATGGGGATTGATGAATAAAAACCAGAGAAACTACTTCAATCAGCTCAATCTTTCAAAAATTTCAGTTCCGTTTTTCTTCTCTGCTAATGTTTCTAGGGTTTTGTTTGAAGATCGTTTTAGTGCTCTGTAATCACCTTCATCTCCATCCAATCCAGGTATGTTCTTTAATAAGTGATGGTAAAGAAGTCAAGCAAGTGAAGAAGAAGAAGATTTACGAATAGATCCATGAAGAAAAAGAAGAAAAAGAAAAAAATATAAATTCATTAATTTTGGGTTTTGATTTATATTTTTTAATCTTGTTTTTCATCTGGATCTGATGCTCAATATTGGAAGACGAGGGTTGTCTCTTAAAACGACATGGTTTAAACGATATGATGTTATTTTTATTTGATCTACTTCTATTTTTCTTAAAATCATGGTTTAATATGTACTTTTCATTCGGTACATATTGATATGTACTGTTGGATCATACATTTTTTCATTCGGTGCATATTTTCCTTCAGTATATATCAATATATATTGTTGGATCAATATCTCCTGTGGGATCATATATTTTTTTCCTTCAATACCCTATTTTCTTTCAGTACATACCAATATGTACCGTGAGATCATACACATTTTCCTTCAATACCTATTTTCCTTCAGTACATATCAATATGTACTGTGGGATCATACACTTTTTTCTGTACTGTGGGATCATACACAATTTCCTTCATTACATATCAATATGTACTGTTGGATCATACACATTTCCTTCATTACATACCAATATGTACTAAATGATCAATATGTACTGTTTTTGGCGACTAATAGAGATCTTCTTCTACTACTTTTTTTGTTCTTCTCTTTTGTTAGTGGTGCAGGAATACTATTTTCTTCTTCTACTAATTGATTTCTTCAATTTTGGTGAAGGAGCATGATATGAAAAAAGATATGTTTTTGTTGATGACTTTGATTTCGATTTCGTTTTTCGTTGATGAATTTTTTTGGTATTTTCAGATCTGTTTTTGTTGATGAATTTTTGGTATTCGATTTCGTTTTTGTTGTTGAATTTTTGGTATACAGATCTGTTTTTTTGTATTTTCGTTTTAATGAAAGAAACAAAGAGAGAAGTTGTTTCTCTAATATCCACACGTACAATAAGAAGGGCAGTCAGGTCTTTTTGCAAGACCAAAACATTTTTGGGCCTCCGGTTAAATGATTTTTCTGGAAGGACCATAGATAAAACGGATTCGGGTTTTCTGGACCAACCAGCAAATTCCCCAGAATTAAACCAGTTATAAATATTATGGTTTATTTGAGGATAATACAACATAGCTTGATTAATTATTAGTTTAAAAATTCAATGCATAAAAGAAAAACACTTGCAAATAAATAAATAAACCAACACTAGTATTAAAGTCTCCCAAAATATCACCTATTATGGAAAGACTTTTGTCTTGCCTATTTTTGCATAAAAGTCTCTCAAAGTCTCTCAAAGTCTCTCAAAATTATAAATCCATGACTTTCAAGTCGATAACCAATAACATGGGCATTTAAAAAACTTTCTAAAAGTCCCTAACCAATAACAAAGAGTTTTTGAGAATTTTAGGAACTTAAATAAAGTCTTTATTCACTAACAAGGGTGTTTTAGAGATTCTTTTAAAGTATCTAACGACTAATAAGAGATTTAAGATCTCTTTGAAACTCCCTATAATTCTTAACCCCTGTTACACTCATCATCTACATATGGTAATTTGTAACTTAGTATTCCGAGACTTTTAAGATGGCTCGAGCGAGGCTCTAGTTCTGTCCTTGTACATGATGACTGCGAGATTTCATATTCCTAGCGGAGTACACAAAAATGACTTTTGTTGTAATGTTTAAACCAACATTAAATATTCCGAGATGCATTTTCACTTTGTTCGATCGACTACAAAACATAGCTATTACATGTGCAATTTTCAATCGAACTGATTTTTGGGGGGAAGAAAGGTTTGTAATAGCAGATAATTAAGCTCCCTTCACTTACTCTCATGGAACTTCTTGAACAGCTGGGGACGAGAGGAACTGCAACAATACAGGCTTTATTTCTCTTCTTCTTTCAAGCTTTTGGTTTATGTTTTAATCTTTTGTTATTGTTTATGTCTTAATCTTTTGTTTTTCTTAATCCCTCTCTATTGGTTTTTTACATCTTTGAAATATGTAAACCAAAGAAAATGAATGGAAAAGTCTTTTTCTAATCTTCTTCCTCTTTGTTTTATTGTTTATACTTTTATCTAATTGAAGGTTAATTTTCAAACTCATTTTACATTTCTGTCATCCACTAATGGAAGAATAACTTGTTTTGTAGGTTCTACTTGTTAGTAATGGAAAACATCTAGTATTAGATTCTAGTAATCAGTACGAATCTCTTCTTCTTGGTAGTAATGCCCCATTTAATAGTATTGCTACCCATCTTACAAATGATGGTCTCATCTACTATGTTGAAGTATGATTATCTCTGTCACAATGCCATTTTGATTCTTTAGTTATTCCCCAGCAACCTTTTCAAACCAGTTCTTCAATGGAAATTCAAAAAATGTGTTTTCCCCCCTGGTATGGGCGTAACTTATTCCCCTAATTTTTCTCTTTTGACTCAAATTATTTCAAATTATCATGTAAACCATTCTTTATTTCCTATAGTCGGCAGTCTCTTTTTAAGGAAACAATATATATCTACACCATATATTTAGTAAATCAAGGTTAAAAGAGATTCACCCAAAACTTATGTCCATTAATTTTTTCGTCATTGATACCCAAACCCTCAATAACCATACTCACATGGCTTCATCCCACATCATCAGTCTGACAAACAGGATGGAAAATACTAGTATTCAGGACAAGTTTGTTGGGTACGTTAGAAAGGTAATAGGTTCATCAAAGGCTTTAAATGATGCAGCTGAAGAATGATCGACACGTTTTATAAGGAAATTATTCTGCAAAGATCAAATTGATACAAAAATATTGATAAATGAGATTAATATCCTTTGGAAAAATGTAGAAACAAGGAGGTTAGGGAAGTTGGAAGAAACTTATTTATTTTTAAGATGTACTCTGTTACGGATTTTGAAGAAATATCGGAAAAATCTCCATGGAATGTGAAAAAATGTCACCTCAATCTCAAAAAATATTCTACGAGAATAGCTTACTCTGATTGGACACTCACTCATCAAGAATGGAATGTAAAATTCAAAAACTTACTTTTAGAGCATCAATCAATCGCTGTGATAGATAAATTTATAAAAGAGATTGGGAAGAAGATATCCACTGAACCGGAAAATTATCGTCCAAAATATGGAAGCATGGTGAATGCCAGAATTGAAATGGAGCTAAACAAACCTCTAATCAGAGGGGAGTGGTGGAACACAATTGCAGGGGATAATTTATCATTGGGAAAAACAACCACATAGCTTATGCCCACAGTGGTATACAATAGATCATAATGATAGTCAATGTGCCACCAATTCAAGGAACTTGAGAATGGATGCTATGACCGATGAACAATATAAATAACATTGTGATAAGTTAGAGGTTGAAACTACTGCAGGAACAAAAGGAATTAAAGAAGATGCAAATGGCAATGAGGGTGCTGCAATTGTGCAGTACACTGATGTAGGAAACCAATATGATAGCGATGCAAGGTTGGCGAAAAGATCAAAAAAATTCGGAACTCACTTCATCGATAACAATGCCAGAAACTCAAAACCTAACATATCCATTAATGGAAAAAAGAAAAAGTGATAGTGATAATAATACTTTAAATAACATTAGGGATGGAAATATTGAGATGGATGGAGCTGAAGAAGAGAATTTGATGCTAGAGAGAACTTTCTAGGCATGCATGAGGGATCTACAAGTTTGGTAATTTCTTATAAAACTTTTCTTGGCTCAGGTTTTACTCGTGTTTTCTGTGTTTTCTTATAAGTGCAAAAGTTACACCTAGGTCTAGCTTTCTGTGTCTTTCTGAATTATTTCATTTGCATAGTTATTTTATTTTACACTCATTTGGATTGATAGCCTATAAGTGTAGTACCTCTGAGCCTCATCTTCCAAATACCCACTTTATACCATATACATAGAGAGAATGAGAGCCATTACATGGAACTGCGAAGGTTTCAATGGTAAACCAACTATAGATCATCTTAGGGACCTTGTCTTTCAATATGACCATGATATAATCTTGATTTCTGAAGCTCAAGTTTGCCTAGAGAAAATGGTAAAGTTTGTGAAATCTTATAATTTCCCAAATAGTAAACTTATATCACCTAAAGGGAGTGCTGGAGGTTTAGTTTTGTTGTAGAAAGATAGCTTTCACTTTGAAATTATTAATGCAGAGTCTTGGATAATTAATTGCTTAGTGAAAGATGATTCAACCAAACTATTTGGATTCTTACGTGCATGTATGTGTCACCATATAATGATGAGAAGAAAATTCAATGGAATTACATACGCATAATCAGCCAAAACGTTAACATGCCGTGGGTTGTAATTGGGGATCTTAATGTTACTTTTCACAATGAAGAAAGAATAATTACTTCACTTAGGAGTAATCATTCTGGGGCATCACAATGAAAATTCAATGGAATTACATACGCATAATCAGCCAAAACGTTAACATGCCGTGGGTTGTAATTGGGGATCTTAATGTTACTTTTCACAATGAAGAAAGAATAATTACTTCACTAGGAGTAATCATTCTGGGGCATCCACTTCTACTGCTTCTTCCATCACGAATATTATCTATGAAGCAGGACAAGAAGATATGGGTTATACAGGTAAATCTTTCACGTGGTCTAGCAATGTGCATGGTACAAGAAAGAGGAAGGAAAGGTTAGACATAGCTATAACAAACTGTGACTGGTTTTTTCATTTTCCGGATGCAAAACTTCTCTATCTACCTCAACTTGGTTCAGATCATTGTCCAATCTTTTTGGACACTGACTTTTCTAATGGTGATTGGAAAAAAAACTGGAAATATTACCAATATTGGGAGAGGTACGAAACTCTTAAGACTCATATCCTTAACTCTTGGAAGGAACACTTTGATGGTTCATCAGCATACCAGCTAACAAAAAGGCTAAGTCACATATAAAGGAGCTTAGCAAGGTGGAATAAGGAGAAGTTTGGTCATATTCAATTCCTTCATGAAAGATTAGAGAATGTCTAACAACGACAAAGTGGTCCGGATACGGACAAACATGTTAAAGATATTGAATTGGAACTCGAACATTGGCATCAAGTTCAAAGTGCGTTTTGAGGGCAGAAGTCAAGAGATGAGTACTACTTAAATATTAATAGAAATACAAAGTTCCACCACTCTAAGGCCAATATAAGAAGAGCGAGAAACAATATTGCGGCTTTGAAGGACTCAAATGGGCAATGGTGTTCTACTAGACAACAATTGGAAAATTTGCTTGTTAATCATTACAGTGAGATACATACTTCTATAAATCCAGTAAGAAATGAAGATCCTTCAATGTATCCCATAGGCTATTACAGAGGAAGATAATATGATGCTACTTAGGATACCTGATGAGGTTAAAATCTTCAAAGCTGTAAAAGCCATGAAGCCTTAGAAAGCTCCAGGACCTGATGGTTTTTCGCCAGGATTTTTTCAATATCACTGGGACATAGTGGGAAAGGATATCATTACTATGGTTCAAAATTTTTTCTTTACAGGTTTTATCTTGAAGAAGTTAAATGGAACAAATGTTACTCTCATTCCCAAGACGAAAAACAAGCAATTTCCTTCTGACTTGAGACCAATAGCTCTTTGCAATACAACTTACAAAGTTATTTTGAAGATTATGGCAACAAGAATGGAGAAGTTAACAAACAAGATTGTTTGTCCTCTTCAAGCTGCTTATGTTCAAAGAAGGCAAATATCCGATAATATACAACTTGCGCAAGAAATTGTTCACACAATGAAGATCAAGAAAGAAGGTTAGGGTATTTTATCTCTTAAGCTCGATATGTCAAAGGTTTTCGATAGAATTGAATTGAGTTTTCTAATGGATGTTATGCAAAAGATGGGTTTTAGTGAAGTTTGGTATGGGCTAATAATGCAATGTATTAACACAACCAAAATTTATGTTGTGTTGAATGGATCTCCATGTTCCTCTTACCAACCTACAAGGGGTATACGGCAAGGAGATTTCTTGTATTTATCACTGTATTTATTCATAATAGCAATGGAAGCCTTCTCTAGGAAATTTCTTGCAGCTGAGTTGAACAATCAAATACAAGGTGTGAAAATTAAAGATAATGCTCCTACAATCTCGCATCTTTTATTCGTGGACGACTTCCTACTTTTCACCACGGTTGATCTATATAATATAAATAATCTTCTTCGAATAACTGAGTCCTTCAGAGCAGCTTCAGTGAAGATGGTAAATTTTACCAAGTCCAGTATTCACTTCAGTTATCATACTCCTCCAAGATTCTGTAGGCTTCTCATGCGAAGACGTAAAGTTCCAAGAATGACTAATTCTGATAAATACTTGGGCATTCCGTTAATCATTGGTCGCAGCAAGATGCAATGTTTTTCTAACCTGGTAGATAAAGTTGGTTATAGACTTGCAGCTTGGAGTAGCAAAACTCTTTCTTAATGTGGAAAGTCAGTGATGATTAGGCATGTTACTAATGTCATTCTATCTCATGCCATGAGTTGCTTACAGGTTCCAGCAAAGACAATTGATGAAATAAACAACCTGCAATTTCATGACAAGAAAGGGGTCTGCCTTATTGGATGGGATAAGTTATCTACACATAAAGATGTTGGTGGACAGGGTTTCAGGGATTTAAAGATCCCGAACCAAGCTTTATTGATTCGTACAACATGGAGAATATGCACCAATATTGAAGCTACATGGGTAAAAGCCATTCAAGACAAATACTGCAGAAGTCATTCTTCAAATGAAAATCCCCCATAACTCTGATGACAGGTTAATATGGAAGCTTACTCGGCAAGAAATATTAACCTAAAAGTCGGCTTACAACAAACTGTATGTTATGAGCCTTGGCAATACTCAGGTTTTGACTACTATTAAGTTGGAAGGAATTTTGGGGTTTTCAAACCTGGGAAAGACTAGTGTGGAAGTGTATAATTGATATTCTACCTACTATGGAAAGACTATCTAGGGTTTGCACTTATATCAATCAAGATTGTGCTTTCTGCAATCTGTATGTTGAAGATTTGCCATGATCTTTTCAAGTGCTCATTCTCGAGAGCAGTATGGATGTTGGTCCCAGGGGGAAGCAGAGTTCTTCAAAATCAGGGTACATGTTTCAATAACATGTTTGAGGAATGGGTCTTGCGAGATAAACATCTAGAAGCTAATAGGGAATGGTTGAACACAGTGATGATGCTAGTTTCATATAGCATTTGGAGGATTAGATGGGAATGTGTATTCCAAAATAAAACACCGGATCCAAAGCTAACAACAACAAAGGCTGTCAGTTTCGCAAGTTATTTCTTCTCTGCAGGATCAGTTTACAAAGCTCATGATTGTAGTATTAATATCTTGCCAACAGTTTTACCGCCTGCCTGGAAACCACCTCCCTCACCTTTCTGTACTATTAATTGTGATGTTTCATTCCTTTCCAGCAACAATCTTATTGGAATTGGATTAATACTACGTGACTTTACAGGTACTTGGAAGGAAAGCTGTGCAAAAAGCTTTGCGGGGATAGGGAGCTCAAAACAAGCTGAATGTGTAACATTACTAGAAGCAACGAAATGGAGCAAAGATTTACAGCTGTCACATGTTATCTTTGAAACAGACTTGTAGAGTATTGCAAACTATACCAATAACTTATAACTGTCAATAGCATGGGAGAATGAAACCTTCCTTTTAGATGCTTTGAGTTTTTTAAGTGAGACACTTCAATGAAAGTGTAAATTTATTCCAAGAGTATATAATAAAGCGGTTGACAAACTAGCAAAGTTTAGTCGTAGGCATAACATATCAGTTGTATGGTATGATAAGCCACCTAGTGTTATTGAGTCACAACTGTCTTTGGATATTGCTCTAAGAGCTACTTAATATCTCTTCTTTGCATCAAAAAAAATGTGGAATTTTCATGGGTTAAATGCGCCTGATTGTTATAATCGGTGACTTTAAGCTGAAATCAATCAAATTAATGTGTAAGCAGACACACCATTAAAAATCCTCATTATACTTTGACACACAAACTTCTTTTTTAAGTATATTTTTTTTAAAGCATAAAATATTTGTACCATGGTCGATTTGTCCATGCCATCCTTGTGCAGAGGTCATGCTAATCTTCTTTATACAGTTCCAATTTTAACGGATGTCCAGAGGTCATGCTAATCTTCTTTGAAAAATTTAAAGAGTGCTAATAAATCTCTCTTAGAAAAATGGATTTGCAGATATTCTAAAGAAAAAAATCATCTTTGGAGAAGAATAGTGCAGCAAAGAACCAGCAGAAATGGAAATGACACTCTTCCGGTGGAAATGAAGATTTCGCAAGGAAAGGGTCTTTAGAAAGGAATTCTTAGAACTAAAAATTGGATAAAAGATAATATGAAAATTTCAATAGGAAAGGGGAATAATTTTTACTTCTGGCATGACAATTGGACGGGTGAAGGATCGTTACAGGACTTATTCCCAATGATGTACATGAAAGCTGGAACAAAATGGGAAAGCATTGCAGACTGTGTGGACAGGCAAGGGAACTGGGAACTAAAGTTGGGTGTTTTGGCATCACCAAGTGTTAGACAAAATTATTTCGAGTTAATGAGAAATATTGGTTCTCCCCCAACATTTGCGGATGCGGAAGACTCAGTCAACTTTTTCAATGATGATTCAGGCAAATTCTCTATCAAAAAATGCTATGAAGCTGTGAGCATACAAAGCGTAACTCAGGTACCTTCCTTTCCTAAATTTCTGTGGCAAAAAGAAATTCCACCCAAAGTCTTTATGATGTTGTGGTCTGCTTTTCATAATTCGTTACCTACAATGCAAAACCTTCAACATAGAGGCGTATCTGTGGATACATTAACTTGTAAACTATGTGAAAAAGAAGATGAGGATTCCAAACACTTGTTATGGCACTGTGAGTATTCAAGGAAGGTGTGGTTCTATTTCATTAAGGAGTTTAAAATCTCCTGGTGCATGAATGAAAATCTTCAAAAGAACTTCGAAGCGTGGAGTCTTAATGTATTATCGGGAAGAAACGAAAGGATATGGAAATGGCTTCCTTATGCCGTGATTTGGAATATTTGGAAGGAAATGAATGCTAGAGCCTTTGAAGGTAAAAAGAAAACAGATGAAGAGATAATCCTGGAGGTGAAAGCTACTCTCATATTATGGGCGTCTGACTCTGACCTTTTCAGCGGGATAAATATAAGCAGTATTTTGTTTAATTGGATAGCGGTGGTCTCTTAATCTGAATTGTATCATGTTTGGCGTTTTAGTCTGTAAGTGATGGTTTGTAAATTCTTTTATTTTATATATGAGTTTAACTTTTTCGTCAAAAAAAAATAATTAACGGATGTCCCACAAAAGACTTTGACACGTGAACTTGGTTATTATTGAACTTTTTATAAAAAAAGAGCTTCAAAGAAGCCGGCTTTAGCATTCCGAAATAAGTTTAAAGTGGTAAATAAATGGACTGCATTCCGAAATAAGTTTAAAGTGGCAAATAAATGGACTTACTCATTTCTATCTGGCTTAGCTAAAATATCAACTATGTCTATATGATCTCAAAAAGGAAACACGAAGAAGAATACTTAAAACAACTAAAAAAAACAACAAACACTCCTTCATAATATTTCTAGCCTCCAAGATCAAACTATCACCTTTAAAAGCCATCATGATATTTTTACAGTCACCAACAGATGTCTCATAAAGCTTTAAGGACCGTAAAATGGCTGCTTTAGTTAATGTCAGGCACTTAGCCTCTTTAAGTGCAATAGTTAGCCAAGCTAAAGCTTTTGTTTGGATGCACTTTCCTTATTTATTCATCAGAATTGCACCTGCTCCATAACTACCTGTAAAGTAGTCATAAGCAGCATCAATTAACATAATTTTCCTATTCTTTCTTAACAAACTCAACAAATTACTGAGCTTTTGGTTTCACACATTTTTATGGAGGTCTGTTACTACTCATGTTGTAATTTAACTGATGGAATGTAGTCTCTCTGACAAGCATCAAAGAGTCAGATTTAAGGTTCTTAAAGGTGGCATTGCATATATGCTTCATATGACCCGAGCTACAGTAGCTCCCTTAACATCCTAATCCTCAACGGTATATGAAAACAGGCTATCACTCCAATTATGACCAGATATATCATTAGTGCAAGCATTCATACTATTTATTAATAGAAGATGAAATTAAAGATTGAGTTTAAAAGAATCAAGAACTCAAGAACATTTACAAGATGGATGTATTCTAAATGTCACACAGAAAATGAATCTGTTTCTTCCACAAAATCTCTTGTAAAAAATGATTCACACTTACACAAGATGTTAGGGATTACAAGGTTTTATACAATGGGAGAAAACAGAATTCCTAAAACTAACGTACACCGCATTGAATGCTAACGTTAACATTTTAAGGACCATGACCACTGGGTGTAGCCAGCCGCACCATGAGCTTGACCCTGAGCCCTCTGGCAGAGTCTTAAGTGAAGCGTAAGCTGAGTGTATGAATTCACATATCTATTAGCCCCCCTCAAACTCTGTTGTGGACACAGGAAGCACACAGAGTTTGCTTCTCAGAAATGCAAATCTTGGTCCACTGAAACCTTTGGTAAAGACATCTGCTGATTGATCCACTATTGAGATATAAGATATTCTCAATGCATTTGACTTGATTAGTTCCCTTACGAAATTGTAATCAACAGATAAGTGCTTCATTCTTGTGTGAAACACAGGGTTTGAAGAGTAAGATATAGCACTGTTGTCACAAAAAAGTATTGGTGCAGTTGCTAAAGGAAAATGCATTTCAGTGAGTAGTTTGCTTATCCAGATTACCTCTGCCGAAGTATTTGCTAGGCTTCTGAACTCAGCTTCAGTAGATGATCTAGCTATTGTTGGTTGCCTCTTACTTGACCAAGATACTATGTTGTTGCCTAAGAACACTCCATAACCTCCAGTGCTTCTTCTTGTAACTAAGTCTCCTGCCCAATCTGCATCACTATAGCCCTTTAATGTGTGTCGACCTTTAGTAAATTGTAGACCGTACTCTACTGTGCCCTTCACATATCTTAAGATTCTCTTTGCAGCTGTCATATGTTCTGTAGTTGGAGCATGCATGAACTGACACACCTTATTGACTGCAAAGGATAACTCTGGTCTTTTCCATGTTAAATATTGCAGTGCCCCTACCAAAGATCTGTAGAGTGTAGGATCAGAAAGAGGTTTGCCTTGCTCACTTTGCACCTTTAGGTTTGGTGGTACAGGAGAAGCACAAGGTTTGGCTCCAGACATGTTGTGTTTCTCCAAAAGATCTAATGCATACTTAGTTTGGGAGAGACATAAAGAGTGTGCATTTCTATTGACCTCAAGTCCTAGGAAATAGTGTAAGTTTCCCATATTTTTAACTGGAAAATAGTCTTGTAACTTTCCAATTAGCTCATTACAATGCAACTGTGAACTTCCTGTAATGAGTATATCATCTACATAGACTAGTATGTAAGTAATTTTTGAACCCATTTTCTGTATGAAGAGTGATTTATCAGCAGCTGACAAAATAAATCCAAAAGAAATGAGTACCTTTGTTAGCTTGGCATACCATGCTCTTGGGGCCTGTTTTAGTCCATAAAGAGATTTGTTCAACTTGCAAAAATAATTTGGATTGGCTTGATCCACAAATCCTGGTGGTTGAGACATGTAGATATCCTATGATAGATCTCCATGCAAAAAGGCATTGCTTACATCCAGCTGAGTAATGCTCCAGTCCAAGTTAACAGCAAGAGTAAGAAGAACTCTAATAGTGCATGACTTGGCAACAGGACTGAATGACTCAGTATAATCTATTCCTTCTTGTTGATGAAAACCCTTGGCAACTAGTCTTGACTTGTATCTAGATATAGTGCCATCAGGATTGTATTTGAGCCTAAACACCCATTTACAACCCACTAAATTCATTGAAGGATGATAGGCAACGTTGGTCCATGTTTCTGCAGATTGAAGAGCATTGTATTCATCTGCAAGTGCTTGTCTCCATTCTGGATACTTGCTTGCTTGCGTATAGCAGGTTGGTGTAATGGGTGGTATCTGACTAGGGATAAGTGTTGAAAAGGAGTGTTTGGTGGAGTAGATCTTTGGTTTATGTATACCAGATTTGGCTCTAGTTTGCATGTTGTGTGCATTAAGAATCATAGATGAAACTAGCAGCTCAGGTTCAGTTCCTGACTTAGTGAGGCATTGTTCACTAGAATGAGAGTGAGTAGAGGGCATACCTGATGAGTTGTTTGTTGGATTTGGTACAGTCCACATTTCTTGATCTTGTGCAGAAGAACTGATGGTAGACATGTTGTCAGTTGAATGTTCTGAGTCAGACACTAATGGGAAGACTGATTTGATGTAGCTTGAGTTCTCACCACATTTGAGAGGAAAAATATTCTCCCTGAATTGCACATGTCTTGAAACATAGATTTTGCCAGTCTTTGCATCTAAGCATTTGTAACCTTTCTGAAAGGAGTTGTACCCTACAAAGATACAAGCAATACTTCTTGGGTCTACCTTATTAGCTGCATATGGTCTTAACCAAGGATAACATAGAGACCCAAAAGACCTCATATAGTGATAATCTAGTATCTTTTTATGTAATGCTTCATAAGGTGTTTTTGAGTTTAATGCTTTTGTAGGCAATCTATTTATGGTGTAGTTAGCTGTTGCAAAAGCTTCCACCCAGAATGTTGTACTTAAGCCAGATTGTATGAGTAGAGTTCTCCCAACATCTACAATGTGCCTGTGTTTTGACTCTGCATCTCCATTTTGTTCTGGAGTATGTGGACATGCCATCTCATGTCTGATTCCATTGTGTGCTAAATAAGTAGTGAACTGATTGTGAATGAATTCACCTCCACCATCTGTTCTTATTGTTTTGATGCAATGTTGTTGTTGTTTTTCAATGAACATTCTAAAGTTAAAGAAAATTTCCTTGAATTCATATTTGTCATGTAATTGGAGAAACTTTTAGTTGCAATTTTAAACTCCAAACTTTAGAAACTTGTGAACAATTCAGGGTGACACTAACCATTCTAGGTAGATGGAAACTTAGCTCTTTTTCTATAGGAATTGGTGTGCCCAGCTAATTGGTCTATTCATAAAAGGATTCCTAGCTTAGGTGTTAGAAATAAAATGATAGTTGTCACAATTTCTCGGAATCTATCTTGACCATATCACCCTCGGTTTTTATTTTTGCAATTTTTGTGTTTCTCTAAGTGATTTGGTGGGGCGCCAGTATCAAATTGTTATCAATGCCAGGATGAATGGCTTGAGATACGCTCCCACTAGTCTTATTTCTTAAACTAATTCTCGACTCAGCTGGTATATACAAGGGTCCCAGCGGTCAATTTATTGAAAATATTTTAAATGCATTGACAACATACATTATAGTTCTCATGGATCCTGCATTCCACGCTTGCTTAGGCGACGAAGACAGGGAGAACACACATGTATTGCTACCAAAGTGTCAGTCAAATTTTTATTTTTTATTATTATTTTTTATTATTTTTTTGTCTAACTAATACAATAAGTCTAACTAATACAATAATGGGGCTTGATCTCAAACACTTCATCCTGGCAGTGATAACAATTTGATACTGGCGCCCCACCAAATCACTCAGAGAAACACAAAAATTGCAAAAATAAAAACCGAGGGTGATATGGTCAAGATAGATTCTGAGAAATGGTGACAACTATCATGTTATTTCTAACACCTGAGCTAGGAATCCTTTTATGAATAAACCAATTAGCTGGGCACACCAATTCCTATAGAAAAAGAGCTAAGTTTCCATCTACTAGAATGGTTAGTGTCACCCTGAATTTTTCACAAGTTTCTAAAGTTTGGAGTTTAAAATTACAACTAAAAGTTTCTCCATACCCCCAAACTTAAATTTAACATTGTCCTCAATGTTCTAAAATAAATGATTAAAAAAATTGAACAAGGAAAAACTGTTACCACTTGAATAAAAGGAGTTAAGAAATGATATTACCGTGTTGTATGAGCATGGGTTACCTCCCAAGAAGTGCTAAGTTTAAAGTCTTCAGCCAGACTAAGAAAATATTAGCCACAACTTACGGACCATATAATAATAACCTGAAAAGTTGTGGGTCCCTAACGTCAATCAGATTTGACCAGAACAGCTGACCACAATTGAAAACACGAAAGTGGTGGTCATTCTTGGGAAGATGTGTTGATTCTAATTTCCTATAATAATTAGGTTTAGTTCCAAATTCTAGTAACTGACACATTTGAAATTCATACGTTCCCACATATGGAAGAAAATATTTTGGTGGGAAAACAAAGTCAACCTTGGTATTATTTTCTGAGTAGACCACATCAACCAGAGGATGGGTCTCTAACAACTGAACTTCTTTCTGGACATCATTAGGTTCGGGAAACAGTGTATGAAGATAATCTCGCAATATGGTAGAGGCACAAATGTCAAGTCCCAAGTGAGGGACTTTAAGCAGGGATACTTGACAATCACAAGAATCATCGATAGCCCCAAACTTAGTGTGGAAACTACTCTCAAATGGACTCAAAACTATTGGTTGGATTCTAGGGTCTTTAGGGTCAGAACTACACTCAGCTTCTTCTATAGGAGGAAATAAGGTAGACTTAGAAACTGGTAAAGGTTCACACTTAGCTTTCCAAATATTATAAGTGTCCATCAAAGGGGAAGAATCTAACAAAGTATTCACCTCATTAATAACACTATCGTCGTCAACATCAAACCCAAAGTGGGCTAGTCATTTCTCTAATGGATCTTCTAACGAAGTGTTTGGTAAATATTTCTGAACTGAAGTACTAGTTATATTCACTTCTTCTAAATCATAGATCTCACAAGAAGGTTGTCTACTCATACTAAAAAGATTCAGTTCAATAGACATTTTACCAAAAGAAATATTAATTATTCCATTTTCATAATTGATGATAATATTATTTGTAGCTAAAAAGGGATGACCTAAGATCAATGGTACTTGAGCCTCTGGGACTTGAAAAGGTTGGGTGTCTAGGAAATCAAAATCCACTGGGGAAACCATTATATCAACCTGAATCAAATCATCCTCTATCACCTTAAAATTCTCTATGAGTCTATCATCTTCGTCAGAGACTATTTTCTTCGAGTCGTTAGACTCCAAATCACCAGTCTCAGTACAAACTCGTTCCTCTAAAACATCATCATACTCATAAGAACAAGGAAATATTACTCCATCCAAAGCAATGTTATCTCTAGTCAAATCCTCTTCCTTTTGAATAGGTGAATAATCATCAATATTATTAGGATGTAAACTAGAGACAACATTATTATCGTTATGCTCAATTGGTGTAACAGTTTCCTCGTCATTATGACTAAGGATTTCTTCATCAACACTATAATCATCATAATAATATGAAGATGTTTGAACTTTATCTAAATACGTAGTGTCTTCTATTCTAACCTCGTCCTCTAAAGTAGGTAAATATTCATTATTATCAAGGGTAAAATTGAGAACACTATTTTGGCAGTTAAGTTCATTTTGAGCAATATCAACAGCTAACCGTTCTTCTTCTTCAATTTCAACAATGGGTCTTAAGTTCACTGAGAGCGGTATTTAAAGCTGCAAGTTGTTTATTCTGTTCTAATGACTCTTCATGAATTTCTTTCATTAACATCTTACTCCTACGTGTCGACTCAGTTATCTGCTTGAGGGATTCTCCTAGAGAAAGAGTTGGACTACTAATTGTTCCCCCAACACTTAATATAAACTCATGTGTCATCTCAGATAACTTCTTGAGTGATTCTTCTAGAGGTGTAATAGGTTCATGATGAGTACTAGGTTGCAACTTCTCTAGGGCATCTCTCCAAGACAAAGAACTCGAATTTTGTTCATTTTCATGTTCATATGACTGATGCATGTATGAATAGTAATTGGAATCAACTTGGTATGAACCATAACCTTCAGATGGTTGGTAGTGGTCCCAAGTACTATCCACACTATGTTGATAGTATGGATAATGTCTATTTTGAAATTCAGTCGGATATTCATTGTATTGGTCCTCATAATACCAGTTCAAAATTTTCTAAAAAATTCCTAATAAATTTACAAAAAAAAATCTAAGAAAATAAATCCTAACATGAAGGGGTTCTAAACATACACAAACAAGGCCGACTCAACCAAATCAAACCTACTGAATCTAGCGAACAAAAAGCATGATGGCTCTACTTAGATTGTTTCTAGACCAGCTTCTATTCTTCCAAAAGGCAACTAGTCATAGTTTTAGCAAATCTCTTAGAACGATCTGAATTAGATTAAGTTGAATAGAAGCAGAATAATCTCTAAGGAGCTTTGATAACCCTGCCTCTTTGGCAACTTTTTCCTGGGTTACAAGGCGGCTCTAATCAACTTAAAATAATCATCCTGAACTTTAAGTTGTGCTAACAAAGTAACCAATATAGTCCTTTTGAAATGATTTTCCAATAAGCTCATTACCCTATAGGTCTCTTTCTAGTCAAATTTTAGGCTTAGGTTCGCGTTAGGTAACGTGTTCCTAAGGCGGGCAAGAAGGAAACGGTGATGAAATCCGAACCCTTATCTTATATGGCCAGTTTCTGCCCTTTACTAGAAAATAAGTTCCGTATTCAAGTCCTCAACATATATGCATACGAAGGAATACAGAAAACCCACTTGCAGGGGATTCGTGGGTTGATCGAGTCTTACATCCCGTACCAGACGGGCGATGAACCGTTGAAGTCGACTCAGGCCACCGACTCCTGTGTCAGTGTGCGAACCCGAGGGGCCGAGACAATATCGTAATTGTCGTCCTTCCCTGTGCAGTTTATATTTAATACCCTTCCGTAGGGTTTAAAAATTAATAAATGTCCAAAGTCCAAAAATAAGAAAAATACTTAAAATAATTACAAAAATAATAGGACTTTCCTAATACAGTTTTCTAAAAATAAGAACCCTAAAAAAAATATTAAAAATTTAACTAAAAAAATAAATAAAATAAAATAATAATAATAATCTTGTTTTCTTTTTTCGTTCTTTTTGCTTTGTCTTTGATTCCAAGTCTTTAATCAATCAATATAATCTTTAGCTCCAATTTCTTTTTGATTCAAAACCTGTAATACAAAGAAAATACCCAAAAACGTAAAATAGAACAAATAAAAATAAATAAAATAAAAATCTAACTAAGCTAATTAACCTAAAAAAAATCTAAAAACAAGTCCGCGTCGGCGGCACCAAAAATTGATGTAATTCGTAAAGTGGTAAGAAAAGTTCGTTAAGACTTGTGAAGATTTGTATTTAAATTTAATTTTTAAGACTAAAAATAATAAAAACTCAAGTAAAGATGATAATCAATTTGAGAGAACACTGAGGCTAGGTTTCCACTATTTTTCAAATTTTTATAACGATTAAATTCAATAATTAGAATTATGCAATTTTAACTTTTAATTCGATTCTAAAATGTTGCAATAAGTAAATTCTTAAAGTAACAATTGTATAACAAAAGCATGGAATATCTAAACCCTAGGAAAAGCATATACCATCTAACGAAATCACAATTGCTCTATAAAAGTTATTAAATCAATTGCTAATTAAGGCAAACAATCATAAAATAATTGCATAAATTAATTAAATAAACATTACCACATAATTTTAGAAAAAGTAGCTTCCAAACCGTCGCCTCAGAGATGGGGTTTAGCTCCTCATATTTTTCATTTGCTCAGAGTTACAATTCAATGCTCAAAATGTTCACAAATGATTAAAAATGAGAAAAATGAAGAAAACAGTGAATTCGTAACGATTATATGCGTTACAGATTCACTGTTACAGAGGGTCTGAGAACAAATGTTTCTGATTTGCAATAGTCGTTGTAAACAGGATGAAGATTTCGTCGCCTTTCGTTTGAAGCTTCCGTCGCCTTTTCCTGTTCTTCGTGCACCACCAGCAGCAGAATCTCTGGATTGATTTTTTTGAGCTTCTCTGCCTCTCTGAACCTTACCCTAAGCTTTCTTCCCCCCTCTGTGATGCTTCGACGCCTCTTTTTATCCCAACAGAACCCTACAAATCTCCCCTTTAATCCTCAACAGGATCCTCTTTTAATGGTGGTTATTCCTGATAATTCTCGGTGATTTTTTTTTTTTTTTTTGATTCTTGGATGATTCTACTATCTCATAACTAATCCAGAATATCTTTTTTGATTGTTACTTGATTTTATCCCGAGCATAAGACCTTCACAGAACCTCTACAGGATATCCCGATAGTTATTACTCTCTCCTGATTCACCGAGAATCAATTATCTGCCGTGGATTGGTTGTGATTTTGTTGTAGTGAATCATGCACATGATAGGGAAGAATATTTCCCTGTCTTAACTGTACAAAATCCCAAGAATATCACGTATTAATCTACACAGTTGAGTGAAGATATTCTCCCGCCAAATTGAATTTTTGAACCGTGAAGAAGGGGGTGCCCATATCCACTGTTCGGGTGCCTTTATCATTTTTTTGGGGTGCCTTTGGTAGTTTTTCGAGCCAATTTTTCCCAAATGTTATTTCTCCAAAAGTACCTACTATTACATAAAATCACAATATTGTACAAAATCGAGCTTTAACAAAGAACAAATTGAGAACAAATTAGACACGAAAACGTGTCTATCAGTAATGGAAACAACCAACAATATTTTGTGAAATCATCTTTTATTACAGCATAATACTTGTAACCTTCCCAAGATGTTACAGGACTAGGACCCCAAAGATCCATATGAAGAAGCTCTAAAGGTTCTGTGCTAAAACTATATGAATCAGTAAAAGATAGCTTATGTGATCTTCCTAGAACACAAGCTTCACAATTTATTTGATTGTTAACAACTGTAGGTAATTCAAGAATTCTAGAAATACATTGCATATTTTTGAAAGAAGTATGTGCTAATCTACTATGCCAAATTGTAGATGATATGCTTGAAGCTGCTACTGTCAAAGCTTTATTTGGTAACTGATGTAAGAAGTGAATTGGATATAAGCCATTGCTATGTGGTGCTTGCAAGAGTGTTCTCCCAGAGGCAAGATCCTTGACATAAAATCCATTAGAAGTAAATGTTATTGAACAGTTATTCTCTGTTGTAAACTGATGAACGGATAATAAATTTTGTGTTGCCTGTGGTACTAAAAGAATATTGCTTAAGTTGAAGAAATGAGTTGGTGTAGATTTAACACAAGATCCTGAGTGAGTAATGGACATACCTGCTCCATTAGCTACTTGTATTTTATCTGAACCTTGATATGGAACTGATGCTTGCAGTTCTGATTTGTCAGATGTTATATGTGTTGTTGCACCACTATCCATAAACCATGGATTATCATTTGTCATATCTGCTGAGGCTAGCATTGATGACCTTGTTTCTTGATTGTGGGTATTAGTATAAGAAGGATTGAGTCTGTTGTGACACTCCAAAGCACTGTGTCCTGACTTATTGCATATTTGACAGATTACAACATATCTGTTGAATTATTTCTGGCCATAACTCCTTCCTGATGTGTGAAAACTTCTCATGTTACCATTATTGTAACTTGGTCTAAATTAAGTATTGTAGGAGTTGAAAGAACCTTTGTTATAAGAAGGTGAGAAAGGTCTAAATCTTGAATTTCCTTCTCTGAACTGAGGTTTTATTGAGTTGAAATTTGCTTGAAAAACTTGATTTGAAATATGGTTCAGAAGCTCATCATTTCTTTGTTTAATAATAATCTCCTCACTTAGAAGATTGTTATGTAGTTCAATGGCAGTTATTGGAGGATACATGTGCCTCATGGATGTGGCAAAGGGTATATACTCAGGATTCAAAGCAGATAGGGTAATTAACACTAGCTCTTTGTCTGATATTACCTCTCCTACAGCAGCAAGACTATCTGACAAAAGTCTTATTTCATCAATCAAAGTGGAGATAGATTTATTACCTTGTTTCATTTCTAGTAATTTTGTTCTTAGTTGAATTGAGTATGTTGATGAAGATCTTGCATATCTTTCTTCAATATTGTTCCAGAGTTGAGATGAAGTTGATGCTGCAGCGAAATAAGGAATCACTGAGTCTGAGATTGTACTATTGATCCACATAGTTATTGTGGAATCTTCATCAATCCAATCAAGGTAGAGAGGATTTCTATATTTTTTGACTGATTTCTTGAATTAGTGAATCTTTCTGGACATTGGTAAGTTCCATCCAGATAAGGCATGAGCTTGAACTTTCTAATAACTGGAAGTAAGAGATTCTTCCATGTTAAGAAGTTATCTTCTTTGAGTTTTAGAGTGATGAGATTCATCATTTGATTCAATGGGATTTTTGCTATTGAACTTGATGTAGGATTTTCCATTGCAGAATTGAATTCACGAATCATTAACTAGGATTGATTCTTCAATTGAAGCCCTAGTAGCTTTGATACCATAATAGAAGATGAAATTAAAGATGGAGTTTAAAAGAATCAAGAACTCAAGAACATTTACAAGATGAATGCATTATGAATGTCACACAGAAAATGAATCTGTTTCTTCCACAAAATCTCTTGTAAAAAATGATTCACACTTACACAAGATGTTAGGGATTATAAGGTTTTATACAATGGGAAAAAACAGAATTCCTAAAACTAACGTACACCGCATTGAATGCTAACGTTAACATTTTAAGGACCATGACCACTGGGTGGAGCCAGCCGCACCATGAGCTTGACCCTGAGCCCTCTGGCAGAGTCTTAAGTGAAGTGTAAGCTGAGTGTATGAATTCATATATATATATCTATATTATTTATGCGAAGAGTAAACCAAACCTCGGAAGAGAAATGACATTTAAAAAACAGGCTACCACCTCAGTCTTTAAACCTTAATTTAAAAATTGAATTGCTGAAGTGAACCCAAATAGTAATAATATTTGCTTCCCCATTCTGTCATTTTGCACTTTAAGTGATTGCATGAAAACGAGTGACAATAGGTTTGAGAGTTAACCCCCTAACTAAATTTCGTTAATCAGATTTGTATTAATTATTAATTACACTGAGTTCACACTTCTAGCGCATAATTATTGTCACATTCTATAAGTAGGATCATTAATTGGGTTTATTATATAAAATTGTCTAAATTTATGTAGTATGAAAGATGTTGATTTTTTTGTTTTTATTTTTCGATATTTACTATAAGTTTCGTCACATTTTTTTCAAAAACTGATGAAAATTAATTGCTCGACGTTGAATTGGTCAAAGCCTTTGTATATTTTCACAACGTGTCATTATATTCTTATAATATGTAAGACAAATAACATAGATTTTAACGCTAAAATTTAGGATTTTCCAAATCAAAAAAGAATGCTACTTCTATAAATGGAGTATGAACTTTCTTTTGTTTAATATTGTACAATCTTTCGTTTTAGATTTTCTGTGCAACATTTTTTCTCTCGTCTTTATAATTTTATTTCTATGTTCAATTTTTTTCTTTTTTTATGAATTTTTACCAGCAACCATGAACATACATATCTTTCTATACTACAAAAACATCAAGTTCAAAAAGTAAGTGTTTAACAATATTTTGCAATAACCAAAGAGATCTTAAAACTAGTCGAATCTGCTACTAATAGTTCAGATTTGACCTTGAAGTCACAGGTTTGATCCCAATTTATGTTTACAAAAAATCCCTTTCTTCTCCATGTTTGAATCTCCAATCCTTTTCCATGAAACTTTGAGTGTTCACCTTTATCCAACAATGTACATTTTCCTTCCTTCACTGAGTTAGTGAATCTCATTGATTTTTTCCAAGTACAAAATTATGGAAATGAAATCGAAGAGTTTCTCTGTCCAACTTGGTGTTGTGAATATATGGATGTGGATGAGGATTCAAATTGTCACCCTCTTACTGAACATTATACAACATTATAACAACTTCGGCTTTAAGATGTTAGGCGGATTTTATCCTTTACCTTTCAATGACAGATTTGAGGAAGAATATACATTCTCATGATTTGTATCCAAGGGTTAATTTAAGATGGAAAATTAGATTATGGAATTGCGAAGTATAATTTTTTTTAGATCTTTTTCTACATCAAAAAATTGATTGTAGAAACAATTATCCTTTGAAAACTAAGGCTTACAATTCCATTGACAGCAATTCTCCGCTTGTCGTTGGACCAAAGGGAATGTAGTTTGTGCTGTAGCGGAAAATTAATGAGTGAATGTCCGTGACTGGGCTAGATGATTTTGTAGTTGGAACATAGTTTGTTTAGTTTTGGATCATCTATTGTTATTCGATAATTCTGGTATAAGAATCTTTTTAAGCAATACTAACTTTAGTACATAAATTTTGTAATGAATATTAATTAAGTTACAGAGTCTTACACAATAAACACACAATAAATGTAAGATTTCATATTCGTTGATACTTTAATAACAGAACTTAGCTAACATATTTTTTTGATAAATAATAAATTTCAGCCCATATTTTAAAAATTCTCATTTATGCGTGATAGATGAAATATCTCAATTACAGCTATTTTCCCACTATTCGTCTCGTTCGACATTTCAAGTGATATAGTATCCATAATTGGGGTCATACGGTAATTCCATAATTTAATCGGTATGAATTAGGAATAAAGAATCCATCAATATGATTTAATAATGGATGGGGTGATGGAATTTTCGAGTTATTTTTTAATATATATGAATAATTATTAAGTATAATATCACAATTGTTATCAATGGCCTCGTATTATCCAGATTTAAAATGACAAAAAATGTGTCATCTAAATAGTAGGGCATACATGGTATGTGTCGAAATCGTGATAATACAGCTCCCTACATGCACACAACTTTGGTTATTGCTTGCTAATTTTTTCATCATCCAATCTTAAATAAAAGTTAGCATTTATTTCAAGCTCTAACAGCTAACCCCTCAAGCGTACTAAATTCGTAGATTATTACTAAATTCGTAGATTATTACGATGTAAAAACGAAGAAAATCAATTAGGAATTTCTAAAAAAATGATATTTACAATTATTTAAATGTTAATATAGTTATAAAATTTCTAAATGTTATAATTATTGTAAATGTATAAAACAAATATCCAATAAAATGAAGTTTGCATTCAAGTTACTATCATGCACATATAACTCTGTATGCAAACTTTAATTATTATACATAGAGTGGTAAAATGGGAATAAAATAAATATGAAAATAAAAATTAATGTGGGGATGAAATTGAAATATTAAAAGAAAATGGCATGTAATGTAAACAGTCATACTGATAAGGTTTTAATAATTTTAAGTAAAATAAATTACATTTGTACCCTAAATTAATTATTTATGTAACCCATTAGTGAAAAATAAAAATATGGGTGAACGGGACTTTAATTATAATTTTATACCACATTATGTTAATAGTCCTTGTCTATTTAAGTAGTAGTATAACAAACAAGCCTTTAGTTCCATATCAATTAGGGTAGGCTAGAAATGAAATCCATCTTGAAATTTTTAAAAACCAGAAACATAAAATATAAAGAACAATAAAAATATAGTGATGCTACCAACGATACTCGTAATAATCCAAATATTAACTATACTAATATAAATTCTAGGGGTCAAAGTTCTAAGCTCTAAGTCCTTGATCCAGCTTACTAACCAGAGTCCTAGCCTCTAATGTTATCCTTAGAAAACTCTTAACTAAACTCCTTAGATCATGGTTCTGGTAGGTGAATTGTTAACTTCCATACATTTATGCCCGAACCCAGCTCTTTGGACACATTTCATTCCTTCAACTTTCTTTCATTGTTTTCTCACGTGTCAATCTTGGTTGATATTTGTCTCTCTTTGTATTTACTGCACGACTTATGATACCAGTGCACACTAGGGCCTCCTGTTGGAGATGTCCAAACAATTTAACTCGGTGTTGAATAAGCTTCTCCTCGATTGGCACCACTTTAAGTTTATCGCGCATATCATCATTTCTATTTTGGTCCTGTCTACTGTGTCCATAACTTCATTGTAGCTATCTCTAATACACTTATCTTCTGAATGTTTTGTCTTTTAGTAACCCAACATCCGACACCATGCAATAGCACATGTCTAATCGCCGTTTTATATAGCTTGCCTTTGAGCTTTTGTGGGACTTTTTTTGTCACATAGTACGCCGATCGCCAGTCGTCATTTTATCCATCCCGCTGGATTCCTATGGCCAACATTTTCATCAATCTCGCTATCGCTCTGCAACGTCGACCCTGAATATCAAAAAGTATCATTTCTAGGTATTATTTGGGAAAAATTAAGGGTAAAATGGGAACTAATAAATACATCTCCACTACTACTGTACTTCATTGGGTTCGATTTATAGTAACAAATATCACACTTTCACATCTTAGGTTTCTAATTCATCCAAGATATGATATAGCAAATGATAAAAAAAAATTAAAAAAAAAGAATTAAAATATAAATCATGTCATTTTGGTTGGGCAATCACGCACCTTACTGATATACTTTCATATTTTCAGTAATGTTATTCATGCTCTCGTGTAGTGATGCAACATCCCATTAATTTGGTTATAAAACTAATGTGAGGATGTATGCCTTTGTTCGCTTAATATATACATTGTGTCATACAAAGGTAACTGCATCCAGTTCAAGCTGGACATTTCTATTTAGTTTTATTTTAATTTAATTCCTTTTCTAACGCGTAGAATAAGTTTACCATGGGCGTTTGTTTTTTATCAAATTGTATAAATAGTCACTTTCCAGATTGATAAATGTTTAATTTATATATTTATAGTGTCGAATTCATATTTATTTTTATTAAATATTTTATATTATTTTTTTTGTTATTATTTGTTTTAATTAGGCGAATCATCCAAAAATTAATGGAAATATTTATAAAAATGCTAATAAAATAAAATACTATAAGTACCTGAGGACCAGAAACCAAGTGGAACGATGAACATGTGACAAATGTGAATAAAGGAAGAAAAACAGCTTGCTCGGTCCACCTGGACCAAGAATACCTGAGATAGCTATCTCCATCTTGTAGAGAGTTAAAAGACGATTCAAAGAAGTCATGAACCATTCAATTCGATGCAAAAGGAAGAAATTATAAGCAAAATACTGAAACTCACTTCTTTTGGGTTTTTATTGGTTGTTAACCTGATTGGGCATACACGAGAAGGAAAAGAAGCACAACGTTCCAGGCTTATGTTTGGACGATATTCTTCCCTAACTTGAGTATTTTGTAACTTTTGATGCATAAACTTGTGTATGGGAACTTTCCTACTTATCTAGGTTTTCTATTGTGATAATATTAAAAGGAAGTTCTAAAAGCCAATACAAAGGAGAGCTTATAACAATTTCTGGACACATTGATTTACCCATTGGGGGGGGGGGGGGGGGGGGGGG
>JAJJMC010029784.1:10932943-10990463 GCA_023531435.1 Papaver californicum
TATTTTTTTCTCTTCTATCTACTTGTGTATTTTCTCTATGAGTATGTAATTTTCTTGTATTGGTTGGATATGTAATCTGAAGTTCTAAATACATGAATCAATTTGGTGGTTAGGATGCCTATATGCCAAGTAAACATGTATAATATCTAAAGCTAAATTAGGGTTGTTAATATGGAAAAGTTGAAATTCTTAATTATAAGTGGCATAATGTGATTATTGATTATAGTTATATTTTTTTATAATTTCATGTAAAATTTGGCCTTTATTAAATGGATTACCTATAGTATGTTTATTGCATTGATTAGTCTACTTCGTAGATTTTAATGCTCTTAGAGGGTAAACTTAACTGCGTGATAAGTTGGGTTATTAGTTATATGTAGAATTCGTATATACATCGTTATGGTATATGATGATTCAAGAAAATTAACAGAGTATTCTTGTACTAATCGTTATGCACGATAACAAAATCACTGGTTTTTCAGACGATCTACGATATTCTGCTACAAGACAAACCATTTATAAAATCAACCAACCTTTGTTTGATAAAATACCAGAGAATCAGTGAGAGAAAGGTGTATAAATGAGTTAGATAAATTTCACTGTCGAAATATTTTAATCCTTATTGTCGAACAAGCTATTTTTATTCGACCATTGTGGTACAAGAAATTGTTACAGGTAGTACAAATTCTTATACCATAAGTACATGAAAGATGTAAGATTTTAGGTTCTTATCCATGCCAACAACAAAGAAAATCTTACTGTAATGGTTAGATCAAAGTGTGAATATTTGGAGATTATTTTTACAATCCTACTCTATCGACTATAAAAGAGCAGCATTACCACGAGTGATATCATCAATATTTTGTGATCTTATTATTCGACACACTATATGTACATTTTGTGAGTTTGTACCATCTATTCTACTTGCTATAAAAACATGAATGTCGGTCAATAATCTTACATTATTAATCTTTTTTCAATACACTTGTATTATTAATCAAGTTCCCAAAATTAGTAGTCAGTGATAAAACATGCTAGTGTTCTATTCCAAGATAATATTATAATTAATCTACGATAATCATTTTATGTATTACTTAAATAAAATCTAATTAGAAACTTATCAAATTTAAAAACATTAAAACATCTAAATATCCAATCGAAGCAATTGTGACATTACAATTACGTCGCGTTATCGTTAATTTCTACCATCTCATGATCAAACTCACTTAAATGTTTTTGAATATTGGTCTTATATGCAGATGGGAAGATTTTATAAAACATGAAAAACTTTCAGCATAAATAAAAGTCGATTTGACCTTATTTTACGAATCATTTTTTTATCACACTTTAGTATAAAATATAATCTAATTATGTGTAAAATTTTCTAAAGTGTTAAGTAAAAAAAATCATGTTTTTTTGTCATTTTGTTTCATAACTTCTAAAATTAAATTAAAAATAAATAAATTAAAATATCATCTAACCATTCGTTAGAGTACTAATATGATGGTTTTAGATGAAGAAAAAGTTACCTGAGTTCAGTATTTTAGAGTATTAAATAAACTGAATATTCGTTAGAGTATTAAATAAACTGAATATGGACAAAGACTTTTTTAATTTAAGTTATTTTAATTTATAATTATTTGGTAATTTTTTGTTTAGGTCACATGTATATAAAGATGGGGATTATCAACGAGTAGTCATGTATGGACATGTGTTGATATTACTCGAAAGTTACTTGTACATCATTGTGCTGACAACAAAGACACTTATCCAGGGTTATATGGAAAATCTAGCGTTAGTCATATTTCTGCTAAATATTCATCATTTATACATGTTTGGTTTTCTTGATTTAAGTTATTTTAATTTATATTTATTTGGTAATTTTTTCTTCATGTCACATTATATAGAGATGGGGATTATTATCGAGTAGTCATGTATGGATATGTGTTGAGATTACTCGAAAGTTACTTGTACATCATCGTGGTGACAACAAAGATATTTATCCAGGGTTATGTGGAAAATCTAATATTAGTCATATTTCTGCTAAATATTCATCCTTTATACCTAATCAGTTTTTTTTTTATCTTATTGACTAAATTTGTTTGTGTGGTTCTCTACTTCTGATATTGGCATTGTTTTTTTATTGGCCTCATTGTTTTTTGGTACAACTGTCTGTTGTTACTGAAGCAGATAAAACAATGAAGCTATTGTTGTTGTTTTTTTTATTGGTCAAAAAATAAATCATTTGAAAAAAAAAAGGTACTTTAGAGGGATATCTCAACCCAATGAATACATCAAAACAAAAAAAGAGGAACCAAAAAGAAATTCAGAAACCCAAGAAAGAAGAGAAAAAAATACACAACAAAATCACGGAGGTCGTTATAAGGAATCCCATAAAGTAGTCACCATACTTGTCGTTATGCCTAACATCTTTGTGTTTGATTTGCCCAAAAAAACGCTTATAATTTGATATATCCAATAAGGCTTACCAAAAAACAAATAATTTGTTATCGATTTTTTTTTGCATTCGCTCTTTTTATATGCACCATTAAAGAAGTTATTGTTCTAGTTATAAAAGTAATAGAAGTCATGGACGAAATCTTTTATTCATAGGGTTGGCACGACGTAGTTGTTGAGTATAGTCATGCGTCCATAGAAGGTTTAGGCGAAATGCGTTCATGATTGGCATCTTGCTGGTGATGGTGATATTTGTAATAAGGGAAAATTGGTCATTTAGGATCAGTTGAAATTTTTTCCGCCAAACTTAGACTCATAGGTCCAACCTAAGGTTTTAGCCCCATGAGTGAGATTTTGCTCAACTCATGAGCAAGCCTCCACCATGGGAAAACCTTTGCTCGACATCATGAGCGAGGCTCAACTCTGCCTCATGAAAGAGACTAAACTCTTACGAGCTCATGACTGACTCCTAATATATCCACGAGATACACTGGTGATGTCTACTGCACACATGAGCACGATTCATGACTGATTCCTAATAACATCCCCACGAACTCACTGGTCAAGTCAAATGTTCCATAATATAACATAAACAAGAGACATTCTCAATCACATACACATGCCTCACTCTCAGTCTCATAATCATGTCTCGGCTGAATCTATAAGCCTTGAGCCTCACGAGGTTATTTCCTCGTACATAAACGAGATTTAGACGTACTACGCCTCATACACAAGTCTCATCCTTGAATATAGGCGTCAAGTATCCCACATTCATCAGAAAAGATTCAAAAGTAGAGTCTGGGTACACAAGCACTGCATGGATCCCATGCAAAGATGAGACTTAGCCTTAGCTTCTCTCACATATGATCCTCAAGCTATAGTTGTCCTCTTCACACGACTAAGCCAAGTCATAACACACAAAATTTAGAAATATTCCTCTATCTCAACCAACATCGGCTACAAAGAGTAATACTACCCTACCAATACACCAACATGAAGGCCGACTCAGTCACACAAATAAGGAGATATCGTTAGGGTTTCGGTCTAGTGGTCTATGACACGTGCGGGAGATACTCAACTATATTTCTCACTGCCAAAGGGAACAGTTAGTCAAGGAAGTTACGTGAATAAGGGATAAACTCTGCTCATCTTTATGTATACCTTTAACTACAAAAGGAGCCCTCCCCACGTCACTCTATCCTTATCTCATCTACTTCATATCAGGGTTTCGCAGCTATAAATAGACCAACAATCGGTCATTCGAAACATAACAAGCCTATCTACAAAACAACATATCTCGGAGCATTCCTCTGCAATACCAAAATTACTCTAATATCTCTCTTATTTGCTTCTCTCCCTAAGACCAGCTCTGGATCTCTCTCTTGTGACAGAAGTAGTCTTCAAACAACCATTCTTTATGGTTTAGGCAAAGATTGTTCATGTTAAACCTCGCTCACGATCACTCAAACCATAAATTTCAGTCTTGTCCCTTGACCCTAATTTAGGCATCTACACCCGCATATTAACCTATTGGATTGTTTCAATTAGTCATCCTCTAATATTGATGATTTTATTGTCTTTTGTTCTTAGGTTTGGCGCTACTTGGATGAATGAGCGCTCCCATCTATCTAAGTTGGAAATTTTGAAATGAATGTGATATTTAATCAATAAGAGCCCCTTAGCGATAACTATCCAATAACTATCCCAAAAGTACACGATAAACGTAAGATTTTATATTCTTATCTAAACAAACTATATTAAACTTTTATGTAAATATTTCAAGATCATTTCTACATCGTTCCTTACAAAATATAACAAATATATACAATTTTTTTGGCACTTCTATACATAAACATACACGTCTTCAAAAAATCTCATTCAGATAAACTTGGGGATCCATAAATTGATACCAAACCGTCTTAATAATGATTACTATGTGGTGGGTATAGACGGGGTAGTTCAATCCCATTCCTTGCCCTACTATCAATTTTTTTCTACTCCTCGTTCCCGTAATACGTAATTTTTTGTAGCTTCTACAATTTTTGGTGGATACATAATTAACCAAATACGGTTGAGATTTGAAAAGTTTGATATTTATTTAAAGGGGAGGATCCGTTGACAAATGTTATTATCATACCATCTTAAATTTTCGGCATTAATTTATTTATAGAACTTAAAAGACAATAAATTTAGAATTATATTTTGGTCATATGTTTTTTGTACAAAGACCTACATTCTTATTAAAAATAAATATAATTTGAGACATATAACATTTTTATTTATCACTTTAAAAATCAACCGTTAAAATTAAGATGAATAGAGATGGTGATGTTTGGTATATCGGATGCACTAATTTTTAGCAGGAACATAGAATTTTATAAGAAGAATATAACACTAAAATATTATCTTCAATATTACCGTTTGAGTTTATAAAGAATTGGCGTCGAAAATATGAGGTAGTATGAAAATATCTTGGACCTAAATTAACCGTGACAACTTTATTCTTCTACTCGATTTCCTTACAAAAGTTAATGAACAAGTTAAGTGACCATAGATTGAAACCACATGGCTCATAGCATACACTTTATAATGTGTGAAGTGACCATATTCATCTTCCTTCCGTTCAACCCAAAGAAACTCAGTAATTAACCTTTGATTTTAGCCGTTTAACCACATTAGACAATGAATGAATAAATAGATACACCAACAAACGGAATTATATGCTTCAAACAAAAAGACAAACGGAATTATTTTTATTCTTGAACCTCAAAAAAGATGGTACATACATATGACAAACAATAAAATGGAACGTCTCCCTCCATAAATTTATAACCAAGATTCTATCAAACATAATAACAAGCACAAGCATAACTTGTAATAGTGAATTAAATTAAGCAAATATGAATCCAGCTCCAAGCAGTGCAAGCATAGAAGTGAAGCTACTTATTCCCGGAACAACTGCAGCTCCGGTGTCAGCATCCGCTGAAACACCAGCGGGTGACGGCGATGGTCCCGATGGCATAACAATAACAGTTGGCATCGGAGAGGAAGACGGAGTTGGAGCCATTGTTGGTGGAGCCTGTGGGGAGATTGTTGGTGCACTCATTGGGGTTAGTACGGCTGGGGATGGTGATGGAGTCATTGCTGGGGTGTCAGCCGAGATAGGTGCAGGTGAAGGTGCTTGTGCAATGCACATAGCATTTAGGGCGTAGGAGATAGTTAGAGCGAATATGGATCGTGCAACAGCCATGATTAAGCTCTAAATTGGTAGTAGTTGATTCCTATATATGACTTATGGATCAATTGATTGAGAGAATAATAGAAATGTATAGGAATGAGATGAAAAAAAAATCTAAATCGGACTTTATAGGTGGGATTAACGTTCTAACGTGCAAGCTCGTAAGGTTGTAGTACGTGGTGGCCCTCAACTTTTATCGTGCTGACCTTTAACATAGTCTCTTAGGGCGTCCACAGTGGGACGAGTATCCCAAAAGACCAAAGACTAAAATTTTTGATTTTTGGTCCGGCCCAAGAACAACGGTAAATGGTCGAGTGGTGTTCTAAAATAACGTCTGGTGTTGGACGGTGTCCTAGCGTATCGCTTGTTGAGGCGGGCGTGATCCTAGCATTGCGCGAGGCGGATTCCTAGCTGACGCTCGATGTGGGGCGGAAACGGAAGATAACGCCTGGTAGTGGACGGTCTCCTGGGACCACGCCCAAGAGACGGGCGGAGCACTAGACAATCCTGATGGGGCGGTGTGCCAGCATCACGCCTGATAGAGTACCGCCTACAAAACCCAAGCGAACTCCTACAGTGCCGCTCCATTACTTAGTTTACTTAATGCTTAGCTTACTGTAATGCTAAGTTTACTTAATGCTTAGTTTACTTAATGCTTAGTGTAATACCAAATTTTCGTTACTTAATGCTTACTGTAGTGCTTAGTTTAAACTCACTCTAATCTTTAGTTTCCAAGCGGACTCCTAGTAATACACTAGGTGTAATGCGATGTTAAATGATGTTGGGCGAAGGATCAGCGTAATGCTCCATGTTGGGAGGAGTTTTAGTATTACGTTTGGACCAAGCGGTATTCTAGCGTTACGCTTCAATGGGGCAGGAATTTGGTTACCCACCTGTTAGTGGGCGTGATCCTAGACCTCGCTCCATCAGGTGTAGTCCTAGGTTAGCGCTCCATCGGGCGTAGTCCTAGGTTACCGTCTGTGTTTCTAAGCGTTATGCTAGAATGCCGCTTGATGCCAGGCGGTTCACTACACAACCGCTTGATGCCAGGCGGTACACTATAAAGAGCCGCTCGACTAAACCAAGTTTAGTCCAGAAAAAAGACCAGATTTAGTCTGCTACAGTGGATTTTCTGGACTAAACCCCAAATATACTCGTCCCGCTGCGCCACTCATTTCCGGATTAAAAAATGAATTTGATCTTTAGTCCGTGTTATAGTCGTCCCATTATGGATGCTCTTAGACCCCATGTACTAAGACTAAATTGAGGTATACGGGTGCTATTTGGAATCTGTTGGTGTTGCACGCTACGCTCTGGTTAGTGTGGAAAGAGCGGAACAATAGAGTGTTCAACAATAAAAATCAAACACCCCATCAACTGGCTTGTAGCATTAAGGCCATGGTGTTTTCTTGGATGGAAGTTTTTTATCCTGATGTTGTGTATTTTTTCTCTTTTCTTATTTTTTTGACGTACGAAAGCCGGACCCTTAACTCTATCCGAACTCAGTCAACCAGACTGGCCTCGTTATCGGATCAATCCCGTCAAATTTAACTATGCAACTATACTAATATAAATATAAACTTTTATGGTGGGGATTATTTCCTCCTTACTTGGAGTTGATGGAAAACCATTAAATTATAAGTTTGGACCGATTATGTCTCCTTTTAGTCCGTGGATTTGCAATTGGGATGATCTTTTTGTCCGAAAACCATCCTGAACTCAATTTCATAGCATTGTGTTTTGTGTACTTTGTTTATGCCTTTTAAGAGAAGTTAATCTTAGATCACTCTTGTATCCTTTGTACAATTGTACTCTCTTTAAATTATACCCATTTTAAGAACCAAAAGAAGTTACAGCTATTAAACTACAAAAAAAAAAAAAAGTTACAACAATACTTGGTCATAAAAAAGCAAGAAAGCAAGAAGATGCCTTCACTCAAGTATGCATATTTTTATACAAATAATTAATAGATAACGTTGTTTATCTTCAAAATTTATAAAAAAATTACACTGTTAATGATTTTTTCCCTTTCATTCTTGCTACAATGTGTGCATTACAGTACATCGAGGCAGGTGTACATACAATGAAATGAGGTGTGGCTTGGTGGTGCTCCAGCCACCCAAATTTATAAAACTTATACTCCAAATTCAACTTTCCAAGGGGAAACTTATCGTCAAACATAAATATCCCCTAGAAATTTTATTTTTAGCCCATGTAAATTTGTTAGCCCACCTAAAATGGTACCCAGTGATAAAATTAGAGGGTGGCACGTCCCCAAAATCTTACCAAAGGTAGTATTTAAATAACCTTTGTTTTTAATCCCTTAAAAATTTAATTATTAGACCAGCTACGTCCTAGACTATGATTCTTGTTTTCGTCTCCGCTGGCATCTTACGGTCTCAAAACCCCTGTTTGAACATTGAATTGTTGAAGTAATCCGAAAGAAAGCTAATTTATAGAATTTGCTTACTTATTCCGTCTTTTTTCCCGTTAATGAGACCACGTGATAGGAGGGTTGAGACATTGGTTGAGACTTTGTTCACACTAAATTTTGTTAATCATTTAGATTATTAATTAATTACATTGAGCTTACACTTGTGTTGGTGGATAATTACTATGACATTCTATTGGATTCATTAAATAAAATTGTCCAAAGTTGTTTTCGGTTTCATAGATATTAATTTTTAAGTTGTTATATATTGATATTAACTATAAATTAGTTATATTTCTTTTGAAAATTAATATTAATTAATTGTTCCGTGTTAAATGGGCCAAAGATTTTATATATGTTCACAACGTGTCATTATATTCTTATAATGTGTAAGACAATGACATAGTTTATAATGTTAAAATTTTGAATTTTCTAAATTAAAAAGAATGTTACTTCTATAAATGGAGTGTGAATTCTCTTTTATTTAAGTGTAATTTTTCGTATTAGATATTCATTCAACATTTATTTTCCCATCTACACAACTTTTTTATTTTTATGTCCAATTTTTTTCCTTGTTCCTGAAATGCTACCAGCAACCATGAATATATGCATATTTCTATACTATAAAACACCAAGTTCAAACAAAAAATAAGTATTCACTAATATATTACAATAATAACTAATCAAATATGCTAGCAATAGTTCAAATTTGGCCTTGAGGTCACAGTTTGATCCTGATTTGTGCTCACAAAAATTCCATTATGCCCCATCTTTGAGTCTCTAATCTTTTTCCTTGAAACATCGAGCATCCACCTATATTCAGCAATGAACATCTTTATTCCTTTACTGAGTTAGTGAGTTTCGTTGATTTATTCCAAGAATGAAATTATCTTTGTGGAAATGAAAACAAAGAGATTCATCTATATAGATTGGTGTCGTGAATATATAGATGTGGATGACGATTCAAATTAGCATCCTCCTACGGGAAATTGTACACTTATACACCAACTTGAGCTTTGAGACGATCTTCTTCTACATCTAAAAATCAATTATAAAAAGAATAAATCTTTGGAAACTAACGCTTATAATTCTATTGAAAGCAATCATCGTTTTATTGTTGAACTAAAGAAATGTTGTTTGTGCCATGGTGGAGAATCCGTGAAATAAAGTGTGTGAGTAGGTTAGATAAATGTTATGGTTGAAATTCAATATTTGGTCTTGTTCTGGTCCACTTATTATCGTTCGACTATATATTCTTGTATAGGAAATTCAGTAACCAACTATAAGTTTGGTATATAAATTATGTAATGCATACTAAGTTACGAAGTCCTAGCGAACATGCTATTACAGTCTGTCATCAGGTTTTAAAATCACTGGAGGTGATTTCGATTAGAGTGATGGAGGAGTGGGAAGGAGGAGAAAGTGAGAAGAGAAAGGCTAGAGAGGCTAGTTTAGATAGAGATGAGGAAAGAAAGCTTGCTAAATGGAGAGAAATTTTCATGGCTCAGCATCAGTTAGCTGCTAAGAAGTTAGCTTTCTCGGGATCCCCTCTAGTGAATAGAAAGACTATAGTTCTAGAGAGGAAATCCTATGATTTCTCCATGGAGAGTTGGGGTATGCGACAACTTCTTCATATTGTTGAAAGAGGTAGAAATGGGCACAGGTCCTGGCTGGATTTCTCAGGTGATCTATATAGATGGATATTAAACCTATTGAACACCTCCTGTAGCAAGATCTCAAAAATGCTAAAATGGACCTTTAGAGAAGGAGCTGACTCTTTTCTGGCAGAAATGAAAGAAAATCCTAATGGAGAGTATATGAAAATCTCGAGATTCAGGAGAGGTGATAAAGCTCAGGCCTATGCTCTATGTTTTCCGGCAGGTATGAATAGGAGCTGCTGGATATTATTGGGGGAAGCTTTAGAAACATTTGGAAATGGGCATGGATGGAAATCTTACAAAAAGGAACCCAGGCCTAAAATTCCTATAAAATCTGATTTCCCTGATCTAATAAATCAATCCAGTAGGGCGAAACAAGTTAAAGACAGGATTAGTAGGGTGGGAATGGTAGAAATCTCTGAAAAGAAGCATTGGAACATTATAGAAAGCATGTTAAAAAGAAGGCTCTCAAGATCAGAAATTCTGGAGCTAAAAGCAATTTCCCATAATTCAGCTCTTTTCTTGGTGAATGAGTTTGAATGGCTTAGACTATGGTCTCCGGAAGTGTGGAAAGAAAAAGGGGTAAAAATAAAGATAAAGAGATGGGATGGAAATCTCATGGAGAATATGAGCTGCCAAACTGGATTGGATAATTGCAAAATCATTCCAATTGAATCCTCATATCTCTGTGAGAAATGGGTTAAAATCTCAGGACTTCCATTTGAGCCGTGGACTCATGCTAATCTGCAATAAATTGGATCCAGGCTTGGGGGTCTAGGGGCGATTAGTAAAGAAACATTATTGAAACAACATTCAAACTTCATCAAAATTTCTGTTACAGGTGATGTGATGAAGATTCCGGTGGAATTACTGATGGAGTTATCAGGCCGGAAGTTGCTGCTGACGGTAGAGTGGCTGGTTAATCATCCGGCAAAGGATAAAATAACGGTGAAAGAGTACAGTCTTCTCTGTACAAATTTTGACAACACGGGTAGCTGCAAATCTGTTAAAGCTGACTTTGCTTCTGGCAGTAGTAATGTCAGAGTCAGGGCTTTGGACGCTGGTGCCAGAAAAAAGAACAAAGAGCCGTTAGATTGGGCTGGGGAGGAGTCAAGGGAGGGTCCAGCTACTACACCTAATAGAAGAGTCTTTGCCATTAGCAAATGGGCTTTCAAAAAGGTAGGGCTGAATGATAAGGAAGAAGTAAACCCAGCAATGAGTAAATCTCCTGAAGCTCAAAAGTTTAACATTTTGGACCTGGAACAAGATCAGGACAGAAATATTAACTTTGTGGACCTGGAACAAGATCAGGACAGACATATTACCCAGCAGCAAATACCAACAAATGATCCAGAAGGTGTAAGAGAGACTGCAAGTTTAGAGAAGGTTTCTGTGGACTCGGTGGTGGAAGAAACAAGACTAAATCAAACAGTAATTTCTTCTGAGTGTGAGAGATCTATTTCACGTATGCTGGGTGTTCTTAATTCTCAATCTAATGTACTAAGCCTTATAGAAGTTTCTGTGATAGAGAAGTTGGAAGAAATTCAATTGGTTCTGGGGGATCAGACAATATTAGCTAGAGAGGCTGTATCAAGTTTAGTAGATCTTTGTAATGAAGTTGGAGGAAGGGTGGAAGCTCAACAAGTGACTCTAAATACAGTAATGAGTAGCTTGGTGTGGAAATTCCAAGACAGGATGAAGGCAGTAAGAGAAAGAAATTTGAACAGATAAGCTGTTGGTTTACAAATGGCAACAGTGAACTCAAACTCCAATTCTGGGAAAGCTGTCAGAAATTCTGTGAGCTTGGGATTAGCTGAAAAAGAACCTAGAATGGAAGTGAATGCTTGGGAGATAATTTCTCTTAATGACTGAAATCAAAATTCTATCTTGGAACATTTGTGGGCTAAACTCACATGAAAAAATAGGAGCTTTGCAAGAACTAATTAGAAGACAGAAATATGGATGATGTCTCATTCATGAAACTAAAATGATGACAATTACTAACTGGCTTGTAAAGTTGCTGTGGCATAATGATAGTTTTGATTGGCTCTTTCTCCCCTCACAAGGTGCAAGTGGTGGATTACTTATGATTTGGGATGCTGCAAAATTCTCAAAGATTGATGTGCTCACAGGTACATATTCCATTTATGTAAAGCTACAAAATATTTCTGATCAGTTCATATGGGTTCTATCTAATGCTTACTCAAAGCCCTCATGCAATGAGAGAGTACCCTTTTGGAATGAAATGAACCTACTCAGAAATTGGTGAACTGGTCCATGGTGCTTAGCAGGGGACTTCAATGCCACAAGGTGTGAAGATGAAAGAAATATGGCAGGAGGTAATGTTAGAAACAGAAATTTCTTAAACAAATTTATTGATGATTGGGAATTAGTGGACCTTGAGCTAAGTGGTGGAGCTTTCACTAGATCAGATGGAAGAGTTGCACCTTTGTTATCTAGAATAGATAGGTTTCTATTGTCACATGACTTTGAGGAATATTGTCCACAAGTAGTGCAGATTGCCTTGCTCAGACTGTACTCTGACCACAGTCCCCTCCTTTTGGACTGTAATCCAATTCTGAAATGTAACCCATATTTTAAATTTGAAACTGTGTGGTTGCAACATAAAGATTTTATTCCAAATGTTCAAATATGGTGGAATGCAATGGAGTAAGGGGCAGACCAGGTTATAGGTTTGCTATGAAGTTGCAAAATCTTAAGTTTTTCCTTAAGAGATGGGCCAGAGAAACTTTTGGGGAAACTCGACAGAAATGTGGGCTTCTAGAAGACTCAATCCAAAAGATGAATGTGCTGGAAGAAGGACCTTTGAATGAATTGCAATTTGCTGCTAGACTTCAGGAAGAAATAGAGCTTAAAAAGATAAAAGTAGTAGAAAAGAGGAAGGCTATGCAAAGAGCAAAAATTCAAATGCATCTAGAAGGAGAAAGGAACACAAAGTATTTTCATAAGATGGTGAATGCTAGGAGAAAAGCAAATTCTATTGTAAAATTAGAAGTGGAGGGAGTAGACTGTTTTAATCAAGTAAGGATAAAATAGGAAATCCAGCATTATTTTGAGAATATGTACAAGGAAGAACATCAATATGCTCCGGATTTCAGTGGTCTGGACCTCAAAACTATCTCTACAGAAGACAACCTCTTGTTAGAAGCTGAATTCAAGGAAGAAGAAGTGTTGAGCATTGTTAAAAAGTTTGGAAAACGCAAAGCACCGGGGCCGGATGGAATGATTATGGAATTCTACGTTGCTTGCTGGGACATCATCAAAACTGACCTTTTATCTGTTTGCAGGAATTTCATTCTCTTGAGCAAACAAATTGGAGATTGAATTGTTCATTTATAACCTTAGTTCCCAAAAAAGAAGATTCTTGTACTCCAAAGGACTTCAGACCATTGGGCTTAATTGGAAGTGTGTACAAGATAATCTCAAAGATTCTCACTGAAAGACTGAAGCTGGTAATGCTAAAGATTATTTCTGATTACCAAAGTGCATTCATAAATGGGAAACAGATTTTAGATGGTGTCTTAATTGCAAGGAATGTGTAGAAGCAAGACTGAAGCAAAAGATTCCTGGACTTCTATGTAAGATGGACATGGAAAAGGCATTTGATAATGTAAGATGGGTTTCACTATTCAAAATTTTAGAGAAGCATGGCTTTAGCAGAAAATGGAGAATGTGGATAAAGTGGTGTGTTTCTTCATCTAATCTGGCAGTACTGGTAAATGGTAACTCTTCAGAGAAATTTTCTCCACAAAAGGGCTGCGACAAGGTGACCCACTATCCCCATTTCTTTTTCTATTGGTGTCGTAAATTTTAACAAAGTTATTACAGCTGGCTAGCTCAAGAAATAAAATTCAAGGCTTTCATGTAGCGACAGGGGGAGAAATAGTATCACATCTACAATTTGCGGATGATACAATAATTTTTCTCAATGCAGACCCACAACAAGTCAGATTCTTGTCTGTGATCCTAATTTTATTTGAAGCTCTAACAGGGCTGAAACTTAATTTGGATAAGAGCACTGTAACTAACATTGGTGCAGAAGGAAATATAAAGCAGTTGGCAGATATTTTGGGTTGCAAGATGGAAGTTCTTCCAATCAAATATCTGGGACTTCCTCTTGGTGCAACAACAAGGAAATTTTCGGTGTGGGAACCGGTGTTACAAAGGATGGAACAAAAACTGGCGATGTGGAAGACCAAATATCTGAATAAAGCTGGTAGGATTGTTCTAATAAAAAGCACCCTTTCTGCATTACCAACATATTATATTTCGATTCTTACATTGCCTGCTAAAGTGGAAAAGAAGATGGTTAATGTGCTGAGAAGATTCTTTTGGGGTACAAAAAACAATAAGCTGAAAAAGGTGTTGGGTGTCATGGGACAAGTTGTGTACCCCTAAGGAAAATGGAGGTCTGGGCTTGAAAAACCTAAAGAGTGTCAATAAATCTCTCTTAGCAAAATGGATTTGGAGATATTCGAAAGAAAAAAACCATCTTTGGAGAAGAGTAGTGCAGCAAAGAACAAGCAAAAATGAAAATGACATTATTCCGGTGGATATGAAGATTTCGCAAGAGAAGGGTCTTTGGAAAGGAATTCTTAGAACAAAACATTGGATAAAAGATAGTTTGAAAATTTCAATAGGAAAAGGAAATAACTTGTACTTCTGGCACGACAATTGGATTGGGGAAGGGTCGTTAAAGGAATTATTCACAATGATGTACAGGAAAGCCGGATCAAAATGGGAGAAGCATTGCAGATTGTGTGGACAAACAAGGAAACTGGGATCTAAAATTGGGATGTGTTGACATCTCCAAGGGTTCAACAAAACTATTTTGAACTAATGAGAAAGATTGGATCTCCCCCAATTTTTATGGATGAAGAAGACTCAATCAAATTTTTCAATGATGATTCGGGCAAATTCTCTATCAAAAAATGCTATGAAGCAGTGAGCATACAGAGCGTAACACAGGTACCTTCATTTCCCAAATTTCTGTGGCAAAAAGAAATTCCACCCAAAGTCTCTATGTTTCTATGGTCTACTTTTCATAACTCGGTACCTACTTTGCAAAACCTTCAACATAGAGGTATATATGTTGCTTCATTAACCTGTAAACTATGTGAAGAAGAAGATGAGGATGCCAATCACTTGTTATGTCACTGCGGGTATTCAAGGAAGGTTTGGTTCTACTTCATTAAGGAGTTCAAAATCTCCTGGTGCATGAATGAAGATCTTCATCAAAATTTTGAAGCGTGGAGTCTTAATGCTTTATCGGGAAGAAACGAAAGGATATGGGATAGGATTCCTTATGCCGTGATTTGGAATATTTGGAAGGAAAGAAATGCTAGAACCTTTGAAGGTAAAAAGAAATCAGAAGAAGAGTTAATCCTAGAAGTGAAAGCTACTCTCATATTATAGGCGTCTAACTCTGATCTTTTTAGCGCGATTCCTATTAGCAGTATTTTGTTTAATTGGATAGTGATGGTGTCTTAAATTGATTTGTGTTCTATATGGCGTTTTTACCTGTAAATGATGGCTTGTAATATCCTTTTTATATATGAATTTAACCTTTTCGTTAAAAAAAGAAAGTTACGAAGTCCTACACCATATAAGTACACGACAAAGCTAAGATTTTATATTTATTTATATTCTTTTGGCAATAAAATTTAGCAAATACATGTAACTTTCATGGGTTCAATACATTTATTGATTATAATTTACGTTTTTAAAATAATTTACTTATGGATAATAGATGACCTTGACTTGGGAATCTACAAATTGGCACTTAATTGTCTTCGTGATGAAGGCCATATGGTGGGCGTAGATGACCGCCCTTTTTTTACTTAATTTAATTGATGTGAGACGGGATATAGAATTCCTTGATGAGTTGAACGACCGAATCTTCAAGCGTCTCCTTTTTTTAATATAACTAATTAATAATTTTACGTTGATTGTCACAGTCGTTATCGATGGCCTAGTATCACCGAGATTTAAAATGAAAAAAATTATATCATATCAAGCTTACAGTAACTTAGATTTTTAATTGATCGAAATTATGATATATCAATAATAATCAAATTTTAAATTTTAAACTATATCATCTTGGAACAAAACAATTGTGCATCATGCTGATATACTTTCACCCTATTTAGTGATGTTATTCGTACTCTCGTGTAATGATGCAACATAACTCATTTATTCGTCCATAGAATTGATGGAAAGATGCATCCCTTTGTTCACTTAATATATCAATCCCATTATATAAATAAAATTCTATAATATCATCTATCAAAACTATATAAATAGATAATTTGCAAATCCAATCAAAAATATGCATATAAAGCCCAAACCAAACAGTCCTATCAAATATTCCTTACAAGTACCACTGACAACACGTGAGCGGATTTCCTAGTTATGTAAAGATGAATTCAACATCTTATGTGCCGATTTTTAGAATGTCATGTTGTTGTGCTACAGTTGCTGAACAAAGAACTAATATTCGAAGATTTTTTATAATTCCGGCATCAAGTTCTTGTGACTCTAGGCAATTTTTTTATTATGTTTGCATAAAATGAAAAAACTTATTCATGCAAATTCTGAAATAACGATTTATTTAATTTAATTTAATTGTGATTGCATGTAAAGAGATAGAAACGTGGTATCAGTGATAGTAATAATTGGATAAATTAAACTACATAAATACTATGACTCGGATGGGCTGCACTGTGTAAACAAGGAATTGGGCTAAAAAGCTAAATACTAGATAAGCATCAAATATGAAGAAAATGGAAGGTTAACTATAAATAGTAATAGAATAACATAAAATTGTTAACATGGGGTTTGAGCCACGTTTAACCTCACTTAGTTCTGCCACTGTGTAACTACGTTCATTGAGTTTCATTCAATAAGGATTCCTAAAAAATCAAAAAGGAAAGCTTATGGTGACTGATAAAGCTATAAAAAACCAATACCTTGACTCTTGAAACCCTGTATCTGAACCCAACTACCTTGCTCGATTTCCATAACCATCGTTTACCTGTTCTTCGACGTTCCTAAGATGAAAAATCTCTGGTCACCAAACGTTCCTAAGTACTTATAATCCATAATATCCCGATCATATGTGATTGATCGAAACTGGATGAATATCATAAACTCTCAAATTAGTCCTCTCCATTTTTTTTGGACTTATTCTCTCCTAAACTCTCTCAAATATTGCATCAGAGCTAAGATCAAATGACGCCCTGCGAGTGCGAGTTCATTCATGTTTGACAACTAATGCTGAAATAATCTAATGGCTTATAAGGGAGTGTTTCAATCATATGCAGTTTTGTTTAGTGATGCAAGAACGAAGAAACTATATATATATTGGAAGAGCTTTCTGACAATCAAGATACTTTCTTTCAAAATGGGGAGGTTCATTTGTGAAACTCACCAGCATAATAGTTAAAACAGGTGATGTGGGTGAGACAAAAATATCATGTATAGTGATTAACTAAGATGACCTAAATGAGTGAACATTTTGCAGTCATATTAACCATTGTCAATTATTTGGTTTAACTCATTGTCTTTTGTCAACGAGAATAAACCGCAGTCAACTAAAAGAGATGAAAAAAAGATAAGTTTTAGTTACTCCTTCTAATTACTAAAGCAATTTGAAATATAAAATAATATTACGTCCGTTTTAAAAAGAAATTTATTATTATTTTTTCAAACTAATCTATTTTTAACTAAAATGAAAAAATGATAGTAACACTTTTCCAGAAACGGAGGAAGTAATATTTATTTTTTTATTCTATTATTTTACCCGTTGAATGATTAGTGAGATCGGGTGATAAGAAATTCAAGATTTTGGTTGACCCTTGACTAATTTCATCAACGTATTATTTTTGTAAATTAAACTAGTAGTGGATTAGGTTGAATTTTTTTTTTGTAAATTAAACTAGTAGTGGATTTGGTTGTAGAATTTTAAATGTATGATTTATGGGATAAAAGGATTTGGTGGAGTTATAATTTTTTTTGACTTATTTAGTTGTTTAAATTTTCCAGGTTTACGTTTTTCATGAGATTTATAATTCCAGCAAATCCTCAATTTTAAATCTGACCACCCCCTTTAAAATTTATCGGGAAAGTTGAGAAGGAATCCCGTGGCTCATCTCTTATTACCCATATTAACCTATATGTTTTTTCTTCATCATTAAAAGTGCTGCACTAGGTAAAAAAAATCTTTAACATTATAATCCAGGACATATAATAAAAATATTTTTCAAAAATAATATAATAAATAATAAATAATATATTTTTTTTATTTATCTTAAAAAATAAATAAATTAATTAAAATAATCTTATTCGTCTCTAAACAAAAAAGAAAAATAATTTTATTTATCCAAATTTTTTTAAAAAAATAAAAAATTTATTTATCTTAGAAATATAAAAATAATAATAATTTTATTTACCTTAAGGTATCAAAATTCACGTATCTTTTAACCGCTGCCAAACGACATACGAGACTTTAATTATATAATTTATATAAATTAGAGGACTTTTTACTGAGTTGCCAAATACACCATGAATTTATATGATTCTTAGAATTAGTAATCCCATGGAATTATGAATTCCGCAACCAACTATACAATAAGTGTACACTTCGTAGGATAATTATTGTAAATTCCTATAAATAGGACACTTAATTTGATTCATTAAATAAAATTTTCTAAATTTTTAACGCTCAAATATATTGGTTTCTATATTTTCATTTTTCGGAACTCTCGATAAATATAATTGCATTTCTTTCTAGCATTAATTGAATTTTTTTTATGAGCATTAATTTGTCGAAAGCTTTCTATATGTTTACAACGCGTCATTATATTCTTGTAATATATAAGACAAAGACAAAGAAGATAGTCTATAACGCTAAAAATTCTAAATCTTCTGAAATAAAAAGAATTTTACTTTTTATAGATGATGATTTTCAAACAACGAAAAATTAAGGGGAAAATAGTCATTTCAGAATCATCCAGGTCGATCTAATCCCATTCACCTTGTTGAGGCACAAATAAGTCTCATGAACACGCTTCAAACTTTAGGCTCATAGGCGCTACTCAGGCATTAGATTAAGTTGAGGCTCAGGATTAAGACTAGGAAGATACTCGAACCTAAGTCTAAGACGGTGATCAAGTTTAAGTTCAAGACAAAGCTTAATCTTAAGCCTAAGCCAAGGCTCAACCCTAAGCTTAAGCTCAAGTCAGGATTCAAGCGAGCCTCTAGACTTATCCTGAGCTTAATCCTCATCTACACATTCAACGAAATCGGCCTTAGTCCAGCAAAATTCGTGTAATCATGCTTGTTCTACATCTGAGCCTTACAAGCTAGCTCAAGGCTCTACAAGGTCTCTTAGCCTTAAGCACATTAGAGGCTAACAATGTTGAACTCATGACATTTGAGATTCATGATCTTGTCTAAATTCAACAGTTTCTCCGAGTTTACAAGCATTTTCATGGAAATTTTCACCCCTCAGAACTTCCAAGCTGCACAAGAGAATTAGGTCTCTACTCTCCTTATAAACATACCTTAAGTATCTTCTCTCTTCATAGACAAACACCAGGTCTTTGTCCCACCATAGACGAACCGTCATGGCTCCGTTCCTCTAAATGGACGGGCGACTCACCTTGATTTTATAACTGGAAACGACCATGCCTCAGCTCCTCTCATGGAAAACACACAAGATTTTGCTTTTTTCATGGTTGAACCCTCTACACTCTTCGCTTATACGAACTTCCATACTAGGTCGGTACTCGACCTCATCCTTTTCCTCACTCGGATGATAGACAGACGACCAAGTCAACACTTGACTCTAGCTAAATCATACATTGGCTCCTCTCAAGGCCAACCTTGCTTATGCATCTCTCTCGAAAAAAAGGTCATACTAGGTCAATGCTCGACCTCAGCTAAACTTGTGTCTCACACATGACATACACGGCTATCCTAGGATATATCATGTTCTCCACATGACTCATGTCGGCCTTAATATGCAAACATGAGTATTCTTCCACTTCATTCGACGTGGACTACGGTGAACATCAACATGTCGTGCGACACATCATATATGAAGGATGACTAAGCCACAACATAAGGGGATATATGGTTTTTGTCTAGCGGTCTACAACACATGTGAGTATCAGCTTACTCAAAAAGAATAGTCGTTGGAGGTTATAGAACCAAAAGGATAGTTACAAATATTCCTGGAGCTAGGGTAGACTCAAATCATCGATCTATCCTTAGATGTTCCTATAATTAGGGATATCACCGACTCGGTATTAGGGTTTTTCACCTATAAATAGTCCAACAGTCGGTCATTCCAAAATCATTTCATAAGTTCAGAATAATAGCCTAGCTACAAGCTTTTCTCTCCAGAGCTTTCTTTTTGCAGCTCTGTGCAACTAAAACTCTGATCTCATCTCTTTCATCTTCCCTCACTATGACCGAACATGGTCTCTCTCCTGTAACTGAAGCAGCAAATGTCCATTGTCTTTGTTTAGGCGAGGTCTGTCATCAACATTTCAAACTCATCATAAACTGGCACCCAGTGACATAATTAGGTGGTGGCACCCCTAAAAATTTAAGACAAACCCAATTTCTATTTTTCAAAGGTAATATTTAAAAAACATTTGCTTACTCCCTTAGAATTTAACTATAAGACCGCATATACTATCAATCTTGTTTGTCTCTATTGGCACCTCATAGTCTTAGACCCTTATTTGAACATTAAATTGTCAAAGTATTCCCAAACAAAACTAATTTATAATATTTGTTTCCTCTTTTATGTCATTCTGCTCACTAAATAGTCCTATGAGACCACGTGACAAGAGGGTTGAGACTTCGGTTGAAACTTAGTTTGACCCTTGATTAAATTATGTTAGTTATATTTGTACCATTTGCTAATTACACTGAGTTTACACTTCTAGTGGATAATTACTATAATATTCTGCATACTATTATTAATTGGGTTTGTTAAATACTTCTATACCTTTCTGTGTCCCGAATTACTCCTTAACTCTTGAGTTCCTAGTCTGCTAAAAGCCTAAGGCGCTTAGAACTACAAAACTATATTCATATGGAGGATCCTGATGGGTCTCTACTTTAGGTCTTCAGTCCACTAGATTGTCTTGGCGGTTTCCCTAGATCACCACCGAAGCGAAAGCCTTTTTAGTCAGCCTATTTCAAAGCGAAAAGTACACATACCTTTTTGGGGGGATCAATATATTGCTTATGCCCCCTTTTGGTACGTAGCTATCGAGAAGGTATGACAGATAAAACCAGTAGGTCGACTAGAAAGCACCCTATGATGGAGTAGCATGCCATAAGGCACATTTATGCGATATTATAGATATTAAATTTTTATGCTTTATTTTTTGATATATTAATTATAAATTTAGTTATTTTTTTTGAACATTAATGAAAATTAATTGCTCCGTGTTAAATGAGTCAAAGCCTTTATATATGTTCACAACGTGTCATTTATATTCGTATAACATGTAAGACAATATAGTTTGTAACACTAAAATTTCAAGGTTTCCAAATCAAAGAATGTTACTTCTATAAATGAAGCGTAAACTCTCTTTTGTTTAAGTGCAATCTTGCGTATCAAATTTTCTATTCAATATTCTTTCTCCTACCTTTACAATTTTTGATTTATATGTTCAATCATTTTTCTTTTTTCTGAATTACTAGCAACAACCATGAATGTACACATTTATACTGTAAAAATACCAAGTTCAAACAAAAAAATAAGTGTACAACGATATTTTACAATAACCGGAAAAATCATGAAACTGATCAAATCGGCTAGAAATAGTTTAGATTTGGCATTGAGGTCACAGGTGTGATCTCGATTTACGCTTACGAAAATCCCATTATGCTCCGTCTTTGAGTCTCTAGTCATTTTCTTTGAAACTTCGAGCATCCACCTATATCCAGCAATGGACATCTTCCTTCGAGTTAGTGAATTTCGCTTGGTTGTTCCATGTATAAAATTATCTTTATGGGAATGAAAGCGAAGAGGTTCATTTGTACATGTTGGTGTCGTGAAATACATAAGACGTGGATGAATATTCAAATTGGCATCCTCTGTTGTGCACTACACATTTTTACACCAACTTCAATTTTGAGATGATCGACGATCTTTTTCTCTATCAAAAAATCAATTGTAGAAAGAATTGACCTTTGGAAACTAAAGCTTATAATTTTATTGAAATCAATCCTCAAATTATTGTTGAAACAAAAGAATGTTGTTTGTTCCAATCATTGAAAGAAAATGTATGAGTGGGTTAGACAAATTTTATGGTTGAAATTCAACAGTTGGCCTTGTTTTGATCCCTTTAATGTTGTTCGGCTGTTATTATACAAGAAATTCCACAGCCAACACTACGTTTGATACATAGAATTTGTCGTGAAGACTAAGTTATAAATTCATACCTGTGAAGGATAATAGTCTCATATTGCTAATATCCCTATAATGAGCTTAAAATATAATATGAAAGGGCCACTCCACTCATTGCCAATTGGTTTTGAGTTGGATGCCCGCAGACTTTAACATGGTATCAGAGCCAGACTCTTACGAGAGTAAGCCCAACGGCTACCCGTACATACAATGGTCCACGTGTTAGAGGCCCACAGAGAGTGCCCTACACGTGAGGAGGCGTATGAAGGATAATAGTCCTACATTGTTAATATCCCTATAATAAACTTAAAATATAATATGAAAGGATCACTCCACTCATTTCCAATTGATTTTGAGTTAGATGCCCGCAGGCTTTAACAATACCATATAAGTACAAGACATATGTAAGATTTCATATCCATCACAAAATTTAGCAAATATATGCAATTTTCATGGGTCCAATACATTTAATAATTATAATTCATGTCTTCAAAAATTCTCATTTATGCATGATAGATGAGCTTGAGTTGGGTATCCATAAACTGACACTTAATTATGTTGTTAACGAAGGCAATATGGAGGAATATGGAGGACTTAGATGGTTGCCCTTTCCTTTCTTACTTTAATTGATGCCAGTCGGAGATATTAACCCTTGAAGGGTGTAGTGAACGAAATTAGTCTTTTGTTTTTTTTTAATATATTTAATTAATAATTTTGTGTTTAGTGTAACAATCTTTATCAACGTCCTAATATCATCTAGATAAAATTACAAAAAAATATGTTAACATATCACACTTACAGTATCTTAGGTTTTTAATTGATCCAAATTATGATATATCAAATAGTAATCAAATTTTAAAATTTAAACTACATCATCTTGGAATTGGGTAATCGTGCGCCTTGGTGATATACTTTCACCCTTTTTAGATGTTATTCGTACTCTCGTGTAATGATGCAACATAACCCATTTATTCGCCCATACAACTGATATGAAGATGCACCACTTTATTCACTTAATATATCAATCCCGTTATATAAATGAAATTCTATAATATAATCTCTCTAAACTATATAAATATTCAATTTGCAAATCCAATCAAAAGCACGTATCTAAAGCCCAAACTAAACAGTCCTACCAAATATTCCTTGTAAATGACACTGGCAACACGTGTGTGATTCGCCTAGTTATATAAAGAGGAATCCAAATTCTTATGTATCAAATTTTGGAATGTCATGATGTTGTGTAGCTATAATGCATGGTTGAACCAAGATTATTATTCAACGATTTTTTAGTAAAGATTTCAAGTTCTTACGTTTGTAGGCACAAATTTTTATTATGTTTGCATACAGGAACAAATTAATTCATACAGATTCCTATATAAAGATTTCTTTAGTAATAATTGGATAGACTAAACTATATAAATATTGTAACTTGGGTGGGCTGTAGACTAAAATCTAAATATTGGATAAGGGTAAGCATCATATATTAAGAAAATAGAAGGTTAACTACAAATAATAAAAAGAAAAAAATTGTTAACAAGGGGTTCGAGACACGTTTAACCTCACTTAGTTCTGCCACTATGCAGCTATTCTTATCGAGTTTCATTCAATAAGGATTCCTAAAAAAATCGAAAGGAAAGCTTATGGTGAATGATAAAGCTTTATACAACCAAGACTTATTCTTGAAATCTTACATATGAACCAACTGCCTAGCTCGATTTCCAGGACCATTAATGCCCACCTGGTTTTCGATGTTTCCAAGGTGAAAGAATTTCTGGTCACTAAACGCTCCTAAGTACCTGTAATCCACAAAACCCCGATCATATGTGATTGAAACTTGATGATTGATTATTTCATCAATGTATTATTTTTGTAAATTAGACTATTTTGACACTTCCGGAGGATAATTATTGTAACATCCTATAAATAAGATCCTTAATTGGATTCGTTGAATAAAATTGTCAGAAACTTTAACCGTAAAAGATTTTGATTTATATGTTCTCATTTTTGATACTTTCAACAAATGTAATTGCATTTCTTCCTAACATTAATAAAAAATAATAATTGATGAATGTTGAATGTGTCGAAGCCTTTTATATGCTTATAACGTGTCATTATATTTTTATAATATGTAAGAAAAATATATAGTATATAACGTTAAAAAATTTAAGTCTTCTGAAATTAAGAAAAAATTTACTTCTTGTAGATGGTGATTTTCTGACAACGAAAAATTAAAGGAAAAATAGTCATTTCAGAATCATCCAAGGTCCGTCCAAGCCAATTCACCTTGTTAAGGCACGATCGAGCCTCATGAACATGGATGAAACTTTAATCTCAAAGGCACAACTTAGGCCTAAGATTAAGTCGAGGCTTAGGATTAAGCCTAACATGAGACTCGAACCTAGGCCTAAGACGGAGTTCAAGCTTAAGCTCAAGAAAAAAAGCTTAAGCCCAATACGAAAATCAAGCTTAGGATTAAGCCAGGATTCAACCCTAATCTTAAGGAGACTCAAGCTTAAGCTCAAGTCAGGATTCAAGCTAGCCTCAAGACGCAACCTAAGATTGGGCCTCATCTACAGACTCAAACATAACTCGGTCTTAGTCTACCAACACTAATGAAATCGTGTCAGCTTTATAGTTGAGCCTTACGAGCAAGTTCAAGGCTCTACAATGTCTCTAAGTTTTAAGATCATCCTAAACTGATAACGTTGAACTCATGACATCTAAGATTCACGAGCTTGTCTAAACTCATCAGTGTTTCCAAATTTTCAAGAATGTTCATGGAAACTTTCACCCCTTAGAGATCACAAGCTACACAAGAGAATTAAGTCTCTTTTCTCCTCATAGACATACCTTAGGTATCCGCTCTCTTCGTATATATGCATGCACCAGGCCTCCCGCCATAGGATAGTTCAATGAAGCGTACTTCTCCACTAGTTTCTTTGTGTTGCTCAATGTGGCAAATTGCTTCTCTAAGACCTTTATTGGATAACAGATCATTAAATGATAGTTGCTTCCAAAATGAACCTATACATTTTCTTCATAATTTTCCTCCATAATCGACCATGTCAAGGCATCCCACTCCCCTTGCAAACTAACTCATTTTACCTTCGCTACTCTGTCAGATTCCTCAAATTTCTCTAATTTTTTTTGTTGTTTCTCTACCGGTAGTTTTCTAATCTTCTCCATCTCAGTTTTCCTTAGTGGTAGAATTATAGGCTTGTACATTGTTCCATTTATGTAACATGCAAAGAAGATGATGCATGTCAAGGAAAATACGTTTTATCGAATTCATCAATGCTTGTTCCTTATCCGCATTACCTTAGGAGTATAACATTCACTGTAGAATGAATTCGCTTTTTGTAACTCCCACACATAACTTTCTATGTCTCTTGTTTTAAGAAACAAAATCCAACACTAAATGGCGACTTCGTAGATGTTTGACCGATAAATTTCAACATTGGCATATTATACTTGTTCGTTTTTATATGTGCAATCCGTAAAAAGAATTTGATGAAAACATCTTGCCAACATTACAAACTTTGGATGAGCCATTAGACGATTTATCACTTTATCATTCTCATATTTTTCATGGATTACCGTGTAGTTTTCTTTTTTCCCCAAATACCATAGTTGTTGCATAACTTCTCTATTTTCCTATATTTTCCTTCTCGATTTTTTTCTCTTGCGTTATATATGGTACCCAAGGAACATAAGTTATTTTTGTTTAATGCCTTGATGTTACTAAGAATATCAATAGGTCTAGTGCGTTTTTTACTCAACAGATCTACAACTCCACTTCTTTGGGTGTGAGCCTTCCCGCATAAGGATGATTGATCAAACTCTCCAAAATTGGACGATTATGATGACTTGAGACAACAACATTCATAAAAACATACTTTTTGAATTTCAATTGAAGCTTGAAAAGGCAATCGATCTTCTTTGTATAACAAATATTATTCTTCCTCGCGGTCTTTTTTCTATACTCATAACCCTTTTTTCAATGACTCTTGTACGTCCCACTACACTCGCAAAACATTTAAAAGCTGGTAGGTTAACTTGATTATTTTAGACTATAATGCACATCATTTTCAGCCCTTGTTCTTGAGCCTAGTTATTTGCTTCTTCTCTATCATCCCATTCAAAGTTGTTAGCATAGTGATCACTTGTATCATCAGATAAGATGATAACACGTATAGGTTGATCATATATTAGTTCATCCATTAACTGGATCTATAAAATAAGAAAATATAGCACAATATTAATTGGAAAAAACATCTAAAAATCCTACCTATGACTAGGTCTATTACTCTAAAATCCATTCGTACGTGTGTGACTCTGGAATCCCCATACGAATAGGTAACCTAGCCATAAATGGGTAGAAAGTCCATTGAAGCTTGGTCGATAACTCTAAAAGCCAACCGTAAATGACTCTGAAATCAGCATACGGCTAGGTTACCTAGCCGTAAAAAAAATAACATAATTACGGCCAGGCGACCTAGCCGTAGGCTTTTTTTATGGCTAGGAGTTCATGATTGCCCAACTGTATAAATAGGTTACGGCTAGGAGGTCATGAGTTCCCATCTGTAAAATGGGTTACAACTACAAATTTGGGCACTTCAAAATGCAAAAAGAATCCACCTTTTTACATACTTTAAGCGATTACAACCAACAAAATTGATATTGGAGCTAAGTTAGAGATATCACTGACTATTTTGACTACATGTTTCTTCATTTGCTTGGCTTGATTCTACATTAAAATCATAATAAGGTTCATAAAAAATTTGAGTTTGTGTTTGTGTTAAAAGTTCTTGATTATCTCAGCCATAATGTGATAATTACAAAGGGGTATGAATACTTTGTTTGATTTGGAAGATGAGGATTCACCTACATCAAAATTCTGGTTAGAATCACTCATTTCGGGTGAAAACCCCTAAACTTCTAGGTTTTACAAAAAAGAAATATCTCCTTTTCCTACTTCTTCTTCTACTTTCTTCCCTCTAAAAAAATTATAGTTCAAAATTGATCAATTTAATCTAATCACTAACATTTAATTAACTAAACTAATTAAATTTACGAGTAAGAAACACGTGTTACGCACCGAGTCGTATTGAAACTATTTTTATAGATGGTCTTTATGCACTAAGGCGAGATTTCGTCCCGCATCCTATCTAAAGGGGTCCATTTAAACCAATAAGAAAAAAAGTTTCATAACCCAATCAATCAAAATCAAATAGGGTAATGCTCATCCATCAACCAGAAAAACGGTTTCAGTCAACGTCGAATATATAAACAATTTTTTACGTGGTGAGTTTGTTTATATCACCTTTAATATGGTTGATTAAGAACCCTCAATTTGGAATACTCTTATAAATAGGGGATACTCACGGTTACATGGGGCTGGATTTTGATTAAGGGAATATTTTTTGTGATAAAATATCAATACTACCCTTTACCCTAAAAAACCTAAAAAGAAAAACTAAAAAAACATAAAAAGAAAAACTAAAAAAAAAACCAACATCAACATCTTAACTTCTTTGCCCCATCAATTTCACAGCCCATGATTAACCCAAGTTCAGACCACATAGAATACCAATAATTCAATCTGCACCCAGTATATTCATCACTGCTTTCGATCAGATTTCAATCCACGACAAACCATTACTAACCCTTAGTTCAACAACACTTTCAAGTCTCGATTCATGGCTTTTCTTCCTCACAAACAACACTTATTTCAACCTAAAATGCCCCAAAAAATTTGTGCTAACAACCACCACTTCCGCCACCAAACATCTACTGATAACAAATGGGTTAACGCAACTTCAGTCTTTGAAGCGCTAACAGTTGAAATCAAAGCTTGATCTCGTCTTCAATATGTGTACAACCACTATTACCAACACCAATTTGAGAATTCACCCATATTCTTCCCCGTACATGTAGACCAATTGCAGATATCATCCTCTGGAAGAGTGCTTGCTACCATCTTTAATCACATCTCAAGAACTGACCATACAACCAGATTTAAACTGTCGGCATTGGTTTATGTATGAATGCAATTCCGACTATTATTGTATGCATTGTTTTGTGGATGAACCCAATGCCGACAGTTTTAGTTGGTATGGTCTTTTCGTTGAATGTAATGTCGACTGTTTTAACACACTTGGGGGATATTTAAGGGTAATTTAGCTATTATCAAAATTATCTGGATAAAGGGTTCTTTAAATTACTTCATAATGTTGTTTTTTTTTAGTATCCCCCAATTTGTGAGAGTATTGGGCGACTGAGGGTTCTTGATTAACACTAACTAACCGTTTAGAGAAGTACAACGTTGGAGAGAGGCTCCACGAATCGGGCGATCAACTGAGTCAAATCATTTGCATCCGATTTCAATAAATCTTAATCTTCTGATCCTTGCATGTCCATGATTTGCTAAATTTTTCTCAACTTTCATCTCTTATTAATCCTTCACCTCTTTTTTCTTATCTCTTTTTTGATTTTTCATCCTAGTTATCTCTTTTTGGTTTTCAATTTTTTCCCTTCCTCTTTCTACAGTTTTTCTTCAATTTTTTAAGTCATGAGCGGTTAATTTTGCTGCTATTAGGCTCTGATGGTAATTTATTTACACAATTTCATGGATTAACTATAAATTGTTTGGGGGGTATGAATTTGATTAAGCTCTTCAAAAGGGAGGTATTTCTATCTATTGCAACATCGGTAACCTAATACATGGAGTCAGGTAATCTTTAACCTTGAAAGGAAGATTATATTAATTCAATCATCCATGTTGCTTGAATTTGATTACTTGCTAGTTTTTTCCGATCCTTTTTAATCCTCTTTGCTTTTTGGTCTGGTTTCTTCTTAGTTTTTCTTTCTACATCTGTTGCTTCATCTTTCATCCGTCTCCAACCCCTTGTCAAATCTAATTCCTTTATCTAAATTCTAGAAATCCTGATCTCTCGGGTTCATTACCAATTTTGTTTTCTCTCATTGGATTATGCAGATTAGATATCTCAAACCCTAAAAATTTCATCAATTTAAACTATAGTTTTTAGTTAAATTCTCTCATTGTGTTATGCATTTCAAGCTCACATGTTTCCTTTATCAGTATTATTTCTCTATTTTATCTCTGGTTTGTTTATTAGTGGATCCTTTGCTATTTTTCTGTATCACTATGTCTACAGTTTAGCATGATGATGTGTCTCAATTTACAAACCAGTTTCAGATTTCAAAGAATTTGAGTAATGGGAATTATTTGGTCATAGATGAAATTTGTTATAGGAAGTTTGGTTCTCTTATAGGAATAAATTATTTTGTTGTTAGGATTGAATTTCTATTTTCGGTGGCAAGTTCATGGTGATTCTTCTTTGAGAAAATCTAGTCGTGTAGTCTTCTTTTTTAAGAGCTTGAAATGCATAGAGTCCTTGCTTCCTGTAATAGGAGACTTACTGGTGATCTGCTTAACTTTAAAAAAGAAGCTTGATGTTGGGGCTCCCATATCCTGGAGGGGCTCCAATAATAAGACGAAATAGAGACATTTTGAAGTAAAACTCAAAAACCCCTTATCCATAATATTTTCACAATACCCAAACCACCCCTGATTAGTAATCTTAATTACATTAATTAGTTAAGATTAAATTAAGCTAATCATGATTAATTAAACATAATTTTGTATTTAAAAAACTAAATTCAAAATTATTTATTTTGAATTTGTGTTTTGTGGGAAGAAAAACTAGATGAAATTTAAGAAATTTTGTCGTTTTTTTTTAACCCTAGATTTTGATTCAATCAACCATGGTAGCATTGAGTATACCTCTAGATTAAACTCTTGATCTTTTTATGGCTCAAATTTTATGAAATCACGATTTGAAAAATGGATTTTTTGTTATTCAGAGAAACTTACGGTTGGGTTTCATGTCGAACCCAACCGTAACACCAAGAACACCCCAGATTTACGGTTGGGTTTTCAACCAAACCCAACCGTAACTAATTTTTTCTTCATATTACGGTTGGGTTATTAAACAAACCCAACTGTAACTTCAAATATAGGAGATGAAGATTCAATTAAGATTTACGGTTAGGTTTTCAACCAAACCAACCGTAACTAATCTTTAAACCCCAATCGTAAAATTAGATAAATATATTTTAAGGTTTTTTTATTTCTATATTGAAAGACGAAGCTAACCCAAAAAAAATAAGGTCAATCGGACATCATATGAAGGAGTTATGATCAAAACGGTGAAATCTATTTGTATCCAATAATAGTTACGGTTGGGTTCCCCAATAAACCCAACTGTAAATCTGGGCTCAATGAAGTCCAAAAATCTCAAATTTACGGTTGGGTTTATTGGCGAACCCAACCGTAAATATTCCTGGATACAAATAAATTTCACCGTTTTGATCATAACTCCTTCATACGATGTCCGATTGACCTTATTTTTTTTGGTTAGCTTCGTCTTTCAATTCTCTACAAGATAGAAATAAAAAAATCTTAAAATATATTTATCTAATTTTACGATTGGGGTTTAATGATTAGTTACGGTTGGGTTTGGTTGAAAACCTAACCGTAAATCTGAATTGAATCTCCATATCCTACATTTGAAGTTACAGTTGGGTTTGTTTAATAACCCAACCGTAATATGAAGAATTAACCAATTACGGTTTGGTTGAAAACCTAACCGTAAAGAATTAACCAACCGGAAGAAAAATGAAGAACACCATTTTTTTCCATAGTTACGGTTGAGTTTTGCCTTAAAACCCAACCGTAAGCCATCCTTTGGAGCATTGAGTTTTAAGGTCAAATTTGGGTTTCAAAATTAAAAAAGTGAACTTATTCAATCATTTTAACTAGATTGAAGGTAAATTGGGTCATTCAAACAAAGAAAAACTGAAAATTACACAAATTAGAGAATCCAATTTTGTGGTATCCAGTAGAATTTACGGTTGGGTTTTGGGTTAAAACCCAACCGTAACTTATTGTGTTAGTTTTTGTTACAATTTCAACATGTATTTACGGTTGGGTTCTGCCTAAAAACCCAACTGTAACCCAACCGTAATATGAAGAATATACCTTCCTCAGATTTACGGTTAGGTTTTCAACCAAACCCAACCGTAACTAATCTTTAAACCCCAATCGTAAAATTAGATAAATATATTTTAAGATTTTTTAATTTCTATATTTTAGAGAATTGAAAGACGAAGCTAACCAATAAAAAATGAGGTCAATTGGACATCGTATGAAGGAGTTATGATCAAAACGGTAATCTATTTGTATCCAGGAATAGTTACGGTTGGGTTCGCCAATAAACCCAACCGTAAATTTGGGCTCAATGAAGCCCAAAAATCTCAAATTTACGGTTGGGTTTATTGACGAACCCAACCGTAAATATTCCTGGATACAAATAGATTTCACCATTTTGATCATAACTCCTTCATACGATGTCCGATTGACCTCATTTTTTGGGGGTTAGCTTCGTCTTTCAATTCTCTACAAGATAGAAATGAAAAATATTAAAATATATTTATTTAATTTTACGATTGAGGTTTAAAGATTAGTTACGGTTGGGTTTTGGCTTAAAACCCAACCGTAAGTCTGGAGTGAAAGTTAGAGAGTTTTACGGTTGGGTTATGGCTTAAAACCCAACCGTAATATCCTTAAATATTCATCTTCTACCTTATATAATTTACGGTTGGGTATTGAAGAAAACCCAACCGTAATACTCAAGAACATGATATATTACGGTTGGATTTTACACACGAACCCAACCGTAATAATCAAGAACATGATATATTACGGTTGAGTTTTACACACGAACCCAACCGTAATATAAAGAACATGTATATTACGTTTGGGTTTTACACATGAACCCAACCGTAACACCAACTGTGTCCAATTTTTTAAAACTAAAAACACGATCAAACATGCCAATCAATCAATTAGAAGTTATAATAATAACATGGGTTTTGTTCAATTCCTTAGATACACCATTGGTGGTTGTTGCGGTGATTGATTTTGATTTTGATCACCGATTTCTTGATTAATATCTTGATTAGGTTCAAAAGAGGAATGTCGATTGCCATCACTACTACCTTCTACTGCATTACTATGATTCTTCATCACGAATTTTTGAGTTTAATCGATGAAATTTTTTCCGAATCGACGACTAATCGAGAGGTTTTTAAGAGGTTTTTGAGATTTTGAGTTTAATAAAATAATTAGTGTTTTAATGTTGTTTAGGTCTTAATTGAGTAAAGGGTAAAATGAACATTTAATTTTACCCATAAGACACCCCTTAACAAAAATTTGGGTCACCTCGCCGGACTAGGAGCCCCTCCAGGATTTTGGAGCCCCTATATCAGGCTTCTTAAAAAATGGGAACACTCTGTTGATACTCTAATATGGTACCCTCTGGAAAAGAAAAAAAAATCTTTATATCTCTGCATATTCTTTTCCATGAACTGCTTTCAAGTGAGAATAATCTTAGTTTCATTGCATGTTCGGCCAACTTCTGTTTTTTAGATATCTATCTTGGCATCCCTTTGGTTATCTCTTCCATGGTAAGTATTAGATTCAAGCAACATATGAGATTCCATATAAATCCGCAAAATCCTATAGGACTGGTTAACAATATAGAATTTGAGTTCACATATTTCATGTCAACTGGTGTGGTTTCTGTGGCTGAATTGAGCACAAACTGCAAGATTGAACACAAACTGCAAGATTGCTTGGCTTCCATCTTGCACAACAACATGCAGAATCTCAACGAGCAGAAGCAATCAGATCAATCTACAAACTGAAACTGACCAGCAAATGCAATTTCCTCCTGTGATGGTGCATCCTGATAGGGATACAATTTTTATTCAGACTCTAAGGCTTCAGAGCACTTATTGAGATACCGGGCACTGAGAAAGCAAAGGGATTAACGATAGTGTGGCATAATAACATTCATCTAGAATTGATATCATCACATCTAAATGTTTGTCATTTTAAACTAATAATAAATGAAAATGTTGTAGACTTAACATGTATTTATGGAGCGATTGAATCAGATGATAAAGTCGAGCAATGAGAGCATATTCAACAATTTGGCCAACAAATTTCAAATCCTTGGCTACTGATAGGTGCTCTAAATTTCATTATGGATTCATCCTTCATCCAAAAAACAAGGAGGGAATAACACAAGCTCCAGCATTAAAGTATTCATCATTCAGATAATTGACTCATTAAGTTTAAAAGATGCAGGATATGAAGGAGACCCCTTTAGATGTTCAAACAATCGTCAAGGCAAAGCAAACATTTGTGAAAGAATTGACAGAGGTCTGCTCTCCTTCAAATGGATCCAACTTTTCCCTAACACAAAGGTACTCCATTTAGCAAGAGTGGGTTCTGACCATACTCCTCTATTATTAGACTCAAATCCTTTTTCAGATAAAACCCAAAAACCTTTCAGATGTCTTAGATCCTGGATTTCTCATTCATCTTTATCTGACTTTCTAAAAGAATCCTAGAACCAGCATCCAGATTTAACTCTTTTGTCTAAACTAAATCTTCTGTTGACCTTACCAAATGGAACCAATTTTTTTGGCAATATTCATAAAAGTATTAAAAATCTAAATTCCAAACTAGAAAACTTATATAAATCAGGTCAACACAGTCTAGTGATTAAAAAACATAAAGAATTACAAGAGGAGCTTGGTAAATGGTACAAAATAAAAAATGATTACTATCACCAATTATCAAGAGATAATTTTTTTAAAGAATTTGATCAAAATACATAATACTTCTATGCTGCTGCTTCTAATAGGAAAAAATAAATTCGATCAATTCTCTCAGAGACCCTTCTGGTTTATGGCTTCAAGATAGAGATCAAATTTACTCACTTCTTCAACATCACTTCTCTCAAATAAGTTCATCCCGATAGGCTGGTACCAATAATAAGTTCATCCCAACATCACATCTCTTTCTGATTTCATTGTACCTCGCATATCTCAAGATGAAAATAATTTTCTCATTCAAATTCCTTCCCATGATGAAATTTGGCACACTTTAAATAAAATGAATCTTTGGGGTGCATCGGGCCCAGATGGCTACCAACCGGGATTCTTAAAATCCCATTGTGACATTTTTGGAACAAAATTATTAAACAGATTCAGAAAAAAATTGAAATTGGAATCCTTCCTATTGACCTTAACTCTAATTTTTTAACATTGATACCAAAAAACCAAACGCCTCAAACCCCTACAGATATTAGACCAATAAGCTTAAATAATGCAGTTTATAAATTAATATCTAAAATATTAGCCAACCGTCTAAAACCGCTCCTAAATCATTTTATCTCTCCTAATCAATCGATTTTTCTTCCCGATAAACAAATCACGGATAATATCATTATTGCTCATGATTTAATTCATTCCATGAAAACCTCCAAAGCAAAAAAAGGTTTTTTGGCGTTAAAACTTGGCCTTTCTAAAGCCTTTGACCCTGTGGAGTGGCCTTTTTTAGAAAATGCCTTATTAGCTTTTGGGTTCAATCCAAATTAGGTCAATCTTACAATGCAGTGTATTACCACTTCTTCTTTCTCTATTCTTCTCAATGGTTCTCCCTGTCCTAATTTTCATACCTCAAGAGGAATTCGATAAGGTGATCCTTTCTCACCTTACCTTTTCCTAATTTGTATGAAAATCCTATCTAGGCTCCTGGATAAGCTATTTTATATAAGAAAATCCCGGATATCAAAATTAATAAAAATGCTCTGACTATTTCCCACTTTTTTTCGCCGACGATTGCTTTCTTTTTACCAAAGCAGATTTAGGGGAAGCCAAAAATTTATTGGAAATCCTCAACCTCTTTGGTCAAATTATGGGTCAATTAGTAAACTTAAAAAAATTAGGTATTTTTCTCAACCCTAAGATCCACCATAAACATAGTAAAATAATAGCAAAAAATTTAAAAGTCCCATTTCTAACAAAAAATGACAAATACCTTGGTACCCTCTTTTCTTTGATAAAAATAAAAATGAAAATTTTAAACCCTCACTTCAAAAATAATATTCTTCGCTTCAAGGCTGGAAATCTAAACTTCTTTCCCAAGCGGGTAGAACTGTCCTCATCATATCCATTTTACAATTTTACCTTACTTATCAAATCCATGCCTTGCTTTACCGAAAACAACTCTAGACAATCTGAATCATGTTCAAAGAGATTTTTTGTGGAACAAAGACAGGAAAAGAGGCAAAGATAGTTATTTAAAAACCTGGACAAGCATCTGCAAACCCAAATCGCAAGGAGGTTTAGGTATTAAAAACCCTCACAAATTCAATATAGCATTATTAACAAAACTTGCCAGCAGACTCATTTTTGAACCCAATAGTTTTTGGGTCAAAATTTTAAAAGCAAAATATTTCCCTTACACCCACCCCTTTAACTCAAGGAAAAAATCAAGTCTATTTTGGATTTGGGCTATCATTCAAAAGGGTTTAGAAATGATAAAAGATAACTACATTTGGAAAATTAAAGATGGAAAATCCACAAATATATGGAATGATCCTTAAATGCCAAATATTCTTAATCCTAATAGTAATGATGAAAATACCCCTCAATTATTTAATGAATTAATGACAAAATGGACAATGGAATGTCCCTCTCTTAGAAAATTTATTTCCTCGGGACTTACAAAAAAAAATTCTATCTATCTCTCCGAGTTTAGAGTGTCCTGATACTTTAAAATGGAAACACCATCCTTCCAGTATTTTCTCGGTCAAAAATATTTAATTTCTTATTAGATCACCCAAATAGTGATACAATTTTTTCTTGGAAGAAAATTTGGAATTTAAAAGCCATACCGAGGATTAAACTTTTCATATGGAAACTAGTAAATAAAGTTCTACCTACTACCATCCTTTTGGCTAAGTTTAACCCTGAATTAAATTCTTCATGTGTATTATGTTCCTCAAACAGTAATGAATCAGAACAACATCTCCTTTTAGATTGTCCCTTCTCAAGATCTATTTGGCTTTATTACTCTCTTTCATTAGGAAATAACAACCATTCCCCAATATCTGAGTGGGTTTCCTCCTGGTTAAACTCTCAAATTTATTCTAAATTCTCAAACAAAATTGGCACCATACTATGGTTCATATGGAAACACAGGTGTCCGGTAATATTTGATAGAATCACTCCTTCCGCTCATAATTTAATAGATTAAATAAATAATTTCTTCCAAGAAGACAAATTCAATTTTCCCTCAACCTCTTGTCAGACCCTAACTCTCGGTAAACAATTAACTCTTAATACATCAAATGAGTTTGGATCATTTGGGGAAGTAGACTGGATCATATTCATCGATGCATCTTTCAAAGAAAAAGATCTATCTATGGGATATGCTTTTATTTTGTACTCGGTGGATAATGAATCACTCATGCATATTAAAGTGGGATCAGGTTGGGCTTCTTCAGCTCTTTATGCAGAAGCTATAGCACTTCTTAAGGCATCATTCTGGCTCCAAAGCAACACACTATCAAGTGTTACCATTCTCATAGATTGTAAACAACTTGTAGACAACATTATACATAAAAGTACAACATCTCAGTGGCTATCCGAAAACACTATATACAGAGCTACTGCTATTTTGAAGAAGTTACCTCAAGCGCAAATGCAATATATCAACAGGAAAAACAATAAAACAACGGACAAATTGACAAAAACAACAAAAATAAAGAAATTTCAACAAATATCATCTTATATCTAATATGTTAATGATAAAAAAAACATTTGTTTTAATTTTAATAAAAAAGAGATTGATTATCTGATGTATTATTTGAATTAGTTAATATAATACGGTTTTCTAAAATAAGGTGTTATTGAACTACACAAGAGTACAAGACCCTATTCTGTCATTGTGTGGATCCCCACGGAGAAAAACCAAGAGCCCCAAAAACAGGAATATATTCACCAGTATGGTTTACCACCACCTATAGAAGTGCGCCGTTGGAATTTTACTCCATTCTTATTTCTTAGTATTTGATTATTATCCACTTCTCGGATTGCAATCATCAATTCAAGTATGGCACAAGTAGAAGAACACTTCGATGTTCTTACAAAAACAGGTGAAAAAACTGGACTTACTAAACCCAGGTAACACTTCTTCTTCTTCTTCATCCAAAACCATCAAATTTTTAACGAATTGTTAGGGTTTAAGTTGGTTATTGAATCTGAATACAGATTTTCTTGATTTAATTTTTGTTTATTTATATTCATTTGGTAATTTGTTGATCAGGTCGGCTGTACATAGAGATGGGAATTATCATCGAGCAGTTCATGTATGGATATATGCTGAGACTACTCAAGAGTTACTTGTACAACTTCGTGCTGACAACAAAGATTCTTATCCAGGGTTGTGGGATATATCTAGTGCTGGTCATATTTCCGCTGGAGATTCATCCCTTGTATCTGCTAGGTAATTTCAACCAGTTTATACATAGATGCCATTGCTTCGATTCTGCATCATCTAAAGTATCTACAGAATAGTTGCTTTGAATCTGCGCTGTTAATATAGTATCGAGGAGGATTTGTTCATTCTACGTGTTATACGGTATATTGTTAGGAATTTGCATAGGAAAGTGATATGAAGTTTGCCTGGTAGTTCCAGATTAGTGTAAGGAGTACATCAAATAATGAACAAAATGTTAAATAAATTAGTATTGACCATTTCTCCTCATTTCAGTTCTTTTTATTCACTGAGCAGAAGAGATATACTATTATGCTTGATCTTTGGAATATTTGCTAGTTTTTATTTTATCCATTTCGTTATCATTCGATCGTATCTAAATTCTTACATTGCCCATTTTCCTTCTCTTCAGGAGAGAACTTCAAGAAGAACTAGGCATAACTCTACCAAATGATGCATTTGGAATGATTTTTGTTTTTCTTCACGAAACGTAAGTAGAATTATTCTCTTGAATGGTCTAATATTTTATGAAGGCATTATGAACTGAACGTGATTAGGCATATATATTCTTGAATACAAATGATTTCTATCAGTAATTTACTAGTGAAGTAGCCTCCTGCATAAATCGATTAACTTTGTGATGTAGTGTAACAAATAATGGAAATTTTATCAACAATGAATTCAATGATGTGTATCTTGTAACAACTGTTGATCCAATCCCGCTGGAGGCTTTTACTCTTCAGGTGAGAATATTACATTGGTTATTTACCAAAATTGCTTTTGAACATGTCCTTTAAGTTCCACTACTCCACTACTATAATCTAGCTTATGTTTTCCTCTTACAATCTTTTTTGTCAGACGCCGACGTTATAAGCCTGTATTGATCTTGTTTCCATCTTTCTGTTTACTGCAAGGAAGCATTTTGGTCTATATTATACTTGCAGATCTAGTCTTATCACTCTTTTACTCCAAACATTGAACTCATAACATGCTACCAACATCTTTCTCTTTCATATCCTGTGTTCTTATGTTTGATACTTCTTTGCTGGTAGCTCTTTGTTAGGCTTGACCTGATGATTCATTTGTTGGTCCTTCAATTTCTATCTCTTTTCTGTTTGTTGGTGAATGTAGACTCTGTTTGTTAAGCATAAACCAGATTTGTTTAAGCGCTTCGACCTAGCATTTTTTTTCTTTGTTTTTATTGTTTGTTAAGCTTAAGATCTGAACCAATTTGTTTTCTTGCTTTTCTATATTTTTGTAGGAAACAGAAGTTTCCGCAGTTAAGTATATTAAGTGGGAGGAGTACAGGAGCTTACTTGCAAAAGAAGATCCTGATTATGTCCCTTATGATGTTACTGGGGGATATGGACAATTATTTGATATTCTTTCAAAAAGGTAGTTGCAAGAAGTGAGTGTGGAGTCACAATCTCCATGTTTCTTAAGCTCGTTGTGCACCTTTATCTTTTCTGAACTCCTGAGTCCTGACTTTTTAGTTTATTCTATATTTAAAACTCGATTATTAAATCTAAGGTGCATCTTCTAGTTTCTCCTTCTGATGTGTTTGTATGTTTTGCTCATCCTTGTATTGGTGTTCAAATGACTCAATATTAGACTCAAACATTAGAATTTTTAGAATGTGGAATTAGAAAATCTTGATAGACTGTACAATATTTATCCAAGACTATCACTAACAAAGAAAAACGGTATGTTTCAAAAAAGAAAGCAAATGAGTGCCAACCATATCTAACAATCAAGGCTTTCTCAATTGTCAAATCAGGGACTCTGTTGATTGATACTTTGTTGGTATGATACAAATTGGTCTCTGATATCCTTGCTTCCTACTTGTGCTTTGTCTGCTTTTCTCCACATGGCCATAAGTGGGAAATGGAGCGCTTAATTAATCACATGGTGCCAGCACTTAGTTAACCATTTTCCCTCTTATAGGGAACGATGTTTCTCCTAGCCATTGGCTTCTTTTCATGTTCCATGTAATTTTGTTCGCTTGAAGTAACTTAACCAAGTAGTCAACTTTATGCTTGATAGTTGGTACTGTAACTACTGTCTGGAATTATCTTTCTTACCACTTAGCAAGTTTCCATTTCATAGTCCATGTTGTTCATTTTTTTTTACAATACTTCTGAAGGTACAAAGACAACACAGAAGAACGCATCCTATCTTTGCAAAAGCAACTTGATCGATATGCTTCTATTTCTCTTGGTGCAGAGGTGAATAACTTTTTCTTACATTAGAGTTTCACTGTTATAATTTTTGTTCTGGGATATGTAATGATGATAATTAGTTTGGGTGGTTTTGTTTTATTGATGTATCAACAGTTACAACTTATACTTAAAACAGTTATGAGTTTTCCGGGCTAATTTGTTTGTGTGGTTTTTACTACTAACATTGGCGTTGTGCTTTGTCTTGGCCTCATTTATTTTGTACAGTTGTCTGGTGTTACTGAAGCAGACAAAGAAGCTCTTGTCCTACTTATTAAAGCAGCAGAGGTCTTGGACGAAATCTTCTACTCACAGGTTTGGCACGGTGTAGTTTCTGAGTATAGACATGCGTCCAAAGGAGGTTCAGTTGAAATGCTTCCATGATTGTCTTCCTGCATATTGGCCTATTGAATTTTTTCTATTTTTCTCCATCTGTTAATTTATTCATTCTTATTTGGTAATCAAAATCACGCGATCCCTTATGTACTATTGGTATATCAGTATAATTAGTTGTCACTCAAAAATAGATAAAAAAGATTACATAACAAAAATAAATAAATATGTGTTACCTTCAAGTAATTGAATTCCCCTGCTTTTTCTGGAATGAATTGGTGGACTACTCGCTAATAAAGACGGTTTCATCTTAATGTTTATTGATCTATATCTATGTTATTTGATGTGGCTGATTTTGATGAGCTAGACCATACCTCAGTTGATGGGCAAGTGCAACCATGAGATAGTGATTCAATTCGTCATTGTCTAAAGCTGATGCTTTTACTATTATTTGTTTTTAGGTTTGGTGCTGCAATCCAACACTTAGAGATTGGCTGAAGGAGTGTTCCCATCTATCTAAGTTGGACAAATTGAAATGGATGTATTACTCAATCAATAAGAGCCCTTGGTAATAACTATTCTATTCCTTGTATAATTAAGTATGTTTCCTTATAGAAGTTTGTAAGAGGTTTTGGTCTTCGTCTGTCTCAAATTCGTTGTAGCTACTTATACCTTCATATTTTATTCTCCTCCAAATGCCTTTCTTCGATTAACAGGTCTTCCCTTGACGAGAATGCAGCATTTATGACCTCTGCGGATTCTGCAGTCAAGTTGCTTGTAGACTGTGCAAAACGTATACCTGGGTGGAAAGGTCTCGAGTATAAAGCTGCATTTCCAGTAGCAAAACCCCCTGGTGCAAATTTCTACCCTCCGGATATGGACAAAAAGGTAATGCATGCGCATACTGCTTACAATGATTTGGTGTTCCTTGACATATTATTATTTTCCTCACTCCAAATATTGGCTGCTGCATATTGGAACGTTGCAATTATGTGTATGGAAAGGCTAATCTTTGTGTGGTAAACTTGTCACTGATGATATTTTTTCTATTTTGTGACAGGAGTTTGAGTTGTGGAAGAACAGTTTAAGTGACAGTCAACAAAAAGATGCAACTGGATTCTTTAATGTAATTAAAAGGCACAGTGAATCTAGTTTTGCTGATTCCCTCCCTGAAAATACACATGGTAGTAGTAATCAGGTCTCAGCGTTCAGCAATGATCTTCATATTGTACCGTTTTGTCAAGAGTATAACCCATTTCTTATGAAAGCTGCTGAACTGCTTCGTAAAGCAGGGGATTTGACAGACTGTCCAAGGTAAGCAGTTCGCAGAATATCTCAAGGATGGTTAAGGTGGATTATGTTGTTACAAGATATCTCTTCGGTGTAGCGATTAAGGTTTCTAAACTCACCATTGTGCTGCTATACAGTTTAAAGAGGTTGCTGAAGACCAAAGCTGATGCTTTTCTTTCAAACGATTACTACGACTCTGACATAGCTTGGATGGAGTTGGTTAGTGATATTCATTATGGAAAAAAGTTTGTTAGTTAAAGAGTTTACCAGGTTTAGTTTACTTTGCTGGATATAGATTACCAAGTTACTATATGTTTTTGAGTATTCTTGCATGCATGATCTCTCATATCTGTCTTGAGATTAATTGATGCTCGTTTAGGAGTTGGTTAAGATACCGAAGCTGATGTTTTTGGTGCATGTTAGAATTTATTCTTTTCAGTCACTTTCATATTGCAACTTATCAAATTAGTAAAAAATTATTGCATAAGGCTGACTATTTATCTCTTCTTTATCTTTTTCACTAGTTTAGCAATTCTCTTATCAACTAAGTACATGATAGATGAAGTATGGTTGGTAAACAATGTTTAACTCCCTCGGTAGACATTTCGAGCAAGGTTCGGCCCGTCGGGGATGGGACTCGGATTGGGGATCTGTGATCCACGCCGATCCACTGCGAGACACCTATGCAGTGGATTGGCTGATCCTGTCCGACCCTCACAACGATTTTATGGCCGATCCAGATTTGCTTTGATCGGAGTGGGCAAGGAAAATCAATCGTAGCACTTCACCGATTACCATAACTTCGTAAATCTTTTCTTGCTCTTTAATGAACTTTGATTTTCATGAGCATCATCGCAATGCTACCTTTTACTGCCTAGAACTTCCACACTTTGCATGATCTTTTTTTTGGTGTGTTCCGCTCATTCCTCGTTTCAGCTGGCAGCTGACTTGTTTTTAAGGGTTTCATGGATTAATATTCCTTTTTTTTTAATGCTCATTGCATCTCTTGACCAACATTGATGTTTGTTTTATCCTCTTTCAGGATTCTAAACTGGATATTACAATTGGTCCGTATGAGACATATGAAGATGGAATATTTGGGTACAAGGTAGAGCTATAGACCTTTTCTCTTACCTTTATCTGCAAAAGTGTAAAACTTTCTAGTTTTAGTTGTAAACTGCTGCACGGACATATGGTAATTCGTAATCCCTTATACTGGCAATTTATCTTGTTTACATTATGGATCTTTTTGTTTCATATCTTTCCTTCTTTAGGTACATGATTGAGTGTGTATATATCATTTGTATCTCTGATTTTGGTTCTGCTTTTGCTTCTGAGCTTATAAGTTACATTATATATTGCTAGGCTACCTTTGAAGCATTCATTGGAGTGTGAGATGACAAATCAACCTCCCAAGTTAAACTCTTCGGTAATCATTTAAAGGTTCGGTTAACTATTTCATTAACCCACTTTCAATTACTTTCATCAATATATTTTTCCTAATACGGACAGGATTGTCTAGGTTCTGGAACAAAATCTTCCATTGGACGATTCATACAAATCGAAAAATGTGGTTGCTGCTCCTATACGTGTAATTCAACTTTTGTATAATGCAGGGGTGAGTTTCCTATCATCCTCTACTGATATTGTTTACCCAATTAGCTAGGACGCACATTTTGAACATTTTGCATACTTATATCGAGGAGAAATCAAAAGAAATCCCTAGCACTGAGAGGGCATTTTGCTGAAACTTTGTTTGAAATACTTGTTTTCTCAAGCTTTTATCAAATAACAAATGATGTTTTTCTATTAAAGAATAAGTAATGAATGTGGGAATTCTGTTAAAATATGTTTAATTAGAAAAGGAAGGTACAAGTTACTCTTTTAGAAGGGAACAGAAAGCACATGCGACTTTTGGTGAATGATTAACAATTGCTGTTGTTTAGGTATTTCGGTGAAATTTTTTAAGTTTGGTGATTCAAAGGCTGGTCTTGAAATGATAAACTAACTGCACCTGCCTTGTGAAGCTGACAGTGACTTCCTTCATCTTTTCTCTTTGGCCTTTCTGTGTGGATGTTCTCTTTAGTGCTCTTAATCATCAATAATTTAACACTAAATCGACCAAAGAGAAAATGGAAGGCAAATTACTTGCTGGGCAGAACCATACAGATGTAACTGCATGTCATTTATCTTTTTATTTTATTTTATTTTTTTTATCGGCCAAGAAAAGATATATTGATCAAAAAAAAAAAAAGGTACAAAAGATTTGAACCCCTTAAAGAAAGAACTAGTAACAGGCTACTAGCTGAATTAGGGAGGTTCAATTAAACTCTTGGCAATTGACCATTACATCTTCTGTATGCTGGGTTTGTGAAAACTTAGTGGTTCACTCAGCTAAACCGCGTTATTCACTGCGTCAAAAAAGCAATTATGGCGCAAACTGAATTTTTTATTTAAGAACTTTGCATGTCATACATATCTTGGTTTTTGAAATCGCCGTGGTCCGTGGAAATTCATTTTAATTTTAAATTACATAGATATTTATACTTTTTGATTCTTTCTTCAGGATGTGAAGGGCCCTCAAACCGTGGCTTTCAATTTGCCAAATGATGAACGTATAGTAAATGAGCGTGGAACATCAATGGTTATGCTCAAGAATGTTTCAGAGGCCAAGTACATCTTCTATGTGTTATTGCTACCAATTTCTTTAACTACAGAATAATTCTTACCCAGGTCTAATGGCTCCATTGAGCAGTAAAGTTGTGGAATCTAATCCCTGTGAGTTGTCTATGTTACTAGGTTCAAGCATATCCTTCAACCTATTGCTGCAGTATGTATTACACCAGATCAGAGGGAACTTGTAGATTTTGATTCTTTCTTCACTCATACAATCTGTCATGAGTGCTGTCATGGGATAGGACCTCATACCATAACACTTCCAAGTGGTCAGAAGTCCACAGTGAGATTGGTGAGAGGACCTAATCATTTTTTAATTCCGTTTGAACCTTCAACACTGCTTCAGCTTCCATGGCATTTCCCTGTTTTAACCATACCTTTTACATATAAATTCAAGATGGCCCAAATGTATTACTGTAACACATGTTACAATTATTGTGTCCTAATGAAAAATGCTTTAGAAACATTAGTACGATAGGATGGTGCCATGATTGTTGAGTTAATATTTTCACATTAACTAAATATCCTTGATGTTTGTTATCAACAATGAAATACCTTGAAAAACAAATATTAAAACCACAGAGAAGTAAAAGAATTATATCCATAGGGTGATGGGGTTGGGTCAAGGCTGCATTAACAAATTGTTTAATAAGCTCCTCTGCTCATATTGAAATATTGACTACGTATAATGAATCAAAGGTTCTTCTGATGTATTTTTTCTTCATTGTGGATGAAGGAACTGCAAGAACTCCACTCAGCTCTGGAAGAAGCAAAAGCTGATATCGTCGGCCTATGGGCACTTAAATTTCTTATCAACCAGGTCAGTTACAAACTTGCAGTGGACTCTTTTAATACGTCTGTTGCATTCAAGAAATGGTTATTTCAGACTACACCAAATAATTTACTATTGGAACCAACTTGGGTTAAAATAATTTATAGGACTATGCCTTCTCCTATGTTCAACTCCTTGTGGAGCATGCAGAGATGCACAAGCCACGTTCATCTTATTTCAGTATTTCTATACTTGAGAAATTTAATACAGTAGGAGAGCTTTATGTTTTATCGTGAAAAAAAAAGAGTGCCACTACATTTCGTAGGAAAATCTCCAGTACTTTTAGCTACACAAATTTTAGTCTATTGTTCACTCTTCTGCATCAAATTTTATTAATTTCTCTGAATTCCTTTTTTCAGGGGCTGCTTTCTAAAACCTTGTTAAAGTCTATGTATGTTTCCTTTCTTGCGGGATGCTTTCGTTCAATACGTCTTGGATGAGAAGAAGCCCATGGGTATTATTTCATTTTTCTTACTTCAATATACCAATTAGTGTAGAATTCAAATAAGCTAGGTTACTTAATTTATCTAACAGATATTTACTATATTAAAACAGAAAAGGACAAGCTTTACAGTTCAACTGGTTATTTGAGAAAGGCGCCTTCATTTTGCTTGTAGATGGGACCTATTCTGTCAATTTCACTGAGGTACGAAAATAAGTAGGTTCTTAGTTTTCCCTTTTATGTATCTCTACACAAATTGAATTCATACAATATCCCTTGAGTGATAGGTTGAACCAGCGGTTGAGAGCCTTAGCAGGGAGATACTAACCATTCAGGCTAAAGGTGACAAAGCTGCTACTGACTTACTCCTTCAGAAGTATGGAAAAACGACAGATCATCTTCAAGCTGTGATGGATAAACTAGAAAAGATTTAGGTAGTGATTCCTTTAAAATTAGTATTCGTGCATGAGAAAGTTGTATATTTGTATCAACAAACCAGAGATGTGATCCTAGAACTATTACCATGCCTATATCATTTTTTTTTCTCATGACTTTTTGTGATTCCTGGTTTGGTTACTCATTGTTTTCCTGATGGCTCCAGGTACCGGTGGATATAGCACCTGTTTTTACTGTCGCTGACAAGATAATGTCTCAAAATCTTGTCTGACCACGATTCAGCTTCTTGCTCGGGTTAACTGAAGCCTCAAATGTCTTGAGATAAGGTTTCAAATGTATATTTAGTAAGAGAAGTTTGATTTTAAAATCTGTTTTGTATTTTTTAGCTTTCAATTTTCTAAGGCAAGTAGGTGGGTAAGCAATGTGCTGTGGATGGATTTAAAAATGGTGGGAAATTGTTCATCACATCTCTTAAATATTGCAACTTTTGAATACGTTTAACGGTTTAATCATTTAAGAACTCCACTTTCATCTCCTCTTCAAGTCTCGTTGTTCTTATAAATGTAGCAAGGAAACCTAACTAATCCTTACGGCGTCATTCCATTTTGTCTTCAAAATCGTAGATACTAGACATTCTATTAAAATGCAGGGGGTGTAGATGCTCGCTGATCATGTTGGATGAATAAGGATTTGTAAATGCCAAACAACAGAGATTCACATAAACGGAAATGTTTAGTGGAGCTATAGAAAGGTTCATATCTTGGCTCTTGTCAATAGAAAGAAAAGACACATTTGTCTTGTCTCGAGTAAATCTCATCAAAAAGGTCAGTAGTGCAAAAATCAATCGAATAAAATTTGCGAAAACAACTTATCCAAGATTTCATAAAATTGAAGCCGGATAATTCTATTGTTCAGTGAAGAAACTTCAAAATCGTCGGAAGGGCAGATTTTAAGTTAAAATGTGCAGCGTGCAACAATTGAGACGGCACATATAATGGAGGCCTGGGGATGTTCTTTATAACAATTGTTTTGAGTCATGAATACAAAATGATAGAAGATATAAGTATCTCTAGACAACTTTCAGCTCTTTGAGCCATGCTGTATGCGAGAAACAGCTCTTGCATAAGCACACAGCCTGTCCTCCATAGCGTCTTCAAATACTAAACCTTTTTCGTCTGCTGCTGCAGCTGCTAGTTCTAAAATGAGTTTAGAAAGCTGCACACAAATATCCGGATCAGATGTAGAATGATTTGACTGATCTCTTGAAAGGGGATATGCACAATAATTGATAATGTTAGCTTGTTCAATCAGTTCTGCCTAGTGCCTACAAATAACAAAAGAATTTGATAGACGACTATGCATAATTTGCAGTGCGGAGCTCAACATTCTACATCCATGAACACCACATATAATATCTAATACGAAAGTTCTATTTGTATTATAGACCATATAGCGTTCCATTTCATACTCTAATTACATCAATCGCAAAATTCTTCCTTTGTTTTTCTTCGATGATACACGCTCCTAGAATGTTCTGTGCCCTATGATTACTAGTTTCAACAAGCATACACGTTTTCTGCACTTTTCGGAGTTCATGTTAATGAAGTAGACAACTATCCACAGCATACCTCATTTCTATGCTCTTTCTCTACAGCACACGGTTGCTCCTGGATGAAGTGCCCCAACAAGCATGAAAGAACAAATCCATATCAATTTCTCTAGCATTTGCTTCTGGAAGCATTCTTCTCAACAACCTAAAAACCCATAGCCGCCATCAATAAAAATGAGTACACCAAAAGAAACAAATCTACATGAAATCCCTTACCTTGCAAGAAAGCCCTCCAGCTTGCAACCTTGAAGCCACTGCGGAACCCCATTTTCCATAAGCTGCTGTCAATCCCTCTGGATTAGTATCAGTTTTCCCATCAATAGGAGGTTCTCCAAGCTTTGAGACACCAAAATAAGCCAGCACTTGATCAGCATCACTTAACCCTTTACTCTGAAGCCATGGCTCAAGCATCCCATTCTGGAAAAAAAACAAATCTGCTGAAACTTAAGTCCCATAATCTTCATGGAGGAGTAGTAATCTTTTTCCATTAATTTTTTTTTGAAACTTTGATTAAGAAAAAATGAGAGAAGGGTACCGTTCCATCGAGATTGAGGGTAGATTGAAGAACAGCTTCAAGATCATCATTTCTAGTACAAACTAGAATAGGACCAGAGAAATCTAATGGAATTGATTCACCCATTTTAATGAGTAAGTCATTACCATTACCCATACTTTGTAATGCTTTCCCAACACATCCACCGCCAACAATAATAGCAGGAACAACGTTTGCTGCAGCCATGACTGTTACTGGTTTTGCAGAGTTGGTACTGAATTGTCTAATTCTATTTGTGGGGGTTTTTTGTAAAAAAATTGCACAAAAATGAGGAACTAGTTGAGACTGCTGCTGCAACCATTATGTTTCTGAAGGTAACGAGGCTTCTTGGTTAAGTGCGACATGTTCAGTGGTTACTTTTTGACTCGAGACTGAATCACAATGCAAAAAATAGGAGCCACCCATTTTGAGATTCATTTATCTGATTTTTTTCAGTTTTTGTCGTATGGCTTTACGCCCATATACGTACTATGTAATGCGACTGATTTCTCTTAATAAAATATTTTTATCTCTTTTTTCTATTATGTGTTTATTATCTGTATACTTTATCATCACGAAGCTAAACCGTGAAGCTAATGTCGGGGTTTTCTTATTTCCCAATTTCGTGTTTTGAGTGAGAGAGAAAGAACAAAACAGTGAAACCATTAATTTGATTTCATCGATCCATCTCTGCATCTTTCCCTCTGATATCTCTAGAAATCCCTGGAGATTGTTTTATCTTTGATTAGTGAGAAAAGCTAACTCAAAACCCTAGATTCAAACTTCAAGATCAGAGTGCAGATATATAGTTAGTGGATTCCCTTGCCACAATGGGAAATGCAAATATATGAATCTACTACTCAGAAAACACAAATAGTTTGGTCGAGAAAGCGTCTGTTCCTCAAAGATTCATAGGAAATAGATGAAACGTGATGATCAGAATCTTCATCAGAAAATGAATCTGACAGGGTAACCAACGAAGAACTTCATCGATATTACAATCTGAAGATTCAATCGTCAACACAAATTAAAAGATAAGTTCTATCTTTACTCTCCATTTAAATCCATCTGTGGTTGTTAATTCATCGATTTCAGCAAAAAAAGAAAAAAGGTCTTACGGTTCTTGAAAACCCCGATTTTACCGATTTGATCTAGAAATCCTTATTCAAAGTATGATTAGAATACAAAATTATAATCTCCTAATATTTATCTTACTTTTGAGATAATAATCTCGAAAAAATTATACAATTTTTTTTTTTTAGGTTTTCTTGATTTGAAATAAATCAATCTTTTTACCTCAAATCTCGATATTGGTCTTTAGATCTCTAATCAGCATCATTGGACTTCTATTACCCAATTTCATTGATTTTATTTTCATGAAATTTAATATTTTCTGCCTCATATTGAACTTATGATTGTTCTTGATGAATTAAATGATTCTAAATCAAGATGTATTTAGCTATTTAACAAGGTAACGACAGGAAAAATATGATTCCAATATAATAGAATCTGTTGTCTAATTTTGTAATGATTTTCTTCAGAAATATTGAGCAGAACCCCCTTTAATGGTGGAGTTGTTATATCAGAGTCCAACAAAGCTGAACTCTCTTAAGAGTAACATGTAGCCTCATCAAATTGCACAGCTATTGAACCAAATGAAAGATAAGTATTTACTTTTCTTTTACAGTTTCTGATTAATATAAAGCATGATTCATAATAATCATAAATGAACGCCAACTTGCAAGAATGTATGCATAAATCTGTTGAGCATCATCTGGTGTTTCTCATAAGCATGAACACAATTCCACATGATTAAAACATTATCTTGTTCTGAAGATAAGATAAAGCATAAATTGCCTTATAGTAAGAATGATTTTGAATATTCTTGAGCTGGATCTCTGAACTTGCAAGTGACATGTGATATCACTCTTTGAGTAGAACTCCCAGATTAGGGTCCATTGTAGCTCTTAGAAACATACCTGCTGATCTTGTTAAAACTCTTTCTTTATGATTGAAGTATGCCAATCTATCTGCAAGATTAATTGCTTAACTTTACATGTATCTAATTTTGTATCCCAAACTCAACAAATTCATATGCTTAAATTTCTGAAATTTGGATTGTTAGGCTGTTGAGCCCTTAATACAATTTAACTGAATATTTTGCTATAACTTATACTTGAATAACATAAATGCTTTTCGGAATTGCTGCATGATGTACAACTAAAGTGATAAGATTTGATTCACTTGCAAGAAAATGACTCAATGTTTCAAAGAGCAGAAACTTGACCAAGGAGCTATAGTAGTTCAAAGTCACAGCCAAGTAGTGGAACTACCACAGAACTGATAAAGCATCAGCCCAGTATTGAATACGATAAGTAGCACAATCTCTAATTGCATATGAATCAGTGTTTTAAGAACCGGACCGGACCGGCTGGTCCGACCAGTAAACCAGCGAACCAGTCCAAAATCTGGGTTGGGTCAACTGTGACCCTGTGATTTTTTAGAAAACCGCTCTTTATTTTATGAACTGGGCGAACCAGCCGGTTGAACCACCGAACCTGGTGACCAGACCGGGTGTCCGGTTTGATCAAATCAAAAGAAATTCCCTTCATTGAGAACTTCATATAAGAAAAACCACAGACTTTCCTTTCTTCTCAACTATGTCAAATTAAACCACCAAAATCATCACATATTATATCTTTAGTATCATTCCTTAAGAGATAATGTTGTGCGGAAGAAGACGGGGAAGAAAACGACTCTAAAACACATACAAATAGTGATAGTGATGTCAAACTTATTATGTAGTACTTCTCATTCTTATTATCTGAATAGTAACATCTATCTGAATCCTTTGGTTTAGCCCAAAAAATGATCACTTGCATTGTTGAAACCAAGCTGCATCTCAATAAAAGGTCCCACGATTATCTCTTGAAGCTAAGTATCTTCAACTTGTACACTAAGGTTAATGAAAAGATCTTGCAGCTGCATGCATACCTTATATCTTGAATCTGTTAAGACAGTTCTAACTTTATGTAGTACATACAAATTTCAGTTGAATCATTCATATGAACAAGCTTGTGAAAATGGTTGCAGAACCATTAGGAATCCATGTTACAGGATAATAAGTTATACCTGCTAGTTTGCAGCTGAAAATAGCTTTTGAACTTTAAATCAGTAACATGATCATTAGCTGAGCTTAGTTGTTTAAACAACAATCAACTATCTCTGTCTTTACGATGCTGAGAATTGCCATGAGTTTGAATGCTTACAATCTAGCTTAACAAACAAATCTAGTTGATATATACTTAGCTATCACACAGCTTATCTTGAAATTAGTATTGCTTTAGCTTAAAATTATAAAAATTATAGTTTGGTGAATGAGTGACATGTATAAATAGCTACTTCAATGATAGACACGTTTTCTGTTAATTATTCTCATATTTATATTATTTTTTCTCAATTTATGTATGTTATCATTTTATATTTTTTTAGGTATTTTTGGAAGAATAAACTTTCGTGGAAGAATCGGCTCGAAAAGTGTTGGAAACACCCAAAAAAAGTGTTAAAGGCACCCGACATTAGTTAAAGGCACTCAAGAAATTTGAAACCAAAATTTGGCGGGAACTTAATTCTTCCCATCTGCGTGATTTCGTTAACATGTTTGGGAGAATTTTTAGCTTTTAAGGCAAGATTATTCTTGCCTTAATAAGAGGAGTTCAATAAGTGTGGGATTCTCGAAAATAAGCAAACAAAATCTCGTGATTAAACAAAACAAGTTGCCGCGGTTGAAAAAGGGGAAAGAAATATTCTCTCGGTCATTCTGTGTAATAGGGAGATAATATCGTATAACAAGAATATCTCCTCGAGCTGAACTAGGCAACAACACAGAATCAGCAAGGAAGAAAATATTAACGAGAAGAAAGAAAATTATTCCCGTGATGAATTCACATTAACAAAGATTATATTTGGAGGATCTGTGGTGTATATATAGGCTGTTGAGGAGTCTGAGAAGGGTTATCGAGTGATTGGGAACCTAACAGAGAGTTTGGAGAAGAAAACAGAGGAGAAAAATCATGTTGCAGAAATTCCGCTCCTGCTGCAAGAAGAAGAACACAAAGAACATAAGACTACAAGCAACAGTCATTTATTTCAGAAGTGTCGTTTATTTTAAAAATATTGTAACAGATATTAACAGGATATACTTGAGTTAGCAACACTTTATTTGTAACAGTGAGTCTGAACGCCTATACAACGTTTCAAATTCGTTGTGTTCATTATTTTCTCTCTATTTCATCTTTGTAAACAACTTTTGAGCCATGAATACATTTTTGAGAGGATGTTTACTATGATGAGCTAATTCTCAGGTAACGAAGGAAATGGAGGAAGCTATTTACGCATGATTTATAGGTAATAATTTTAAATTATTTTATTTTATCTAGTTTTATTTATAATTCACTTAATCACCACTTCTGCGGAGTTTTAATTCGATTGCATAATTTTCCTAATTTTTTGTCATTCAATTTGATAGGTTATACTTTGTAAAATCAATTGATAATCTATGATTAATGGGTACAAATAATATTTGAGAATATGCATGATTATTAGTGAATTAAGAAATAAAAGGATTAAAATGTGACTAGAGTTTTGAAATCTTTATAACATCATTCAATCATGAGTAATAATGGAATCCAGAGTCTTGGTTGTTTTTAAAATCTTGATATCACTTTTAATTTAGTTTTGTTTATTTTAGTGTTACAAAGTAGGTTTTTTATCACCATCTACAACCTTCAATTTTGTTAATTTAGTTTTGTTTATTTCATTTTCAATCTTGAACAAATATTTTTTATCACCATCTACAACCTCATCATCCAACATATATCACATGGAGCTAGCTACAGATGGCGACCTAGAAATCTTCAAAGCACCATAAAAGGTGATAGACATATAGTAAGTCTCTATACAAGGTACTACAGTTAGATGAATAAAGAGCAGTTGATAATAAGCTCTTCAGGAGCGTAATCTGAATTCAGCTCCTTGAGAGCATAAAAAGCTCTTTGATAGCATAATGTGAACCTATGATAGCTCTTTAAGAGCATGATCTTGAGCGTATGTAAGCTTCTTGAGAGCATAAATAGCTCTTTAAGAGCATAATTTTTATTCCAACAACTTCTTGGAGCAAGAATTGTATCAGCTCCTTGAGAGCATTATCTGTGGCAGATCATCAAGAGCATAAAAAGCGCCTTGAGAGCATAATTTATACCAGTTCCTTGAGAGCATAAAAAACTCTTTAAAAACATATTTTGTACTTCTAAAAGCTCCTTGAGAGCATGATTAACAGCTATTTGAGAGCGTTATTTGTATCATCTCCATGAGAGCACTATTCTAAAATGGAATATAATATATAAATGTTATCTCTAAAAAACATGTGGAAGAAAATACATTTTAGAGAAACTAATGAGTCAATATAGTTGGTTTATACCTTACTATTATTTGAGTTATTGAATCTCATGTCGTTTATCAACGATGTGTTGTTGAATATTGACTTATATAGGCTTTGGCACGACCGTTTAGGACACCCAAGTCATGACATGATGATCCGTGTTTTGAAGAACTCACACGGACATCTCATTTTTAGAAAAAAAAGAAAAAGAAAAAAGAAAACAAATGAATATTACAGTACAAAGTAATCAGCCACTAACTAGTCAAAGTGTTATTCTAACACAACATTTGCCTTCTTAAGAAAGTGATGTGCAATCTATTTCCATTTTGCTTCGTTGACCGTGTCAAAAGCAAATCATTTATTTTGCAAAGCATGTTCTTTAGCAAAAACAGGATCGAGACCATCCTACGCTAAAGATACCAAAAAAAACATTCCATTTTTTCAGGGGATACAAAATGATATTTGTATAACTATATACCAGAGTGCGGACCATTCAGTATTTATGGTTATGGTATATGTTTCGAACCATTGGTCACATGTTGCATTATTGTCCATAGGAAATGCTGCATTCGCAAAGCTCCTGGCATAAGTTATACGTTTAAGGGATCACCACCCTGATTACCTAATCAAGTCTATCAAACTTGACAATGCTGGATAATTCACATTAAAAGGATTTGATGATTGCTATATGTATAATGGAATAGACGTTGAGCATATTGTACCCCATATTTACACTCAAAATGGTCTCGCAGAAGCTACCATCAAAAGATTATAGATGATAGTAAGAGCGGTGGTTATGCGTACCAACCTCCTTATTACTGCTTGGAGACACACCATATTGCATGCAGCTTAACTTATTCATTTTAGAACCCACTATTGGTCAACCACTTCTGCATACCAATTAGTAACTAGACATAAGCCTGAAATTTGTAATCTTACGTATTTTTGGTTGTGTTGTATATGTGTCATTATGGACCCACATCATACTATGATGGGTTATCAAGACGATTAAGTATTTATGTTGGATATGGATTCCCGACAATTATCCGCACTTTGAAACCTTTGGCAGTCGATTTCTTAACGCTAAAATTGTCGGTTTGTCACTTGATGAGGCAGTTTCCCGTCGTTAGGGGGAGATAGAAAAAGGAATTTCTAAGGGAACGACAAAAATTATTGTGATGTGTTTCTACTATGTTTCATATTGATTCTAGCACCCCACAAATGTAAACTTAAAGTGAAACAAGAATAATCGATTTTCAGAGTATGCACTGATATCGCTAAAGTGACAAGATCACACACACCGGATGAAAATATACCTGCAGGGTGAGAAATCCCCAGTAAGGGATATACACTAAGGTGTTGCAACCACACTTGGTGGAAATGTAGTTGAGGTCGTGGATCCATAAAGGAATATGGAGAGACCACCAGGTTCGATCAATGCTTACGTAGAAAGGAAGTTGGTGAGTAAGGCACAACCTAATTCATATCATCATTGAAAATCATCTAATTAGATTGTCTATGATTATGTCCATGAATCAAAATAGGATGACGCTTCGAAGTTTAATGATTCTAGAGAACAATGAAATCCTAATGGATTATGAGAATGCGTACGAGTCAATGAAAAGACCATGCGAGCCTATTGATGCTTATTATTTTCAGATACAATTACTTAAGGAAAAAAAAACACGATCAGATCGAACCATGCTACTTGTTACTTAGTTTCTACAAGAGTATATTTAGCCTACACAATCTAGGTAGAACTTGGTTCTTTGACAAATATACAGGCATTTGGTGTGGTAGTGCTATCCAACCAAGTGTAAAGCCCGTGGAAAAATATGATTATTTGTCACAAAACGTAGTGAGAAGAATGAAGTATCAAAGTACAAAGACTCGTCTTTTGGCGCGAGGTTTGTCACAAATCCCTAGAATTGTTTACTTTCTTGTAATGAACGTTATAACGTTCTGCTACTTAGTTAGCTTGGCAGTTTCAAAATGATTTGAAATGCATCATTTGTGTATGGTTAATTATTATGTATCTCTATAAGGATTAAGGGATAAATATATTTACAAAAATGTCTGATAGCATTTTGTTGCCCAAATCAAATGATTCTAAACCACTGAGTGCATTTACAATTATCGTGGAACTCTCACTTATAGACTGAAACAATTAGGAGAATTTTGTATACTCGTTTAAGTGATCATTTGATTGGGAAGGGATAAGCAAGTAAGGTATTGTGTCCTATGTACTCACATAGAAAAGTTCCTTATTTGGAATTATAGCTATCTATGTCGATGATATGGACATTATATGTGCTCTTGATGAAATTAGAGATTTTATAAGCTACTTGAAATCCAAATTTGAGATGAAAAATCTGGGAAAGCTCGATCGAACACCGAGTTTGTGGTAATTTATTCCACCAGTTCGCATATGTCCAAATTTGTCAGGAAATTTAACAATGACATACATCATGGAACTCCCATGATTATTTGAGGTTCAAATGTAAGTAAACGACCATTTCCCTTTAAAGGAAGATGACGGAGATGTGTTGGGAGATAAAATTCCCCTATATAAGTGCAATAGATGCATTGTTGTACTTAACATAATATACTCGACCAAATATTTCATCCTTAATGAACTTGTTAGCTATATAGCTCAACGCCGACGCAGCATTATTGGAATGATATAATGAACATAATCATATACTTAAAATAACCATTGACATGAGTTTGGCTTATCCGTGCAAATACATAAAGAAGACTTCTAATTGAAGTGCAGTCCAAAAGTTTTCGAACAATAATATCCTCTTCCACGAAAATGATCATGGGGAGACATGGTAAACTTATTTACTAAGTCATTACCTATATTCATTTTCGAAAAGCACATGGCTAAAGAAACTCTCTGGAAACTCCCCGAAATGGAATCAGGGGGAGATGCAGACATCATGGGGAGGATTCAAGGATATTATGTCGACATATTTTACTTTGAAATGTGAAGGTGTGTTCTACTCTTTTTCCCTTCGATCAAGTTTATTTTTCCCACAGGGTTTTTGTTACTCGACAAGATTTTTTGCGAGACAACAACAACTACACCAGGTATATGCTTAATGTTAAAGACCTGGAGCCCGTGTTGACATTATATAACAATAACAGAACCAAAGGAATGAATCACGATAATATGACAAGTGAAGTAATTTTCAGAAAGGAACACGAACTGTATCACAACAGTTTTCTGCACAAGTCAACTAGCAGTATTGATACTAATTTTACTTTTCAACACTGGATTTTCATTAATTACCCATGTATGGTTATTCAACAAAGGTATCATTCCGGACTTATTGCGTTGTACTTTTTTTCCCTTGTTAAGGTTTTGTCCCATTGGGTTTTTCCCTTGTCAAGGTTTTAATGAGACAACATATGCGAGTCCAAATATGTTTCAAATTTTCTTAATATTGTATTATTTTTCATTAGTTCAGGTTTTATCCTTCTGGTTTTTCCTTGCGATGTTTTAATAAGGAAATTGGCTTAAACACATTGGTCACCGAGAAGAAAACTACATGTTAAGAAGTATATTTGAAGGACTACACATGAATGCAGTATTATTGGACCGCACAAGGAGGAGTGTTGTAGGGCTTTAGGCCCGTGTATGTGCGGCCCAATTAGCTAGTTAGGGTTTTCCCTTACTATGTATATAAAGGATATTATAACTGCGTAATGTGACTGATTTCTCTCAATAAGATATTTTTTTCTCTTTGTAACTTCTTCAAATTCATATTCGCTAAATTAATAATCTCTTTATTCTTTTTCGGTGCTAAGCCCATTACAAAAAAAATATCACTTATTAATTACAAGTATTAAATTATCGATATAGTCAGTAAGTTATTAAAATATCAAAACATTCTCAGTTTATTGGAAGTGTCATATCAAATCCCCGAGGAAAAGAACTAATAGATGACAATTTCGTTGTAGAGTCGGTTTCTCGTAAATAACTGATCTTATTAGCAGTGAAACCGAATGATTTGATTTTATTGTATGAACAAATCACTTTGGAACTTCTCAAGGGATTACAAAAACTTA